>LPNX010164295.1:6111-51621 GCA_001517045.1 Pseudotsuga menziesii
AAGTTCACAAATAATACTTTCATTAACTTTTTTATGTTTGTTTTCACAAAATTGGTCATTGTTATTATATTTGCTTTGAAATTGAGAATGATCATATTATCTATACAATCTATCTTAAATTTTAACTTTCTCGTAAATTTTGACTTTGCCATAAAGTCACTTTTATCTTAATAATAAAAAATGTTGAAAAATAAAAATCTAAATTCAATGTCATACTAGAAACAAGGAAGAAAAGTACCTTAGTGGCCAGTATGTCTATAAGCGCATGCATTTTTGAATTGTCTTATTGATGAAGTCTCATGATTGGATTTTTGTTCATGGAGAAGATCAATCTACATCTAATTATCATGATGATGAAGACGATGGTGATCAACATGATGGTGATGATGGTGATGATGATGATGATGATGAGGATGAGGGTCATGATGATGAAGACGATGATGATGAAGACAATGACGATGATGATGATTATTATCATGATGATGATGATGATGAATTTGATGATGATGAACATGATGATGATGATGATGATGATGATGGAGATGATCATGATGATGAAGACATTGATGATCAACATGATGATGATGGTGATGATGATGAACATAATAGTTATGAAGACGATGATGTTGAACATCATGATAATGATGATGGTGATGAAGATGATCATGATGGTGATGATCATGAAGATGAATACGATGATGATCAACATGATGATGATGATGATGATGATGATCATGATGATGATGAGGGTCATGATGATGAATATGATGATGATGATGATGATGATGATGAAGATGATATTGATGAACATGATGATGATGATGATGATCATGATCATGATTACGATCATGATTATCATGAGGATGAAGACGATGATGATCAACATGATGAAGATGATGGTGATGATGGTGATGATGATGACGATGGTGATGATGATGATGAATATGATGGTGATGATGAACATCATCATCATGATGAAGATGATGATCATGATCATGATGGTGATGATGATGATGATGATGATGATGATGATGATGATGGTGATGATGATGTTGGTGATGATTGTGATCATGATGATGATTATCATGATGATGAAGATAATGATGATCAACATGATGATGATGGTGATGTGAATGGTGATGATGGTGATGATGATGATGAACATAACGGTGATGAAGATGATCATGATGATAAAGACAATGATGATGATGATGATCATCATCATCATCATGAAGATGATAATTATGAACATCATGATGATGATCATGATCGTGATCATGATGTTGATTATCATGAGGATGAAGACGATTATGATCAACATGATGAAGATGACGGTGATGATGGTGTTGATGGTGACAATAATGATGGTGATGATGATGATGATGATGATGATGATGATGATGATGATGAATCTAATGATGATGATGTTGATGATGAACCATCATCATGATGATGATCATGATGGTGATGATGGTGAATCGGTGATGGTGGTGGTGGTGATGATGATGATGAAGATGGTGGGGATGATGGTAATGGTGAACATCATCATCATGATGAATTCGCTAATGATGATCATGATGGTGATGACGATGATGATAATGGTGGTGATGATGGTGATGATGGTGATCATGATGATGATGGTGATGAATGATGATGGTGATGATGGTGTTGATGGTGACGATGATGATGATGAAGATGATGATGATGATGAAGATGATGATGATGATGGTGATGATGATGATGATGATGGTGATGATGATGATGGTGATGATGGTGATGATGGTGATCATGATGATGAAGACAATGAGATCAACATGATGACGATGGTGATGATGATGATGAACATAATGGTGACGAAAATGATGATGTTGAACATCATGATAATGACGACGATGATGAAGATAATCATGATGGTGATGGTCATGATGATGAAGACGATGATGATTATCATGATGGTGATGATGATGATGGCAATGATGGTCATGACGATGATGATTATCATGATGATGAAGACAATGATGATCAACATGATGACAATGGTGATGTGGATGGTGATGATGATGAACATAATGGTGATGAAGATGATGATATTGAACATCATGATAATGATGACGATGATGAAGATCATCATGATGATGAATACGATGACAATCAACATGATGATGATGATGATGATGATGATGATGATGATGATGATGAAGGTCATGATGATGAAGACGATGATGATGAATATGATGACGACGACGATGATGATGATGATGATGGTGAACATAATGATGATGAAGATGATGATGAACACAATGTGATGAAGACGATGATGTTGAACATCATCATCATCATCATCATGATGGTGATGATGGTGATAGTGACGATGATGACGATGATGACGATGATGATGAAGATGGTGCTGGTGATGATGGTGATGATGATAAATATGATGATTATGATGATTACGATGATGATGATGATGATGATGATGATGATGATGATGATGGTAATGATGGTGATGATGAAAATGAACATAATGATGATGATGGTGATGTGGATGGTGATGATGGTGATGATCATAATGATAATGATGATTATTATGATTATGATGATTATGATGATGATGATGAGGGTCATGATGATGATGATGATGATGATGATGATGATGATAATGATGATGCTGACGATGATGATGATGATAGTGATGATGATGATCAACATGATAATGATGATGTTAGTAACACTTTTAAAAAAAATAAGATAAAAGAATATGTCTAATTAAATATTTACCTTTCAAAATATTTCATCATCTTCTTCATCTAAGTCATCATCTGTATCATTATATCCAGAGTCAACATCGTAAGGATTGGGCATATCATTATCAAAATCTAAGTCAGTTACGACCATCATGTCATCGTTGGTATAATCTTCATGGGAATTATCTGCTACATCATCTGATTCAACTAATTCTTCTATATATTTTGCTGGATCATCATCATCATCTAACTCATGCCAATCATGCTCTTCATCATCATCTTCTTCTTCCAGAGAACCCTCTTCATTACCATCATCTAGGGTATACTTTACCAGCCTTCCCCTTGGATCCTGTTTCACAATAAATGACCAACCCGCTTTACCTGGAATCTCCAACTAAAATACCTATTCACATTGGATTGGAATAACATAGGGCTCCATTCCTAGCTTAAAAAACCTTGTATTTACCATGGTAAATCCATTATCATGTTCAATAATAGTTCTATCGAGATCACATTGATTCAATTGTAACCTATACCTTTTGAAAACGAATAGAACTACCTTGAAGGATTTAAAGTCACAATGTAGAATATCTTCCAAATACCCATAGTATCAATTTTATGAGATTTCTGGATGTTTGTCACTTCTAGAACAAACATTGGTCACCTCAAAGACTGCATATATCCCACAATATGATGTTTTCTTTGTTTCAACCAATATTTTGATGTGATATCTACAACCATTGCAGACCATATCCTTATGGTGTTTTACCTACACAAAGCAATACATGAAAATATTATACAACAATTCAATAGTTATGCAACAATACAAGGAAAAGAAAAACATGTACGTCAAAATGTAATTTTCAAAATAAAATATTTAAAGTAATTGATTAATATGCTTTCCATTTTATCTTTTAAACCATATGCTAAATTGATTTTCTTTTCTGTAATATTTCTATCTCCATTGTGATGTACTGCTTTTACCAATGAAGCCACACCTTCCCATGATATTCCATGACCCAAGTGTTCAGATCGTTCAATCCATACCTTCATCTAGTCAAGATTGTTTGCGATGTATAAATGAATTGCATCCCACTCTCGACCAACTGCTTGATGACAATAAACATTAAAATGAAAGAGAGATGTAAACTTTCTGAATAAACTATATGCTCTTAACTCATGCAATAAGTTGAAAATGCAATTAGATTATGAACGATATAATAAACATCCACTAGCTAATAATTACCTTTCACCTTCCTCAATCTACCTTTCCCCTTTAGTTGCTCCCCTTCAAATTCTTTATTGGAGTCTGGATCACAAATGCAACGTAAATTGATCTTTGACGCTAAATTAGGAAGATATTCACTAACATACAACATGTTTTGGTATACTGTATATCCTTCCATCATAGAAACCTCAGCATGTTCTCGTTGTCTCACCAAACCCTTCATAAATTTCAAGTGCCTCCCAACCATCCACATGGACCTTGGGTGCACAACTCCACACAACTCAATCTCCTCAACTTGGTGTATGAGGTAGTGTTCCTGTGCATTGAAAAATCCCAAAGATAGATGCTTCTACATTTCACACATGAGACAAGGAATTTCTCTCCTCCAATACTTTATATCTTCTTTATGGATTTCTTTAGATGTCAACCATCTACAAGCAATGCAAACCAATAACGATATTTAACAAAAAAATATATATTAAATTACATATCATGAAATAGTGCACAAAAAAATATATAAATTATACAAAGAATTAAAGAAACACTAAGCACAAGAAACTAATCCCTAGTTACCTCATGTATTTGCCAAGATTATATATAAATTGTTTGACATTATTGTCGAATTTGTCCAGGAGAGAGAGAGGAGGGTAGAACATACTATATCAATATACAAACCACGTTATTGTTTAAACTAATAGTATACAAACAAGAAAAAAAAATTATGCAATAAAATGAAAAAAAGAAAATTATATGGACATAACAACAATAATTACCTTGATGAAGATGTACCAATCATGCGTTTTGACCCCCGCAATATCACCTTTTTTTGTTATGATATTCTTCAAGTTTGCACAAAATCCAGTGGAAAGTTTAATTTTTGGCATTACTTGTTTGACAACATTGCTTTGGTGCTCCATAAACATCCATGGAATTGAGTTTATATTAATTTGGTCTCCATTGCTATGAAATTGGATGATGTATTTCATTGCATGGTTTCCTTCTTGAATGTCTTTGCAAGCTTTCACAATTTTATCATTCTCCCTCCTTAGCTCTAGTAGTCTCCATAATGTTTCAGTCACATTCTTTCCAATATGCATTGTATCAAACAAATGAGCAATTTGTAGATGCTCATAGTAGGGAAACTTGTTGAATTGTATATGATAACTTTTCATTCATCATGGAGGCACATTAATGCCTTCATGATCACGATGGACATTATGAATACTATTTTATAAATAAATTACATCATAAACCAAATATGGCCACTACAGTAAACAACTCACAATAAAAATTAAAATGCATAACAATTCATATATGATGATCCATATGTACCAGCTTGACAGTTTCTATTGCATTGCATCTTCCAAAGGTGAGGTGTCATTCTCCATGGTTTTAATGCAGTCTCTTGCTTCCCATTGAAAATATTCTTTTTGGTTTTTCTATACCTGCGATTCTTAGAGAGGAAATTCCTATACTCATCAAACACCTCCTTTCTTAAGCTTTTTGAGCAACAAGATTTTATCTTAGGACCACAAACTAGACATGCAAATTTACCCTTTGTCTGAAGACCTACAATATATAGATATGAAATGTCTATGCCAATTATAATTATATATAAACTATATTAAATACTTCATATAATTAAATGCAATTAAAGTGGAACTTAAAAATACAAACCACAAAATTGGGTTAACCCAAGGGCATCGTGTATTGTCCATACAACCATTGCATGGAATTGAAATTTCCTTTTCTGTATTGGTCTAGATACGTCACACATAGTGAGTCCATTCCATAACTTCAGTAGCTCATCTATAAGAGGTTCAATATATGCATTCATATCTTTGACTTGGAACTTACCTAATTGATTTGAAGTACATATAAAATATATATTTATGGGAACGATTAAGATATATAAACCATGCACAAGAGTAAAATAAAAAATATACAAATGAAATTAGGAAACATAATATGACAAATGAGATGCCATAACTACATTAGAAATAAAACAGTTGTAGACACAAAATACCTGGAATAACCATCGACAACATTATGTGCTCCCTCTTTATTGGAAACCATGGAGGAATGTTATTATTGATAACAAAAATAGGCCACATAGTGTAAATGGATTTCATCTGTGAAAATGGATTAACACCATCTTCTGCCAAAGAAATCCTAAGATTGCATGGTTCTTCTTGAAAGTGAGGCCAATTTTCCTCCATATCTCTAAAAGCATAACCATCTACAGGAATTCAAATAACATCATCTTGACTTCTGTTCCTGGCATGGTAATCCATAAATTGCGCTATGTTATTCTTCCTGAATAGTCATTGTAAATGTGGAATGATGGGAATATAATGAAGAATCATGTGAGGCACCTTTTTTGTTACTTGATCTGTTTGATATCTACTTATATGACATTTCGGACATTCTGTTGCAAATTCACACTGATTATAATATATAACATGGTCATTGGGGCATGCATGAATTGCTTCATAATGCATTCCAATCTCTTTCACAATGGAAGATAAATCTCGATATGTGCGAGGTAAAATATTTGATGGTGGTAACAAAAATTCAGCTATCAAGCTACATAAAAAAAAATATAGTTAATGTGATAAATAAATAATATTAACAAAACACACTTCATCTGTATGATGATCAATAATGAATTAACAATACAATTATTAGAGGAATACAAATAAACTTTATTACGATCACATACATGTGATGGATTATTTTACATACCTTAGCATCCATGTGATTGATATGTTTGAAAGACCATTCATAACCTTCAAGTTCATTATCAACAATATAGCAGAGAGAAGATTTGTTTTGGAGCCTTCATAAAGGGGTTCATATGCCTTATCAAGAAGAGGTATATCATTTTCATTATCAAAGTCATCACTATTTTCATTATCATCGTCATCGTCATCATCCATTCTAACATTAAATGAATCATGGATCAATGTATTTGTACCATCATCTTCAACTACATTATCAGCATGGTCATATTGTTCAATATGATCTTTCACTTGTTCTCCATTAAACATAGATGCTCCATGATCCTCTGGAACATGTTCTAAAAGCACTTCCTCTTGACAATATGTCGTAGGGTGTCTTTCCTTTATAAATACATGAAAACATCAATAGCAATAAGTTAATATAGGGAATATTAAAATAATACACACATTTACCAAAGCAAAGAATATAAAAAAAATTATAATCCTAAACCTACAAATGGACGATACTGATTCCCCCCTCAGGGTGTCCATGTTCCCTGTAATGCTTTTTGGTTGTTGAGATCAATATTATTCTCCTCTCAAATCCCCTACATTGAGTACATGGAAAATAACATTTGCCATCACCCCTTTGTTTCGTTGCATCCCATAGTCTAGCAAGCAATTGTCGATTGTGTTCGTTTGGATCAAGAATATTTCTATTTGACATTTTGTCACAAACTTCGTGAATGAATACTATCTCCAATGTTAAAAAATCAAGTTCCACACATAACAATTTTCTCAAACGAAGGTTTGTCGAAAAATAAAAAATTACAACAAATTGTTTGTCGAAGAAAAAAAATTTCCCACAATAGCCCATTGAAGAATAAAACAATTCCTCAACCGTCCATTGAGTAATAAATAATTTTCACAAATCGTCTGTCGCTTCTATAGCAAACATGTCGAAATGTTTATATTTATAATTCGTCAGTCGTCAGATATTTGACGATATGAACCTATTTATCGTTGAAAGTATGAGTTTAAACTATTTGAAATATATCTTTATACTATTTCAAAAACTAGCCCAAGGACATCGAAAATTTGACGACCTGTCCTCCAAATGTCGTTGAAAATTCGACACCATACTGTTGAATACCCGACGGACCATCCTCCAAGTGTTGTTGCAAATTCGACACACATCCATCGCATATCCAACGACATATTGTTGCAAAGTGTCGTAAAAAAACCTACACTAAGGACGTTGGATATTTGATGATGTTTAAAGAAATCAGAAGGTACTTTATGTTGGATGTCGTCGGATTCCATCATCGGATTTTGGGTTCAATTCCTGTTGTGTGTAGATAAAGCTCAACATGGATGGTTTCCTATATAGTTCAAGAATATATGGATCTTGGCAATTATGTGTTTACGAGGGTCATGATACATCCAAATGGAGAATTGTGGATGTAACTCAACATGGATGGTTTTCCAATAGTTCAAAAGTTTAGAGATATGATGTCCAAAAACTCAAGAATTGAACTCGAAAGCTACACCTCTACAAGGGTTACAAAGAAATTTCATGAAGCTCTACCCATTCAAAATTGTTTTTCAAGCTAAGATTTTGAAGAATGTTTGGTTATGTTTCTGTATGATATTTTTCTTTTCGGTTAGTGTTTAAATTCAATTAGCCATATAATCCTTAAGAGAAGGTTTTAAATACAAGGCTTACATGTGTATTAAAGTCACCCTAGTTACTTAGGCTATAAAATTTAAAGTTTCAATTGTTATTAGCTTTTAGGGTTTTGAAATAAGACATCTCAAATTCTTTATTTTAGAGATGAATGTGATATATAGAGTGAAGTATTTTCATAATGTAATATTGTGTTAAAGTGTTCATCAACTTCTCACTGCTCACTTCACTAAAAAGTAACAAGGGTTTTTCCATTTGGTGATCTAGTATCTTTTGTAATACCTTTAACCCTTCAAAACATAGGGGATAAGAGAAGGTAGTTGTGGGACCTAGCAAGGAGAACCTAGATAATTCCTATAAATGAGTCATGCATGGAGATAATAAAAATAGTCACCTTTGAATTGCTTCAATAGCCTAGAAATATTAAGGAACCCCTAGAGTCTAGAAAGTTCAATTTCATGAAATAAAACACAGCATAATCCACGTGTATTTCAATAAATGGATGGAAATAACTATTGATGAGAAATAATAATAATAATAATAATAATAATAATAATAATATATCCGTATCTCTTAGTTTAGTGATGTACTGATGTTTATACTACACATTTGATAGTGTATGCATCCAATACTTGCTCATTACTTGAGCACTAATACCAATTGATATACCATTACTCTTATTGTCAATAGTCACTTGTATTTTTAGGCATTGTATGTAAGAAATTTAATATGTAAAAATTATGAATGGGTATAATAATATTAAGTTGGAAATATTTATAAAAAAAATACATTAATATTTAAAAGGTAATAAGAATCCCCACAAGGGTGCCAGGAGGAGCATTGCCACCATGCATGAAGTCTGAAATGAAACTAATTTTTTTTTTTATAAAAATGTTATTTTGTAAAATTATTCAAATTTTATACCACAAAGTTTATATTATTATAACTCAAAATTTATTGAAAAATCAAATTATTTTATCTTTTTTATAAAATATATAGTTTTGAAATTAATCAATATCAAATTATTCAAAAACATATATTAAAAAAATTAAAAAAATTCTTTTTCATTATTACATATTTTATTGCACTTATTTTATTCAATAGAAAAAAATTGCTTCTTAAATACTGTAAATAAATAAACAACTAAAGTGATAATGTTCTAAATGATAACTTTACATACAAAAACATCTTATAAACATGAAAAAAAAATTGATGAAAAAAATCTTCCCGTGTAGCTCCCTTGTGTTTTTAATTTTTATATAGTACAATTATTCATAAAAAAAATATAAATATAACATTTGCAATATAAAAATAATAAATATACCATTTGGAATATAATAGGTTTTTAACCATCATGATCTAGAAAGCATTTTTATAAAAAAAATGCTATCACGAATGCACAACAATGAGATGACATTTAGAAGCACTACAATAAAAACTTCTTATCTTATAACGTTATAAATATCATGTATTTTTTTGCAATATTATAATCATCATAAACTTGATTTTACAAATAGCATTATAATCGTACAATGCCAAACATGAAATTTAACAATGATTTGACAAAGGTTAAACCCAGGGCGTTTGTCAATAACAAGCTGGTAAACCAATAGAGATTGATGGATGTGGAGCTCAGAAGGCATTCCAATATGTTTATCCTCGGACCGTAAATGATCGGTGAACAATGTAATTAAGTAACAACTCCGCGTTGAGAATGTATGTAGGACTGTTCATTTAGGGAGGGATTACTGTTGTACCTCAATGTCAGCAGCACAAAATGATTGGCAAATATTTTTAGAAAGATCAAGCTTCGATATGCCCAACGACGATTGAGTTAGTTAGCATATGTCGATCAGATATAAGTTTGTACATTGATCAATTATTAATGCATTGAATGGAAGATCAAGCTTGGATTGAGTTAGGCTTTAGCATATGTGGATCGAATATAAGTTTGTACATTGATCAATTATTGCATTGAATGGAATTAAGACAATCCCATAGTTCAGTAGTCTAATTATCAATAAAAGTATCCATAACTAGATCCATAAAGGCGAGAATCCTCCATTCCATCCCGGCGATATGGAAAAATATACATCCGACTATGATTAATAACTATTATGTCACCGGCGGCTATGAGGAAAGGAGATTCGTAGTGCGCAGCATCATACGATTGTGAATAATAATCTCGAAAAATATTTGGGAGCTTCGGGCGTTTACCTCTGCAGCTTATTTCTCGCAACCGTAGCATGTTGAAGTAATTAACGGTGATCAGTGCAGCTGATGGCCACTGCGTTAACACAAACAAATAAACAGCAAACAGGTTAGCCGACTGCGAGAGAACCCTCAATCAAATTTGATCCAAGGGCCAGAGTGACACTTTGCACCCATCCCATGGCTAGATCGAAGGACCCAGAAAACGACACTGGGCAGCCATCGGATGGCCAAATTGCATGGCTTTCATTGCGCCATTTGGAAGCCATCGGATGGCCAAATTGCATGGTTCTCATTGCACCACTTGGCATCCATCGGATGGCCGAGTCGCATGGCCGTCATTGCGCCACTTGGCACCCATCGGACGGCCAGCTCGCAGGGCCAAGAGAACGCCACTTGGAGCGTACCGAATGGCCAGATCCAAAGGCCCTTATTACGCCACTTGGCAGTCATCCAACGGTTCTTCAAGGATGACCGTACGCCTCTGTTCATCCGTTCAAGTCTTTCCGTACGCCACTTGGCGGGTTTTTCGTACACCACTTGGCAGATTTCCAAGAATATCCGTACGCCACTTGGCCCAATAAACTTGGTTTATAGTGCCACGTGGAATCTCTCGATGACATGGGAGGCTGAGTGTTTTCAACGCTGCATTAGTCGTTACGGGACAACCCGTTCTGTATCTATTCCAAACGTACTCTGTGATTGGGGGGTATAGGAATAGCAGGAGGATTAGAGACATAGTTAGTCATTCTGCTACTCACTGACAATGAGATAAGCCAAGCGAGATAAACTCTGTCTGAGCGTAGCACCGCGTCAAGTTGTGCGCGAAACGATAGAAGAAATGCATCAAATGATCGAAGAATTCCATCGAATTCTGCGGGAAGATGTACAGGAATTTCGTCAAACTCTGCGAAACGAAATGCGACACGCTACAGAAGAATTCCAGGAAGAACACAATTCCATCAACATGCGGAACCAGCAGAATCACCTCGATTTTATTTCATAAGAGAATTACTGGCAGATAGAGCTGTCGTCGAGCAGTTGTCGCACATACGAATTATGAATCATGATAATAATTCAATATGCACAATTTGCCATGAAGAGTTCCAATGGGCACCACCAGATTTCTGTAATGTCAAAATAAATGGATTTGGTCATGTAATGAGCCGAGCCGATATATATTGCTGCCTGGATCAATTAAATTAGACTGCAATGATAATTAGTCATGTAATGCCCTAGGACTCCTCGCCTCACTTCCCTCACGACGTCTCCTTCATATCGTGATCATCCCTTGACTTTGCTAACGTCTTACGCTACATTCCTCCACCCTTTTTACTCTTCTATCGCAGCTGCCCCTGGATTTTCTGCACGACCCTCAGGCTTGCGCTTAGGGCTCCTTCTCTCCCGAGCGTGCGTGTTTTAAAACCCATCCAAACCAAATCCTCCTTCTCTCGCCACCTTGCCTTCCATTGTTATATGGCTGAATACGCTAACATCTAATGCTGATACGTATATATGGTTGTGAATGATAAATGCCCTAGATTTTATGGTGTCAATTATTTCAACCTTGAATTTGCACCCTCTCATGGCTATCGCTTATCCGGACCCAAAGTTTTCTACATGTATGATTGGGCACTTGGCTACATACCAGTACACATCACTAATAGCCTCGCCATATAAGGATTCAGTTACTGTTGCAAGTTGAAATCCAAAAATGCAGACGAGGAATCAATTGGTAGAGTGAAAGCTACAATGTAGATAGGAGCGTGAACCACATACCTTCCAGTTCACTAGATTGTTTTAGATTCTCTCGTTGCATAGTCAATGTAAATAAAGTCCATTCAGGGTTGTGCCTTCCTCACTGCCTTGGGTTCCCCAACATCGAATCCTTATGATGTTGTTTTTATTGACGTTATGCCTTACCTACAATGAGGTGGTTATGGATAAACCAAATAAAAGAGAACAACACCAACATTTTGCAATGCTTATGCCATGTGTTATAAGTTATGGTGACAAATGGCATGCCTTTTATGCTACCCACTGGTTTGCCTCCGATGGTGCTAATTGTCACATCTATATGCCATGTGTCAAGATCTATATGGTATAAAGACCTCATATGCCATGTGTTACAACTCGTGACTCTTTTCCCCACATAGCATGGTTCATCAACGTAAGTGGGATCATTTCGGTTTCCAAAGCCAAGGTTTGGTGCCAAGTGTCATACCTCCTTTCACCATGAGGCCAACATCTATTCCACCATGTTTCACAATCCTTTACATATGCCATGGTTTATATGGGCCAATTAGCATGGCTTGATGGCATTGGGCATCCCATTGAATGAGTTTTGTCTAATGAATGAGTTTTAAATTCATCAAACAACAATGCCGATGTAGAGAGAAAGGATGAGTCTAAGCAATCACTATATATAATTATAAGGAAAACCAACCATGTACAACCATTCCTTGGGCCTTTTTCACATAACAACATGCACCAAAATCCCTCAATTCTCGATATTTTTAAAAAATATTTCATCTGAATAAAATCAATTCAATGTGGAAGCCACAATAACATCTATTAATTTATGATAGGGAACGACGGACTCGAACGGCCAACCTCTTGCTTGTAAGACATATGCTCTTCCATTGAGCTAACACCCTTTTGTTAGAATATGGGACCTACATGTGTAATAAACTAACCTTAGTGATTTAGGCTCCAAAAGATAGGGTTGGTTATTAGCTTTTAGAATTTAGACAAATAAAAAATTGCAACCTATGTAAAAGAGAAGTGAATGCCATTGCAATAGTGTGAAGTGTTTTAGTAATGTAATATTGTGTTATTTTGTTCCTCTATTTCTCATGGCTAGCTTCTTTACTAAACCTTGACTAGGGTTCATCATTTAGTGATCTAGTACCTTTGTAATATGGTATCACAGAGAGAAGATTCTCATGGTCAAGTTTGAGATGTTGTTGCATGCTAGAAAGGGCATTGCCACTTCCCTAAGCTCACGCCCACAGATTTGGAAATAGTCACAAAGAGGAACTCATGCCCACATTTCTGCTTGAAAAGGAGCTACAATATCAAAGTGAAGTGATCTCATTCTATAACAAAAAACCTTGAATCGCAAAAAGAGGAATCACCAATCTATCAAGCATAATGCCAAAGAAAAGGAAATTGACATGTAACAATTCTAAACGGATTCATATTTGTATCAATTTAAACAAGTTAGCCACTAATGTACCAATTAGAAGGTAGTATAGTTTTTCATGTCACCATTCGAATGAGAGTAGGGTGTGAAGTCTCAAAACAAAGGAGCTGATTCGCCAACGATCACAAGAGAAACAACGAATTCAATTCCTTTAGAAGATCATTCCTAATATTGTTTCTTAAGACTCTCATATGGGTTGAGGTTGTTGCAACCTTATCAAATATAAGTGGAGTCATTTTACATAAAAGTGTAGCTGCGACTAAAGATAAGAGATAGTCGTCATACACCTATCTATCATCATCGTATAAGAAAAGGAAGGAGGGAAATATCAAGTCATTAGTCTTCAAGTCCTTGAGAGAGATGGTAAGGGAGATGCCCAAAACAAACATGGGTGAAGCGATGGATTTATTTCTCAATGGAGGAGGCTCTAATTTTCTCACCACGTGTATCATCCAATGCATGGACATGATCAAAGTGCACATTCAGTGGTGTCCAAGTTTGAGTAATAACATGGAAAATAACATGTTCACATATGAGGGCTTTGGTGTTTTTTACAAGTGGTTATCCATTGGTTTGGTAAGACAAGCAACTTACACAACAACTCATCTCAGAGCATTTATAGCTACATACGGTTGAGTCACACAATTTGTCCTCTTATTTATTAAATGAGATGTAGCCATCGTTGAAGATACACCAAATGAAAACAATGGTGATGACCGTGTTGAAGAAATGACAATTTCCACATTTTAAGAAGCTTTCTCTTTGAACAAAGAAAGTGATCTAATGTAGATAAAGCTCAACATGGATGGTTTCCTACATAGTTCAGGAACCTATGGATATTGGAAATTATACATTTACGAGGGTCATGATACACACAAATTGAGAATTGTGGATGTAGCTCAACGTGGATGGATGTCCAATAATTTAGAAGTTTGAATATATGATGTCCAAAAACTCAAGAATTCCACTCAAAAGCCACACCTCTACAACAGTTACAAAGCAATTTCATGAAGCTCTACCCATTCAAAGTTGTTTTTCAAACTAAGATTTTAATGAATGTTTGGTTATTTTTATGTATGATATGTTTATTTTCAGTTCTTATATGCAAGGCATTTGTCTTAATATTGTATTAGAACTAACATGAGCATACGTGAAAATCTAGATCCTTATTTACATACCCTATTTGTTATCGCTACCATGAAAGTGGTATCATTTAAGTTTCACCATGTGTGTATCTTTATAACTATTGCATCCTTGAAACTTAACAATGAATATTTTTCCCTCTCCTGCAAAGGTAAAAAATAAGATGTAACCCAGGAAAAGGTAACTAAATTTTGTTAATTCCTTTGATTTCACTAAATAAATGTAGAGGAAGTGGAGGCAATTCATTGCATCTTGTGAATGACCTAATCCAAGTTATGTGCTTGATCATATGGTGTTACTAGAAATAAAGAGGAATTTTTCTATGTTCATTTGAGTTCAAACATCAATGATGTTTGTTTTGATAGGAAGGTACAAAAGTCCATCCACAAAAGGGTTTCACTTTTTAATTTTTATGGAATTTAATTTATTAGGATTATATAAAACATGAGCTCTATATGGCTATACTTGTATTTACATGATATAAAATTGGTAGCTTGGTAGGTTGTGGTGTGAAACATCTACAATTCTCATCATTTCCAAGGATTGCATTGACTAGTAGATTATCAATATTTTACATCCTTTGTTACATTAATATGTTTATTGGGTTGTTTTTAACTCCCCATTACTATTTTGTTGGGTCTTCCACTATCCAACTCTTCAAATTGATCAGTTGCCCCTACAATCCTGGTGGGATCATTATTAGCATTATACTATTATTTTATTTAGCATCATGTTTTATTATACTTATATAAAGGGGGTATAAAAAATGGGTTGATAAAAATGGATACCTACAATATTTGGTGAAACTAGGGATTTTCTTAATTGGAAAGGTATATTGGAAGGGGGGTTCAACAATAAAATTTTAGGAGGTATTTTCCAATACTTAGTGAAGTTGGAGATATTCTTTAATATACTATGAGCAGTCTTGCTATACAACAAGTTCATTCAGTGAAGCCCCTGTGGCCTCTGGGTTATATCTGTGTGTAGACTTGGAAGGATATCCCTACTCTTTTTAAAAGAAGGTTGATCTATGGGTTTCTGCAAGGTTGAGTATGGTTGAAAATAACTAATGTTGAACACAAATTAATTACTTCAAGGGGAATCAATGTAACCACAATTAACTAGCATGCATTCAAGTAATTGAGAGACTTAAAAACATGAAAAAATCATAACTCGACTATTTACAAACAAAAAATGTAAATACTATGTACACCGAACAATTGGCTACATTACTATTTTTTTCTAGCTTCACACCCTGTATATCCATATGAACTTGGCTTCAAAATTATTGTATAGATCCAAGGACTTTGTCCATCTATGTGTGTCATTATCAGGTACATAAATTCATGCTACAAGAACTAACATTTAGCAAAGGGTTGCCTCCTCCATGGCATGATTTTTATCAGTTAGGGGCATGCTTACACCTAGCCATTCAAACAAAAGGGGAAATGAGTTCAAACAACTGCCTACAAAATGAAAGCAACCACTTCTATAGGAGCATGATATCATTTAAGGCCACATCAAAAGATTCTTGATACTTTTTATATTTAAGGCATATATTGTTGATGGGATTTCATTCCAAATTAATACTTCCTCTATCAATCCACTATGCTAAATCTGTACTTTTAAGGATTTTATGGAAAAATGCGTTAGACTAAATTTTATAGCGCACACTTCAACAAAATGAAGAATGAGGCATGAATTTAACCATTGTACATTAATAAAAAAATATGTAGATAAGGTAAAAGAGACAAGGTTTCATTTTTTGCGATGGTTGCATGAGTACATTATCAAGTGTTAAACTGCCCTAGTACACCATGCACTATTTACTGTGGCACATTTTACAAGATGGGGGCATAATCAAAATATCAAGAGTCAAGGATGATACCTCCCCTCAACTGAGATGCAGTCCATTGCAAAGGAAGGATTGTAAGATGACAAGTTAATTGTTTCACTGCAACAAAACTTAGTTCTACAGTGATGGTGTAGTGCATGAAAATGTGGTCAACAAAACTTAGGTAGGTAGAGATCAATAGGTGTAGAATTGAATGAAAGGGTATACATTAAAAATGATGTGCTTACGGTTGCGTAATCAACTTCCAGACATCATAGAGTAGTGCTAAGTAAGAACCAATCACACAACTAAATGAACAAATGTAATCATTTATAAGGAAATAAAACCTAGTAAACCACTTAAAGTAGTGGAACATTGTACCAAGAAATGCATACACCAAAAAAGACAACATTCATTCAACATAAGCGTATGTAGATGGTATAGTGAGAAAATAAATGGTTGTTTTTCACTTAGGGAAGGAAGATGATGCAAGAGGTTTCTTTTACAACTTTAGCATATGTTGTCAATTTCTCTCAAGAGAACTTCTAAAATTATTATGATGTGGTTATGCCTTCTCTAAAGCTAGAGGAAAATGCAACTCTATGTTGTATGCTAAACACATGTGATGCATTATCCTAGATGGACTTGTTTTGCAAGAAGATGAGTTTAGAAATGAAATTTAAAAGGTAATGGGGATACTAATGACCCTGGAATATTTTCAAATAGAGGCTTATTGTAATAAAAATGCATTTTGGCTAATTGTAAAAAATGGCATTTAGCCACTTCTAAAATTACAAAAAAGTACCTAACTCACACTGAAACAATTACTTGAAAAAATTATATATCCCTATACTCAAAAGTTGTTTGCAGAAATATTGTTATGCACTAAATGCATTTCCATGAGGTTTGCATATATTCTCATAAATATTTATACACTAAATGCATTTCCCTGAAGCGTAAATATATTTTACTAATGATTTCATTCCACGTAAGCTGCAGTTAATCAAGTTCAATTAAAAATATTTGCAAATATATAATATTTTAAATCTAAGAAAAATATCCAAAGAATGAAGTATTTACAAGCTATCCTACAAGTAAATACTAAAAACAATTGGAAGTTTATAGGTTATTACATGCATGATGTTGATGTTATGGAGCCCCATGGGCCCTTTAATTGTATAGACAAGGACTAAATTACCAACCTTCCAAAAATTATAAGTTTTACCCATCCTCTTTGCCATCTTTGGAAGTGTCATATGATGGATTGCAAAGAAAAAAAAAGAAACACAAACATTATGGCAGTCCAACACCAAATCTGATGAAATAATCCTTATTTATGGAACCCCCCAAAAAAATTTGTGGAAATGGATAGAGTTGCTACACATGGGACCAATGGAACCTTCCACGAATGTGAATTTCTAGCCCATGGAACATGCAATCTTGATCTTAATGTACCTAGAAACAATATAGACAATGTTATTGCACAACCATCCACACTTTAAACAACCCAATATATATCAATCCTTGGATCAATATAGAAAGTTATATGCACAACCAATCTTCCCTTCACACATAGCTTAATATATAATAGTCCTAACTTAGAATCCAATGATTATTACCAAAAACATTATTAGCGTGACCACTTATTTATTTAATGCTTGTTTCGCTAGAAAGTATTATCTACTAAGAATTAGTGCAATGGCTACTAGAGTGAATATGACCAAGATTGTTATACACAATAGGTTGGTTGGATGCAAATATTAGAGCTTAACCTATCTATTAGAGGAGCATAGTAGCTCTCCTCCTACATGAACAAATTAATGAACTCTATGAAGAGGTTCAACATTAGAAAAATAATACCTAGCTCACATGAACCTTGTATGTGGAACTAGATGATGCACTATACTATACCCATTACACTGTCATATAAATGAAAATAAAATATTTACAAGATTTGAAGTTAATGATGAACACTTTAGACTTGTATGGCACCAATAATAACATATATAACAAGTTTCACATGGATGACCGCATTAGCATGCTAATAAAATAACTTAGGAGATGTTTTCAATGAACAAAAAATCAACTCACATAAATCCTTCAACTTAACTCTTATTTGGATGTGCAAATAGATGGACATATGTCAGTTTGTTGAGACAAAGGACACATATAACAACTAGGATTTCCATATTTCATCCATAACACTGAGGCACCTTGATTTAAGTCCAGTTATTCTCTCTTGGTAGTTGTACTTTAATTCAGGTGTCAAATGCCATCTTAAGTCCATTGTTGGCATACATATATTTAACAAAAGAATCGTAAAAAGTGTACCAAGCTAGTTCTGCAATGATGTAACCTATTTCAAAATGTTTCAACACATTTTTATGCTATATGTAGGTTCTATAATTATTAAGTATTATTTATTGTGTATTAATTATTAATTAACTATTAATGAAATTAGGGTTTTCTTTCACCCACGAAAATGTGGACCTCTATAACATTCTCTTTCCTAGTTTAAAGGCCCCTTGAACTAGAATTGGAGAAGACCACCCCTCCCACGTATGAAGAAACCACCTTGCAAGCTCCTTACAAGGAACTCCAAATATCTCCATGCCTTATCAAGTTTCTCGACACCCAAACCATGAAGTTGATTGGTTACATAAAGCACCGAAAAGTGATTTTATTGATTGACATTGACAGCATCCACAATTTTATTCAATAAGGAAATAGCCAAAGAAAACCATTGTTGTGTCT
Organism: Pseudotsuga menziesii; assembly: GCA_001517045.1. Taxonomy (NCBI): domain Eukaryota; kingdom Viridiplantae; phylum Streptophyta; class Pinopsida; order Pinales; family Pinaceae; genus Pseudotsuga; species Pseudotsuga menziesii. The sequence continues at coordinate 25,638 of LPNX010164295.1, forward strand.
ATCATATAGCTAATTTTCAAAATATGACAACTAATGGAAATACAATGAAATGTGGTGGCCAATGTGAAAATTTAAATGGGTGGTTGTGATGTAGTTCTTGGGGCATAATGGCTACACACTTTGGGATATATCACCATGGTTTTCAAGGATTTATACATTAGCTTCACTAAGGGAGAGAAAAGAAAAACCATTAAGGAGATTACATCTAGTTCCCCTCATTATATTATCACCTCTCATTCTATGGAAAAGTTATTAAAGAAATGTCATTCAAACATTACTGCACAATTCAATGCCATGGTAGCCATATAAGTAGTGGACATCCCCATCCACAACAAGAAATTCACCCTAACTCGTAGGGAGTCCTCTCTAAACATCAATAGGTATTTGAAACACCCCCAAATTTACCACCTTCACATGACAAGCATGACCATGGTATTCCACTGATTCCAAGGAGTCAACCACCCAATGTGCATCCTTATAGGAAAACAACATTTGAGAATTGTTGGAGGATGGAGTCATACATCCTAGTACAAGACCTTACTCATTTGGTGATCATTGTATCAAAGAATGAAGTAAATTAACACATGTGTCTTGAAGCTCTAAATGAATTAACCATCAAGAACAATTTCCCCATCCCATTTATTGATGATCTCTTGGAAGAACTTCATGGAGCTAATATTTTCACTAAACTTGACCTTCATTATAAATAACCACAAACTAAGGATGAAAGAGACTGACATACCGAAGAAAACTTTCTACAAACATCAATGTAATTATGATTTTTTTGTGATGCCCTTAGGCCTTTGCAATGCTCCATCCACCTTTTAAAGCCTCATGAACAAGATCTTTCAACCTTTCTTATGAGATATTGTGTTGGTGTTTTTTGATGATAGCTTGATCTATTATGAAACATGCCAATAGATCCTTGCAACTAATTTGGGACCAAAAATTATTTGTTAGACATTCCAAATGTAATTTTGGGGCTTCATAGGTTGAATACTTGGTTCACATTGCAAGTCAATATGGAGTACAAATATAACCCAAGAAAGTTATGGCTATGCAAGATTGTCCCTTCCTCAATACCCTAAAGAGTTTGTGTGGATATTTAGGACTTATATAGGATACTAAACATAAAACATAAACCTCCTTCCCCTTTAAAATTTGACCCTCATTGGTTGGAAGAGGAATCTTATCAAAACCTTGTCACGGAAAATTGGACGCTTCTAGAAAACCCTACCTCAACCACCTATATGCAGTAGTTGGTAGAAAATCTAGTCCGAGTAAAAAACTCTCAATAGAGTGGTGTTAGAAGAAAAAATATTTCTCCCAAAAAGATTTAAGAGAAACAAAGATTAATATACAATAATTATTTAACTCAAACAAAGCAGGAATATTCACCAATCATTGGAGTCCTTAAAGGCTCTAGTTAAAAAAATAAGTGTTCTTTTAGCTAAATAAGAGAAACACTGGCATTTGAAAATCAATGAACTTTGGTTAGTGGAAGGGGAGAAGAACACTAAGTTATTCCACCGGTTTGCTTCGCACAAAAAGAGCATAAACACCATAGTGGAATTAAAATATTATCAAGGTAATAAAGCTCATTATTTTAAGGACAAATCAAAGGAAGTAGTAGAGAACTTAGGATTTCGATTTATTGCTGCTCCGAGATGCCAAATCTAATAAATTTTGGAGGTATTAAATGTCTTCCCTGGACTAGTAACAAATGAAATGAAGGGGGAATTATCTAAATAAGTAAGCGAGGAGGAGTTAGACTTGGTTCTCCATTCATTTCAAGAAGGAAAAAGTTCGGGTCTAGATGGTTTTACCCTGAAGTTTTTTCTTGGATTCTATGATTTGATAAATATATACATATTTAAGGTGGCTAAAGAATCACAGAGATCTTGGAATATACTAGAAGCCTTGAATTCTACCTTTATCACTTTAGTTCACAAGAAGAAGAAAGTGGATACCTTTGATGACTTCATACCAATAGTGTGTTGTGATTTGGTTTATAAAGGTATATCTAAGATCATAGCACAGAGGTTGAAACCCATACTCAAAAAAGTGATATCGAAAGAAAATTTTGGATTTCTTTTCATAGACAGATTCAAGACGTCGTATCTTTGGCGTAGGAAGCAATCCATTTCATAAAAAAATAAAAAATTTATTCCTTTTCTCTCAAACTGGATCTTTCTAAAGCATTTGACATGGTAAGTTGGACCTCCATACATTTATTATTGATTCAAATAGGCATGCCGATGGGAGGTAGTGGAATGGAGAATGGGTTGTCTCCAATCAACATCTTATGTAGTATTAATAAATGGTGATACTTCCTTATTCTTTAAACCTACAAGAGTCCTAAGGAAGCATTGTCCCCTTTCTCCATTCTTGTTTCTTCTTGCAGCAGAGGTGTTAATCCAACTTATTCACAAAAAAAAAGAGGATGGAAATATTAGAGGTGTTAGGATCTCAAGAATAGTGGAACTTACCCATACTTTGTTTATGGATGGTATGGTCCTGCTGGGAGAAGGCTCGTATGGAAATTTTCAAGCCTTTGCAGAGATCTTGGAGAAATATAAGAAAGAAACACGGATGGTTATAAATACTGAAAACACAATCTTGGCTTTCGATGATCTCCCAGACGAGGTTCTGGCCAGGGTAAGAGAGTTAGTCCCCTTTCCTCTAATCCTATAGCAGAAGTTTTTAAGTATTTAGTGTTTTTTCTTAAACCAAATTCCTTTGCATTTCAAGATTGGATGTGGTTATTTAAAAAAGTAGAAGTGAAAATTTCTTTGTGGGAAGATCATTTTCTATCCATAGGATGCATGCTAGTGTTACTCGAAGAAGTTCTCCAGACCATATCGGTATGCTAAGCATCAATAGCACATATATCGAAGAACATACAGGTCAAAATAAGGAAAAAATGCTTCTCCTTTCCATGGATGGCAAGAAAACAAACAAAGGGCCTTATGCTGGTTAAATGGACTACCTTAACTCTCCCAAAATTTATGGGAGGTTGGGTAATTAAGAATCTAGGCCTATTCTGCAAATCTTTGGTTGCAAAATTGCTATGGAGGATGGATGAAAACCCAGAATCCTTGTGGGGAAGGAAAATGAGCTCCAAATATTGGCCACTGTCCTCTGTTGTCGAATGGTTTAGGAAACCAATCAAATTGTGTAAAAATGGATCTATAGGTTGGAATTCCTTTATTTAGGCATTTCCTCTAGTTGGAAATTGGGTTGCATGGAAGATAGGAGACGGAAGAAGAGTACGTTTAGGAGAACTCTTGGGCAGGTTTAGGCAAGGAACACTAATTATCGGATCATATAGTTACTCAGTTAAGAGCCAAGAGACTCTCAATGCTGGAAGATTCCCAAGTGCAACAATCACAGTTAAGAGGCAAATCTGGCTGGAAATCGGCTCAAGAATTGGGATTACTTGGAGCATTGGCAGTGGAGTGGAATCATTATGTTACTAGACTAGTCAATTGTTTCATTTTGAATTGCTCTTGATTAAATATTAAATATCATTTTGTGATAAAAATATATAAAATTTTCATTTTCAGTTTTTTATATATAACATTATTATAAAATTTTATCTAAATACTTATATCATTTATATATTATTATATTACTATGAAAAATCAAACTTTTTTTTATTTTATAAAAACATTAGTTTGTAAAATTATTTAAATTATATACATCAAAATATATATTATTATATCTCAAAATTTATTGAAAAATAAAAAATATATAATATTATATCTCAAAATTTATTGAAAAATCAAATTATTGTATTATTGTATAAAATATATAGTTTTGAAATTAATCAATATCAAACTATTCAAAATTAGATATCAAAAAGATTAAATAATTTTTTTCATTATTACATATTTTAAAATTAATTACACTTACATTGTTTTCAATAGAAAAAAATGCTTCTTGATATTTATAGTGTAAATCAAAGAAACAACCAAAAACATAATAGTCCAAATCATACAACTTTACATAGTTTTGTATCTATTGAGTAGAAGCTCTTATGAGCATATAAAATAAACATACTAGACCTAAAATATCTCAAAAAAAATGTTGAAACATAAAATACTTTGGATAATCATACCCTAGATGAAATCACCCTCTTAATGTACTATGACCAAAAAAACATGCACTATCGTTATGATAGTCTACATATGTTAACTTCTAGTATGCATCAATGGATCCCCTTGAAATCAATTGGTTATACTAGAAGTATTCAAAGTCTTTCAGGTCTTCTAATAGTCCAACGGATTTTTTGGACAGGTAATTTTATTTTTTATTGAAATTCATATAAACATGCAAAATATTGATGGTGAAAAAATTCCCTTGGCCTTTTGTTATAGAATTGGAGTTTACAGTCGTTAAGTATGTGTTCCCATCCTCGAGGGCTTTTGGTTTCTCTTTGTACTGGTTATTTTGATGGGATTTAGACACTGGGTGGTTTTAGACTTTAAAGTGAGCTTAGTTTCCCTTTGGGCAAGTTAGCCTAAAGGACACAGTTTTGAAGGATGATGCATTGTTAACAAATATATGGTACTTTTTTTTAGCAGTTTCTATATATATAAATATATATATGAAAACATAAGATAGAAGATTAAATCTACGAATTGATTAATACATATTCTTAACAACTAAAATGACATTTGTATTTTTACATAAATAAAATGTTATTGCCTTTTAAAATTTATAAAAAAAATATATAGTTATTTTCCCATATTTATTATGACATTAGATATCATTATAAAATTGATCAAATTCATATTTTAATACAAATTAAAAAAAATTAAAATATTATTTTATCTCAAAATATATGAAACAAATATTTTTTCATTATTTTACATAAAATATATATAATTATATATATAAATCATATTACATTATCATAAAAAATAAAAATAAAAATTAATTACAGAAAATAAAAATGAAATTACAAAATATTATTATATAATAACAATAAAGTATTACATAATATTCTACTTTCATGAAATTTTATTAATATATTTATCTTTACCATACAAAATTTGGAATGTCATTTACATCATCTCAAAATTTACTACATAGTTTAATTATATTTTATTATTTCATAAAATAATGTATAAATATTTAGAACAATCGTATATTATTAAAAAAATTAAATTATTTTTATTACTAGCATAGATCCATTTAAAACCTGGATTTATCATCCAGAGGGATCCAGTTTCTTAAGATGTACATTTTTTAACCATTTGGATCCCTCTCCATACTTGATAGATCCGGGTTTAAAATGGATCTATGCTACTTTTTTTTAGGTCTATATGTAATTTATATTTTTCATTTTTTAAATATTTTTTTATATATATCGGCTAGCATAACATGACTAACGTGACAGGACCTTCCCTATACTGGGTTGGAGAGCACCTCATTTCTCTGTGTGCAAAGAGTATAATAATTTTTAATTTTTACTTTTTTAATTATAAGCCGACATGTTAAATTTTTTTATTTTTTTTTTACTTTTTATTATTAATAATTTTTATTGAGTCGACATGTGCCACGTCAGCATTACAACATGACACATCTAGTCCGTTTGAGATGTAGAAAGTGCCTCTCTCCTCAATTAATTAAAAATGGAAATTATTAAGCTTTACATATCAAAAACTATATATTACTAGATTTTAAAATGTAATAAAAAAGTGCTATATATTAGATTTTAAAAATTTTCAAAATCAAATCAAATTAATTTTATTATTTTATAAACTATTTTTATTATTATATAAAAATGTAAATCATTCAAATTTATATATCAAAATCTATGTATTATTAGATTTTAAAAAGACTCGAAAGACTAAAAAGCCTAACTAATATCTATATAGAAAACCTAAGAAAACTGTAAATTAGCTTGATGCCCAACTTGAGTTTGACTCTTACATGACTACACATTAGCTAGACTCCTAGATGCCAAATGTTGTTGGAGTAAGCCTTAAGTGATTAGAGCTGAAGTTAAGCTAATAGTTGTAGAATCATTGAAGTTAAATTAATTTTAAAGTGATTAGAGTTGAAGTTCAACTAATAGTTATTTATTCTATGTTTTGGGTGGGTTTTGGTTCGATTCCTATAATTTCTTTTTTGAAAAATTATTTAAAGATTTACAACAAAACTCTGAACAAAATAAGACAAAAAATATGTTCAAAAACGTTGAAAACGTTAAGTATTTAGAGTACACCATTATTATTATTATATTAATTGATTTTATAAATATATATAAAAATTCAACTCGATGATATATAAAAAAATTATTAGTATTTTAAAAAATTATTATTAAATTTATTATAAAAAAATATTTTATTTGTTTTAAATAAAAAGCTGACTATATTATAATATCAATTTCATTTCACATACGAAACACTACTTACATATATAAATATTATGTATTATTTAAATTTTACATATGAAATACTACTTACATGTATAAATATTATTTAGAATTTATATATTTAAAATTTATATTAATTTTTAAAAACATATGACATTTTATGAGCAATATATTCAACTTCAATTCCCCCATGTACTTTGTATTTTTGGAAATGCCTGTAAATCTGAGCAGTCATAAGGGATTGGTGTGTGTATGTGTGTGTGAATGGAGCAAAGAATATTTGAGTGGGTTGGCCTTGATTTGAAATATTTGGTGGGAACAAAGGCATCGACAAGGAAAGAGGGTCCAACTGTTGAACTCCTGAATTCAAGGTGTTCAGTGCTGCCTATGCCCACTGCGTTAACACAAAAAAACAATGTAAAGTTTCCATATCACAAAAAAATAGGTGAAGCCGACTCAGAGAGTACCCTTCATCACTAATATATCCCACAATCACAACGAAAACTTCAAATTTGATCCAAGGAACCATAGAATGACACCACAATGATTCTTGGTACCCATCAGATGGCCAGATCAAAGGACCCAGAGAATTCCACTTGGAAGGCATCAGATGGATCAGAGAATAGCACTTGACAACCATTAGATGGCCAAATTGCAGGGCCAAGAGAACACCACTTGGTAGCCATCGGATGGTCATATCGCAGGGCCAAGAGGAGGACACTTAGAATCCATCGAATGGTGAAGTCAGAGGACCCATAGAATGGCACCGAGAATATGTCGAATGGCCAGATCACAGGGCCCATGCTATGCCACTTGGAATTCGTCGGATGGCCAGATCGCATGGCCCACATTATGTCACGTGGAATCCATCTAATGACCATATTGTATGGACCATGTTACACCATTTGGAAGTCGTTGGATGGACATATCTGAAGACCCATAGAATGCCACTTGGAAACCATCGGATGGCTAGAATGTATGGCCCTCACAATGCCACTTGGAACCCATTAGATGGCCAGATAGCATGGCGCTCACTATGCCACTTGGCTCCCATCATATGGCCAGATCGCATGGCCCTCGCTGCACCACTTGGAACCCATCGGGCGGCTATAGAATGCCACTTGGAACAAATTGGATGGTCATATTTGAGGACCCTCATTACGCCACTTGGAATCCACCCAAGGGATATAACAGGATTTTCATACTCCCCTCTTCATCCATTCAAGTCTAGGAAATTATTAGATCTAGACCAAGTTTCATTGAGGGGTTTAGCACTTAGCCAAACTTAGAGGGCTCAGGTAGGACAAAAATCCTTTCTCTCCAATGCGCAAAAGAAAGTGGCCAAATACATCAAAGAAAGAAAACAATTAACTTTCAGAAGGGATCTTAGAGTTAAAAAATCCTTGTCTAAGGGTTCTTAATGCTATCCCTCTCTTTTAACATAAGGGAGCTAGGGGGGCCACCAAATTAATAGCCCTCAAACGTATGATAAGTATTTTAAAACCAAAGTTGGTGTTACTGCAAGAAACAATGATGGAGGGGAAGAAAGCGAAGGAAGTTTTTAGTGGTTTTTCAAAATACTGGAAGATGTAAGCAATAGATGCAGATGGAAATTTAGGAGGTTTAATCACAGCATGATGTCCTAAATTAAACTATCGCTCAACATATTTTTATGAAGCAAATTTAAAAACTGAGCTGGAGGATGCAAAGACTGCGACTCTCATGTCTTTTCTAAACGTGTATGGGTCGTTCCATGGAATAAGAGCTTACTAGGAAACCTTGTGCAACTCCAGTGTGTTGGATCATTCAAACCTAATTCTTGCGGGTGGTATGAACTTAATCATCACATCAGAAGAATTTTGGGGGAAAAATGCACACAGTGATTCACTATGTCAACTTTTTTGTGCAATATTTGAGGAGGAAAAAATTATTGACATCCATCATTTAAAATTGGATCCCACATGGAGGAATAATCGTAGTTGGGATTAAGCGATCAAAAAAATGCTAGATCTTTTTTTAGTTGTAGAAATTCTAATTCAAGAGCATCTAGTTTTAAAATCTATAGTGGAAACATGAGGACTTTCGGATCATAGACCTATTACATTATCGATAACAATTCCGGAAAAGAAACCCCCTTACCCTTTTAAATTTGACACTGCTTGGTAGGAAGAGGAAGCTTATCAAAAACTTGTCATGAAAAATGGGATGTTGCCAGAAAACCCTACCTTGGCTACCTATATGCAACAGTTAGTATTAAATCCAGTTTGAATAAAAAAAACTCTCAAAAGAGTGGTGTTAGAATAACAAAGATTTCTCCCAAAAATATTTAATAGAAACAAATACTAAGATAAAAGAATTATTTAACTCAAACAAAGCAGGACTATTCACCAATCATTGGAGTCCTTAAAGACTCTAGATAAAAAAAAAGTGTTCTTTTAACTAAAGAAAAGCAGCACTAGAATTTGAAAAGCAATGACCTTTGGTTAGCGAAAGGAGATAAGAACACTAAGCCTTTCCATCGTTTTTACACAAAAATAATATAAACACCATAGTGGAAATAAAAGATGCTCAAGGTAATAAAGCTCAGTATTTTCAGGACAAAGAAAATGCAACAATAGAGCACTTTGGATCTCGATTTACTGCTCCTCAGGGATGCCAAATTTCAAAAATTTTGAATCCATGAAATAGCCCCCCGAGACTAGTAACAAATGAAATGAAGGAGGACTTACCTAAAGAAGTAAGTGAGGAGGAATCAAAGTTGGTTCTCCATTCATTTCAAAAGGGGAAAAGTGCAGGTCCAGTTGGTTTTACCCTAGAGTTTTTTCTTGGATTCTACAATTTGATAAAGATAGACTTATTTAAGGTGGTTAAAGAATCACAAAGATCTTGGAATGTGACTAAAATCCTTGAATTCTACATTTATCACTTTAATTCACAAGAAGCAAAAAGTGGAGATCTTTGACGAATTTAGACCCATACTCAACAAAATGATATTGAAAGAACAATTTGGATTTCTTTTCAATAGACAGATACATGTCGCTGTATCTTTGGCACAGGAAGCAGTGAATTCCATAAAAAAAGAAAAACTTTCTTCCTTTGCTCTCAAACTGGATCTTTCTAAAGCATATGACAGGGTAAGTTGGACCTTCATACAATTATTATTGATTCAAATAGACATGTTGATGGGAGGTAGTGGAATGGATAATGGGTTTTATCCAATCAACCTCTTATGTAGTATTAATAAATATTGCTCCTTCCTTATTCTTTAGACCTACAAGAGGCCTAAGGAAGTGTTGTCCCCCTTCTCCATTCTTGTTTCTTCTTGAAGTAGAGACATTAAGTTGCTTATTCACATAAAAAAAGTGGATGGAAATATTATAGGTGTTAGGATCTCAAGCACAATGTAACTTACCCATACTTTGTTTATGGATGATGTGCTCCTACTGGCAGAAGGCTCGTATGGAAATTTTCAAGCAAGTTTGCAAAGATCTTGGAGAAATATAAGAAGGAAACGGGGGTGGTTATAAATATTGAAAAGACAAGACTAAATTTCAATAATCTCCCATACAAGGTTCTGAACATGGTAAGATATTTAACCCCCCTTTCCTCTTATCACTATAGAAGAAGGTTTTAAGTATTTAGGGTTTTTCCTGAAGACAAATTCCTATGTGTTTCAAGATTGGATGTGGTTATTTAAAAAAGTAGAAGTGAGAATTTCTTTGTGGGAAAATAATTTTCTATTGAAAGAAGGTAGAATAGTGTTACTCAAAGTAGTTCTCCAGAGCATACTGATATACTGGGCATCAATATCATGTATCCTGAAGAAAATACAGGTCAAAATAAGGAAAAAATGCTTCTCCTTTCCATGGATAGTAGCAAACATACAAAGGGAATTCAAATGTTTAAATGTACTACCTTAACTCTCCCCAAATTTATGGGAGGTTGGGGAATTAAGAATCTAGACATATTCTAGAAATATTTGGCTAGAAAATTGCTATGGAGGATGACCGAAAACCTAGACTCCTTTTGGGGAAGGACAATGAGCTCCAAATACTGACCACTCTCTTTTGTTGTCAAATGGTTTAGATAACCAATTAAATTGCATAAAAATGGATCTATAGGCTAGAAGGACTTTGTTCAGGAATTTCCTGTAGTTGGAAATTGGGTTGCATGGAAAATAGGCGACGTAAGAAGAGTACGTCTAGGATAATATCCTTGGGCAAGTTTAGGAGAGGAATATCGATTATCAGACCAAGTAATTACTCAATTAAGAGACAAGAGAGTCTCAATGCTGGAAGATGCCTAAGTGCAACAACCCTAGCTAAGAGGAAGATCTAGCTGGAAATCGTCTCAAGTATTGGGATTACTTGAAGCATCAATGGTGGAGTGGAATCGTTATGTTACCAGGCTAATCAATTGTTTCATCCATCCGGAAGAGGATGAAGCAAACAAGCTAATATGGACAATGAATGAATGGAAAAGATATAAGTTTCTCTTCAAAACTCGAGTATGAGGTTGCATCAGGATCTCCGTGCAAAGGAGAACATCTCTGGTGGTGGACTAAAATTTGGAAGACTCTAGGATTTCTAAAACCAATTCTAACACTGTTTGTGCATTAAGTAACAAAATTTTAACCTAGGAAAATTTAACAAACAGAGGATTCCAAGGGTCGGGTGTGTGCGTGTTCATTTGGGAGAAGGTCACCAAAAGAATAAATTTCTTGACAACACCCAGTATGGAGCTCTCGTTGGAACAACGAACTCAAAAATGGTGGAATATGCTGGGGTACTTAGCTTCAAATCTCTCCCTTAACTATTTTTCTTTAGTATCTGGGAAGCAAGGAACAATGTAGTCTTTCAAAGAACTTGGTTTCCACGAGATATAACAGTGACTGTTCTCATGCAGAAAGCCATGGAGCATCGAATTGAGCCCAAATTGACCCCACATAGAAAGTTACCAAATCCAGTGATAAATAAAAGAATCCCTTGGGATTATTTTGACAACGCTATCCAAAAATATCCACCACTTGGGGGAGCATGAGGATTTGTGTATCTATCTGACAACAAGAAGCTCTCCATAAATTTGCTCCATAATGAGCTTCTAATAATAAATAATAACTTTCAATGTTATGGGTTGTCCTCCGAGTTTCCATACATAAATAGATGAAAATTTTACAATTGTATGGAGACTCCAAAATAGTAATAGAATGGGACAATAGGAGAATTCAAATCAATGCACCTCATCTCCATAATTTATTGAAAACTATCAAAGAACAAGTAGCCACCTTTGAATGATTTCCTTTGGACATATCTATAGGGAACTGAATATGGAGGAAGATAAGCTATCCTAATTGGCACTTTCTCTTCCTCCAGGTTTAATTGAGGTTGAGGAGTTAAGCAATGGATAGGTTGGTGATCAATTTATGATTTTGTAATTTGAATTAGGAGAAGAAATTTATGTGGTATAAGAGAGTAATCCTATTTTTTAGATAACAATAGGAAGCTACAAATATAATGAAATTTTGTAATGAAGCTATGAAGGATAGACTCTTGTGGGTGGTAGAAGCCACATAAAATTATGAAATCTATAAAGAAGCCTTGAAGGCTAAACTCCATTATGTAATCTCTTGCGAGAAACTCAAGTTTATTCAATGAGAATATAGAGATTTTTTTCATTGGAAAAAAAGTTTGTATTTCTTAACATACACATATCTACATTGCAATATGTATTGATATATTTAAAATATAATTATATTCTTTTACAAACAATTTATAAGTATGCTATGGCGAAATTGATGAACTATAAACTATATATGTTTGAGCATATAATTTCTTACTTGGACATACATAAAGTGTTTAATTTTGAATTGCTCTTGATTAAATATTAAATATCATTTTGTGATAAAATGTATAAAATTTTAGTTTTGATTTTATTTTTATATAATATTATTATAAAATTTTATGAAAATACTTATATCATTTACATATTATTATATTAGTATGGAAAATCAAACTATTTTTATTTTTATTTTATAAAAATGTTAGTTTGTAAAATTATTTAAACCAGCGTAGATCCAAATCCTAGGCTCTATCAAGCACCGAGATGGATCAAATCTCTCGAGGTGCAAACCTCTTCTTAACTATCCATTGATTTGATTCAAACCAAAAGACACATCTTTTTATTTAAGGTTCACATATAATTTTATTATTATTAATATTTAATATTATTTATGGCTGACATATAATATTTTTTATTTTGTTAGGAACTAGCATTGCATCATTTCCCCACACATGGTTTTAAAACCACATGCAAGGCCCTCCTACAATCATGGGTTGTTTAGGAGGCCTTTCACATGGTCTTAAAACCATTTGCAAGGCCCTCCTAAACCATGTACAATAAAACCATGGGTTGTTTAGAATGCCTTTAAAACCATGTGCAAGGCCAACATATTTTTGTGGATAATTCAATTTTGTGTTTTGTCTTGACCCACATATTTTTTTTACGGATAATTAAATTTTTACTTTTTTATTGTTTTGTTAGGTAGGAAGATTACAACATCTCCCCCATATTAGATTGTTTTTGTGGCCTACATTTATTTTGGCCTATTAGAAAATTTAGTTTTTATTAGTAAAAATAAAGTTATGAAAGTGATATTATTTTTTATTTTGTGTTACAAAATCTCTCCAATAATATTCACTATCACTATTATTTTTTGCCAACATGTTACAAACGTTACATCACGTTACAAGATCTCTCCCATAATATTCACTATCACTATTATTTTTTTACGACATGTTAGTAACGTTACATCACGTTACAAGATCTGCCCCATACTGGGCTGTAGAGCTCCTTTCGGCACAATTATATACATCAAAATATGTATTATTATATCTCAAAATTTATTGAAAAAACAAATTATTGTATTATTCTATATTATTATATCTCAAAATTTATTGAAAAATCAAATTATTTATTATTTTATAAAAAATATAGTTTTGGAATTAATCAATATCAAACTATTCAAAACTACATATAAACAAATTTAAACAATTTTTTTTCATTATTACATATTTTAAAATTAATTACACTTACATTTTTTTCAATAGAAAAAAATGCTTCTTGATATTCATAGTGTAAATCAAAGAAACAACTAAAGACATAATAGTTTAAATGACAACTTTAAATAGTTTTGTATTTATTATGCAAAAACTTATAATAGTTTTGTATCTATTGAGAAAAATCTCTTATGAGAATATAAAATAAACACACTAGACCTAAAAATCCTCAAAAAACAATGTTGAAACATAAAATACTTTGGATAATCATACCCTAGATGGAATCACCCTCCAATTGTATTATGATAAAAAAAACATGTTATATGGCTAGAGCACATTCCACTATCATCCATATCCCCTTCACTACAAAGTTGCCATCAATTAATACCAAAATGATATAGGAACCGCATATGTTAACTCCTAGTATGCTTGAATTGATCCCCTCGAAATCAATTGGTCATGCTATCGGTATTCAAAGTGTATAAGGTCTTCTAATAGTCCAATGGATTTTTTGGACAGGTCATCTGATTTTTTATTGAAATTCTTATAAACATGCAAAATCTGATTTTTTATTGAAATTCTTATAAACATGCAAAATACTGATGGAGATAAACTTCCCATGTAGCTCCCTTATCTTGAAATGATGCACTTTTGTTATAGAATTGGAGGCTGCACTCAATAGGTATGTGTTCCTAGCCTCAAGGGCTTTTGGATTCTGTTTGTACTCGTTAGTTTGATGGAATTTAGACAATTGGTGATTTAAGACTTTAAAGTCGGCTTAGTTTAACAAATGTATGGTACTTATTTTTGCAGTTTATATATATATATATGAAAATATAAGATATAAGATTATATGTACATCAAAATTGATTGACATATATTTTTAATAACTAAAATGACATTTATATTTTTACATAAATCAAATGTTATTGCATCTTAAAATTTATAATAAAAAAAATATAGTTATTTTTCTATATTTTATTATGATATTAATTATTATTATAAAATTGATCAAATTCATATAATAATACAAGTTTTAAAAAATTATAATATTATTTTATCTTAAAATATATGAAAAAAATATTTTTCATTAAATTATATAAAGTATATATAAATAATATCACATTATCATAAAAAATCAAACTATTTTTTATTACATAAAATTAAAAAAAAATTACAAAATATTATTATATAATAACAATAAAAGTATTACATAATATTCTACTTCCATATGATTTTAATAATATCTATCTTTACAATAAGGAATATGGAATGTTATTTACACCATTTCCAAATTTACTACATAATTTAATTATATTTTATTATTTTAAATGATTTATCTTTACACTAAGGAATATAGAATGTCATTTACATCATCTCAAAATTTATTACATAATTTAATTATATTCTATTATTTCATAAAATAATATGTAAATATCTACAACAATCATATATTATTAAATAAAATAAAATAATTTTTATTATTATTTAAAAATGGAAATTATTCAACTTTACGTATCAAAAGCTATATATTATTATATTTAAGAATTAAATAACAAAGTGTTAAATATTATATTTAAGAATTAAATGAGCCTGTGCGTTTTGAAACTAGCCTCTGCAATTTGAACAAGCTGCAGATTTGAAACAATTCTTTGCGATTTGAACAATTGCTGTAGATTTGAACGAGTCTCTACGATTTGAACAAGTGTCACCGATTTGAACACTCGATTTGAGAGAGTGCCGCAGATTCTATTGGAGGAGCATAGTAGCTCTCCTCCTACATGAACAAAATAATGAACTCTATGAAGAGGTTCAACATTAGAAAAATAATACCTAGCTCACATGAACCTATATGTGGAACTAGATGATGCACTATACTATACCCATTACACTGTCAGATAAGTGAAAATAAAATATTTACAAGATTTGAAGTTAATGATGAACATTATAGACTTGTATGGCACCCATAATAACATATACAACAAGTTTCACATGGATGACCACATTAGCATGCTAAGAAAATCACTTAAGAGATGTTTTCAATGAACAAAAAATCAACTCACATAAATCCTTCAGCTTAACTCTTGTTTGTATGTGCAAATAGATGGACATATGTGAGTTTGTTGAGACAAAGGACATATATAACAACTAGGATTTCCATATTTCATCCATAACATTGAGGCACCTTGATTTAAGTCCAGTTTTTCTCTCTTGGGAACTGTACTTTAATTCAGGTGTCAAATGCCATATTAAGTCCATTGTTGGCATACATATATTTAACAAAAGAATCATAAAAAGTGTACGAAGCTAATTCTGCAATGATGTAACCTATTTCAAAATGTTTCAACACATTTTTATGCTATATGTAGGTTCTATAATTATTAAGTATTATTTATTGAGTATTAATTATTAATTAACTATTAATGAAATTAGGGTTTTCTTTCACCCATGAAAAAGTGGACATCTATAACATTATCTTTCCTAGTTGAAAGGCCCCTTGAACTAGAATTGGAGAACACCACCCCTCCCACCTATGAAGAAACCACCTTGCAAGCTCCTTACAAGGAACTCCAAATATCTCAATGCCTTATGAAGTTTCTCAACACCCAAACCATGAAGTTGATTGGTTACATAAAGCACCAAAAAGTGATTCTATTGATTGACGATGACAGCATCCACAATTTTATTTATAAGGAAATAGCCAAAGAAAACCATTGTTGTGTCTATCATATAGCTAATTTTCAAAATATGACAACTAATGGAAGTATGATGAAATGTGGTGGCCGATGTGAAAATTCAAATGGGCAGTTGTGATGTAGTTCTTGGGGCATAATGGCTACACACTTTGGGACCTATCACCATGGGTTTCAAGGATTTATACATTAGCTTCACTAAGGGAGAGAAAAGACATACCATTATGGAGATTACATCTAGCTCCCCTCATTATATTATCACCTCTTAGTCTATGGAAAAGTTATTAAAGAAATGCCATTCAAACATTATTGCACAATTCAATGCCATGGTAGCCATATAAGTAGTGGACATCCCCATCCCCAACAAGAAATTCACCCTAACTCGTAGGGAGTCCTATCTAAACATCAATAGGTATTTGAAACACCCCCAAATTTACCACCTTCACATGACAAGCATGACCATGGTATTCCACTGATTCCAAGGAGTCAACCACCCAATGTGCATCCTTATAGGAAAAGAACATTTGAGAATTGTTGGAGGATGGAGTCATACATCCTAGTACAAGACCTTACTCATTCGGTGATCATTGTATCAAAGAATGAAGTAAATTAACACATGTGTCTTGAAGCTCTAAATGAATTAACCATCAAGAACAATTTCCCCATCCTATTTATTGATGATCTCTTGGAAGAACTTCATGGAGCTAATATTTTCACTAAACTTGACCTTCATTATAAATAACCACAAACTAAGGATGAAAGAGACTAACATACCAAATAAAACTTTCTACAAACATCAATGTAATTATGACTTTTTTGCGATGCCCTGAGGCCTTTGCAATGATCCATCCACCTTTTAAAGCCTCATGAACAAGATCTTTCAACCTTTCTTATGAGATATTGTGTTGGTGTTTTCTAATGATAGCTTGATCTATTATGAAACATGTCAATAGATCCTTGCAACTAATTTGGGACTAACAATTATTTGTTAGACATTCCAAATGTGGTTTTGCGGCTTCATAGGTTGAATACTTGGGTCACATTCCAAGTCAATATAGAGTACAAATATAACCCAAGAAAGTTGTGGCTATGCAAGATTGTCCCTTAATCAATACCCTAAAGAGTTTGTGTGGATATTTAGGACTTATATAGGATACTAAACATAAAACATAAACCTCCTTCCCCTTTAAAATTTGACCCTCATTGGTTGGAACAGGAATCTTATCAAAACCTTGTCATGAAAAATTGGATGCTTCTAGAAAACCCTACCTCAGCCACATATATGCAGCAGTTGGTAGAAAATATGGTCCGAGTAAAAAACTCTCAATAGAGTGGTGTTAGAAGAAAAAATATTTATCCCAAAAAGAGTTAAGAGAAACAAAGATTAATATACAATAATTATTTAACTCAAACAAAGCAGGAATATTCAGCAATCATTGGAGTCCTTAAAGGCTCTAGTTAAAAAAATAAGTGTTCTTTTAGCTAAATAAGAGAAACACTGGCATTTGAGAATCAATGAACTTTGGTTAGCGGAAGGAGAGAATAACACTACGTTATTCCATCGGTTTGCTTCGCACAAAAAGAGCATAAACACTATAGTGGAAGAAAATATTATCAAGGTAATAAAGCTCATCATTTTAAGGACAAATCAAAGGAAGCAGTAGAGAACTTCGGATCTCGACTTATTGCTACTCCGAGATACCAAATCTCATAGATTTTGGAGGTATTAAATGTCTTCCCCATACTAGTAGCAGGTGAAATGAAGGAGGAATTCTCTAAATAAGTAACCAAGGAGGAGTTAAACTTGGTTCTCCATTCATTTCAAAAAGGAAAAAGTTCGGGTCTAGATGGTTTTGCCCTGAATTTTTTTCTTGGATTCTATGATTTGATAAAGATATACTTATTTAAGGTGGCTAAAGAATCACAGAGATCTTGGAATATACTAGAAGCCTTGAATTCTACCTTTATCACTTTAATTCACAAGAAGAAGAAAGTGGATACCTTTGACGACTTTCTACCAATAGTGTGTTGTGATTTGGTTTATAACGGTATATCTAAGATCATAGCACAAAGGTTGAAACCCATACTCAACAAAGTGATATCGAAAGAAAAATTTGGATTTTTTTTCATAGATAGATTCAAGACGTCGTATCTTTGGTGTAGGAAGCAATCCATTCCATAAAAAAATAAAAACTTTCTTCCTTTTCTCTCAAACTAGATCTTTCTAAAGCATCTAACAGGGTAAGTTGGACCTCCATACATTTATTATTGATTCAAATAGGCATGCCGATGGGAGGTAGTGGAATGGAGAATGGGTTGTATCCAATGAACCTCTTATGTAGTATTAATAAATGGTGATCCTTTCTTATTCTTTAAACCTACAAGAGTCCTAAGGCAGCGTTGTCCCCTTTCTCCATTCTTGTTTCTTCTTGCAACAGAGGTGTTAATCTGACTTATTCACAAAGAAAAAGAGGATGGAAATATTAGAGGTGTTAGGATCTCAGGAATAGTGGAACTTACCCATACTTTGTTTAGGGATGGCGTGGTCATGCTGGGAGAAGGCTCGTATGGAAATTTTCAAGCCTTTGCAGAGATCTTGGAGAAATATAAGAAGGAAACAGGGATGGTTATAAATATTGAAAAGACAATCCTGGCTTTCAATAATCTCCCAGACGAGGTTCTAGCCAGGGTAAGAGAGTTAGTCCCCTTCCCTCTAATCCTATAGCAGAAGTTTTTAAGTATTTAGCATTTTTTCTTAAACCAAATTCCTTTGCATTTCAAGACTGGATGTGGTCATTTAAAAAAGTAGAAGTGAAAATTTCTTTGTGGGAAGATCGTTTTCTATCCATAGGATGCATGCTAGTGTTACTCGAATAAGTTCTCAAGAGCATACCAATATAATAGGTATCAATAGCATATATATCGAAGAACATATAGGTCAAAATAAGGAAAAAATGCTTCTCCTTTCCATGGACGGCAAGCAAATAGAGAAAGGGACTTAAGGCTTTTTAAATTGACTACCTTAACTCTCCCCAAATTTATGGGAAGTTGGTTAATTAAGAATCTAGACCTATTCTGTAAATCTTTGGTTGCAAAATTGCTATGGAGGATGGATGAAAACCCAGAATCCTTGTGGGGAAGGACAATGAGCTCCAAATATTGGCCACTGTCCTCTGTTGTCGAATGGTTTAGGAAACCAATCAAATCGTGTAAAAATGGATCTATAGGTTGGACTTCTTTTGTTCAACCATTTCCTCTAGTTGGAAATTGGGTTGCATGGAAGATCGGAGACGGAAGAAGAGTACATTTAGGAGAACCCTTGGGTAGGTTCAGGAAAGGAATACTGATTATCGGATCATATAATTACTCAGTTAAGATCCAAGAGACTGCTAATGTTGGAAGATGCCCAAGTGCAACAACCACAGTTAAGAGGCAGATCTGGCTGGAAATCAGCTCAAGAATTGGGATTACTTGGAGCATCAGTAGTGTAGTGGAATCGTTATGTTACCATACTAGTCAATTGTTTAATTTTGAATTGCTCTTGATTAAATATTAAATATCATTTTGTGATAAAATATATAAAATTTTCATTTTCATTTTTTATATATAACATTATTATAAAATTTTATGTACATACTTATATCATTTATATATTATTATATTACTATGGAAAATCAAACTTTTTTTATTTTATTTTATAAAAACATTAATTTGTAAAATTATTTAAATTATATACATCAAAATATATATTATTATATCTCAAAATTTATTGAAAAATCAAATTATTTTATTATTGTATAAAATATATAGTTTTGAAATTAATAAATGTCAATATATTTAAAATTAGATATCAAAAAGATTAAATCATTTTTTTCATTATTACATATTTTAAAATTAATTACACTTACATTTTTTTCAATAGAAAAAAAATGCTTCTTGATATTTATAGTGTAAATCAAAGAAACAACCAAAAACATAATAGTCCAAATCATACAACTTTACATAGTTTTGTATCTACTATGCAAAAACACATAATAGTTTTGTATCTATTGAGTGGAAGCTCTTATGAGCATATAAAATAAACATACTAGACCTAAAATATCTCAAAAAACAATGTTGAAACATAAAATACTTTAGATAATCATACCCTAGATGAAACCACCCTCTTATTGTACTATGGCCAAAAAAACATGCACTATCGTTATGATAGTCTACATATGTTAACTTCTAGTATGCATGAATGGATCCCCTAGAAATTAATTGGTTATACTAGAAGTATTCAAAGTGTATCAGATCTTCTAATAGTCCAATGCATTTTTTGGATAGGTAATTTGATTTTTTATTGAAATTCATATAAACATGCAAAATACCGATGGAGAAAAAATTCCCCTAGGCTTTTGTTATAGAATTGGAATCTGCAGTCATTAAATATGTGTTCCTAGCCTCGAGGGCTTTTGGTTTCTCTTTGTACTTGTTATTTTGATGGGATTTAGATAGTGGGTGGTTTTAGACTTTAAAGTCAGCTTAGTTTCCCTTTGGGTAAATTGGCCTATGGGACACATGTTTGAAAAATGATGCATTGTTAACAAATATATGGTACTTTTTTTTAGCTCTCTCTCTCTCTATGAAAATATAAGATAGAAAATTAAATGTACAAATTGATTAATATATATTCTTAACAACTAAAATGACATTTATATTTTTAGATAAATAAAATGTTATTTCCTTTTAAAATTTATAAAAAAAAAATATAGTTATTTTTCTATATTTATTATGACATTAGATATCATTATAAAATTGATCAAATTCATATTTTAATACAAATTAAAAAGAAATAAAATATTATTTTATCTCAAAATATATGAAACCAATATTTTTTCATTATTTTACATAATATATATATAATTTTATATATAAATCGTATTACATTATCATAAAAAATAAAAATAAAAATTAATTACAAAAAATAAAAATAAATTACAAAATATTATTATATAATAACAATAAAGTATTACATAATATTCTACTCTCATGAAAATTTATTAATATATCTATCTTTACCATACATAATTTGGAATGTCATTTACATCATCTCAAAATTTACTACATAATTTAATTATATTTTATTATTTCATAAAATAATATATATATATATATATATATATATATATATACAACAATCGTATATTATTTGAAAAAGTTAAATTATTTTTATTACTAGCATAGATCTATTTGAAATGTGGATTTATCATCGAGAGGTATCTAGTTTCTTAACATGTATATTTTTTTACCATTTGGATCCCTCTTCGTACTTGATAGATCTGGGTTTAAAATGAATCTATGCTACTTTTTTTAAGGTTTATATGTAATTTATATTTTTCATTTTTGTGCCGAAAGGCGCTCTATAGCCCAGTATGGGGGAGATCTTGTAACGTGATGTAACGTTACTAACATGTCATAAAAAAAATAGTGATAGTGAATATTATGGGAGAGATCTTGTAACGTGATGTAACGTTTGTAACATGTCGACAAAAAATAATAGTGATAGTGAATATTATTGGAGATATTTTGTAACACAAAATAAAAAATAATATCACTTTCATAACTTTATTTTTACTAATAAAAACTAAATTTTCTAATAGGCCAAAATAAATGTAGTCCACAAAAACAATCTAATATGGGGGGATGTTGTAATCTTCCTACCTAACAAAACAATAAAAAAATAAAAATTTAATTATCCATAAAAAAAATATGTGGGTCAAGAAAAAACAAAAAATTGAATTATCCGCAAAAATATGTTGAGCTTGCACATGGTTTTATTGTACATGGTTTAGGAGGGCCTTGCAAATGGTTTTAAGACCATGTGCAAGGCCTCCTAAACAACCCATGATTGTAGGAGGGCCTTGCATATGGTTTTAAAACCATGTGTGGGGAAATGATGCAATGTTCATTCCTAACAAAATAAAAAATATTATATGTCGGCCATAAATAATATTAAATATTAATAATAATAAAATTATATGTGGACCTTAAATAAAAAGATGTGTCTTTTGGTTTGAATCAAATCAATGATACCTAAGAAGAGGTTTGCACCTCGAGATATTTGATCCATCTCAGCGCTTGATAGAGCCAAGGATTTGGATCTACGCTGGTTTAATATTTTATATATATATTGGATAGCATAACATGACTACCGTGACAAGACCTCCCCCATACTGGGTTGGAGAGCACCTCGTTTCCTCTATGCAAAGAGCATAATATTTTTTATTTTTTACTTTTTATTATTAATAATTTTTATTGAGTCGACATGTGCCATGTCAGCATTACAACATGACACATCTAGTCCATTTGAGCTGTAGAAAGTGCCTCTCTCCTAAGTTAATTAAAAATGGAAATTATTAAGCTTTACATCTCAAAAGCTATATATTATTAGATTTAAAAATGTAATAAAAAAGTGCTATATATTAGATTTTCAAAATTTTCAAAATAAAATAAAATTAATTTTATTATTTTATAAACTATTTTTATTATTATATAAAAATATAAATCATTCAAATTTATATATAAAAAGCTATATATTATTAGATTTTAAAAGGACTGGAAAGACTAAAAAGCCTAACTAATATCCATATAGAAAACCTAAGAAAACTGTAAATTAGCTTGATCCCCAACTTGAGTTCAACTCTTACATGACTGCACATTAGCTAAACTCCTAGATGCCAAATGTTGTTGTTGGACTAAGCCTTAAGTGATTAGAGTTTGAGTGAAGCTAATAGTTGTAAAATCATTGGAGTTAAACTAATAATAAAGTCATTAGAGTTGAAATTTAACTAATATTTATTTATTCTATGTTTTGGGTGGGTTTTGGTTCGATTCCTATAATTTCTTTTTTTTTAAATTATTTAAAGATTTCCAACAAAACTCTGAACAAAATAAGACAAAAAATATGTTCAAAAAAGTTGAAAACGTTAAGTATTTAGACTACCCCATTATTATTATTATTATATTAATTGATTTTATAAATATATAAAAAAATTCAACTCGATGATATATAAAAAAATTATTAATATTTTAAAAAATTATTATTAAATTTATTATAAAAACATATTTTATTTATTTTAAATAAAAAACTAACTATATTATAATATCAATTTCATTTCACATACGAAACACTACTTACATATATAAATATTATGTATTATTTAAATTTTACATATGAAATACTACTTACATGTATAAATATTATTTAGAATTTATATATTTAAAATTTATATTAATTTTTAAAAACATATGACATTTTATAAGCAATATATTCAACTTCAATTCCCCAACTTACTTTGTATTTCTGAAAACGCCTGTAAATTTGAGCACTCACAAGGGATTGGTGTGTGCGTGTGCGTGTGTCTATATATATATATATGGATGGAGCAGAGAATATTTAAGTGGGTTGGCCTTGATCCGAAATATTTTGTGGGAACAAAGGCATCAACAGGGAAAGAGGGTCCAATTGTTGAACTCCTAAATTCGAGGCGTTTAGTGCTGCCTATGGCCACTGCGTTAACACAAAAAAATAGGTGAAGTTGACTAAGAGAGTACCCTTCATCACTAATATATCCCACAATCACAACGAAAAATTCAAATTTGATCCAAGGAACCATAGAATGACACCACAATGATTCTTGGTACCCATCAGATGGCCAGATCGAAGGACCCAGAGAACAACACTTGACATCCATCAGATGGCCAAATTGCAGGGCCAAGAGAACACCACTTGGTAGCCATCGGGTGGTCATATCATAGGACCAAGAGGAGGACACTTAGAATCCATCAAATGGCCAAGTCAAAGGGCCCATAGAATGCCACCTAGAATACGTCGAATGGCTAGATAATAGGGCCCATGCTACGCCACTTGGAATTCGTTGGATGGCCAAATCGCATGGCCCACGCTATGTCACGTGGAATCCATCTAATGACCATATTGTATGGACTACATTACACCATTTGGAAGCTATTGGATGGAAATATCCGACGACCCATAGAATGCCACTTTGAAACCATTGGATGGCCAGAATGTATGGCCCTCACAATGCCACTTGGAACCCATTAGATGGCCAAATAGCATGGCGCTCACTATGCCACTTGGCACCCATCGGATGGTCGGATCGCATTGCCCTCACTGCACCACTTGGAACCCATCGGGCAGCTAGAGAACGCCACTTGGAACAAATTGGATTGTCAGATCTAAAGGCCCTCATTACGCCACTTGGAATCCATCCAAGGGGTGTAAAAGGATTTTCATACTCCCCTGTTCATCCATTCAAGTCTAGGAAATTATTAGATCTGGACCAAGTTTCGTTGAGGGGTTTAGCACTTAGCCAAACTCAGAGGGCTGAGGTAGGAAAAATATCCTTCCTCTCCAATGCACAAAAGAAAGTGGCCAAATACATCAAAGAAATAAAACAATTAACTATTGGAAGGGATCTTAGAGTTGAAAAAGCCCTGTCTAAGGGTTCTCAATGCTATCCCTCTCTTTTAACATAGGGGAGCTAGGGGGGGCCTCCAAATTAATAGCCCTCACATGTATGACAAATATTTTAAAACCAAAGTTGGTGTTACTGCAAGGAACAATGGTGGAGGGGAAGAAAGCGAAGGAAGTTTTTAGTGGTTTTTCAAAAGACTGGAAGATGTAAGCAATAGATGTGGATGGAAATTTAGGAGTTTTAATCACAGCATGATGTCCTAAATTAAATTGTCGCTCAACATATGTTTACGAAGCAAATTTAAAGACTGAGCTGGAGGATGCAGAGAATGTGACTCTCACGTCTTTTCTAAACATGTATGGGTCGTTCCATGGAATAAGAGCTTACTAGGAAACCTTGCGCAACTCCGATGTGTTGGATCATTCAAACCTAATTCTTGTGGGTGATATGAACTTAACCATCACATCAGGAGAATTTTGGGGGAAAAATGCACGCAGTGATTCACTATGTCAATTTTTTTGTACAATATTTGAGGAGAAAAAACTTATTGACATCCATCATTTAAAATTGGATCCCACATGGAGGAATAATCGTAGTTCGGATTAAGCGATAAAAAAAAATGCTAGATCTTTTTTTAGTTGTAGAAATTCTAATTCAAGAGCATCTAGTTTTAAAATCCATAGTGGAAACATGAGGACTTTCGGATCATAGACCTATTACATTATCGATAACAATTCCGGAAAAGAAATCCAGGTGAATCCGCGGACCTGGGTAACACTTTTTGGCAAGCGCATTTCGGCAAAAGCAGAAAAACACACCTCGGTTGAGGGCTTGTTAAACCCTCGACCGAGGTTTTATCAAGCCCTCGACCGAGGTTTTGATCAGCCCTTGACCGAGGTATTTAAATACCTCGGTTGAGGTTTTTGTTCGGTCGAGGGCTTTACAAACCCTCGATCGAGGTTTCGTTAAGACCTCGACCGAGGTATTTAAATACCTCGGTCGAGGTTCATACCTCGATCGAGGGCTTAAGAAAATAGACTTAGCCCACATTCAAACAAATGAAAAATTTTCTGTGCCTTGCAGAGGTGTACACCCTGCCATTCCTAGCACATAACTGAGCGGAGTTGATACCGATAAATTCACCAACGAATCTTCTATCCATTGAGGTATCATGCACACATTTTGGCATTCATATGAAATTTATTTTTTAATTACTTCTAAAACTTATACTTAGAAAACCACACTGCAACTTCAAAGTAGCTCAAAGAAAATTCCACAGAGTTAAAAATACACAGCCAAAAAATTCTTAAAAATGCACACATCACATATCGACATGTCCTCTTCAAAAGGGTATCTTTGGTTTTTCAATTT
>LPNX010164295.1:51858-77138 GCA_001517045.1 Pseudotsuga menziesii
ATCCCCTTCCCCATTTAAATTTGAAACTGCTTGGTAGGAAGAGGAAGCTTATCAAAAACTTGTCACAAAAAATGGGATGTTTCCAGAAAACCCTACCTCGAATACCTATATGCAACAATTAGTATAAAATCTGGTATGAATAAAAAAACTCTCAAAAGAGTGGTGTTAGAAGAACAAATATTTCTCCCAAAAAGATTTAATAGAAACAAATACTAAGATAAAAGAATTATTTAACTCAAACAAAGCGGGAATATTCACCAATCATTGGAGTCCTTAAAGACTCTAGATTAAAAAAAGTGTTCTTTTAACTAAAGAAGAGCAGCACTTGAATTTGAAATGGTTAGCGGAAGGAGATAAGAACACTAAGTTCTTCCATCGGTTTTATTCGCACAAAAATAATATAAACAACATAGTGGAAATAAAAGATGCTCAAGGTAATAAAGCTCAGTATTTTCAGGACAAAGAAAATGCAACAATAGAGCACTTCGGATCTCGATTTATTGCTCCTCATGGATGCCAAATTTCAAATTTTTTGAAGGCATGAAATTCCCCCCAGGGACTAGTAACAGATGAATGGAAGGAGGACTTACCTAAAGAAGTAACCGAGGAGGAATAAAACTTGGTTCTCCATTCATTTCAAAAAGGGAAAAGTCCAGGTCTGGTTGGTTTTACCCTGGACTTTTTTCTTGGATTCTATGATTTGATAAATATAGATTTATTTAAGGTGGTTAAAGAATCACAAAGATCATGGAATGTGACTAAAAGCCTTGAATTCTACATTTATCACTTTAATTGACAAGAAGCAAAAAGTGGAGATCTTTGACGAATTTAGACCCATACTCAACAAAGTGATATCGAAAGAACAATTTGGATTTCTTTTCAACAGACAGATACATGTTGTTGTATCTTTGCCATGGGAAGGAGTGAATTCCATAAAAAAAAGAAAAACTTTCTTCCTTTGCTCTCAAACTAGATCTTTCTAAAGCATATGACAGGGTAAGTTGGACCTTCATACATTTATTATTCATTCAAATAGGCATGTCGATGGGAGGTAGTGGAATGGATAATGGGTTGTATCCAATCAACCTCTTATGCAGTATTAATAAATATTACTCCTTCCTTATTCTTTAGACCTACAAGAGGCCTAAGGAAGTGTTGTCCCCTTTCTTCATTCTTGTTTCTTCTTGCAGTAGAGGCATTAAGTTGCTTATTCACATAATTGACCCCACATTGACCCCACATAGAAAGTTACCAAATCCAGTGATAAATAAAAGAATCCCTTGGGATTATTTTGACAATGCTAGCCAAAAAGATCCACCACTTGGGGGAGCATGAGGATTTGTGTATCTATCTGACAACAAGAAGCTCTCCATAAATGCTCCATAATGAGCTTCTAACAATAAATAATAACTTTCAACGTTATGGGTTGTCCTCAAGGTTTCCATACATAAATAGATGAAAAATTTACAGTTGTATGGAGACTCCAAAATGGTAATAGAATGAGCCAACGAGAGAATTCAAATCAATGCACCTCATCTCCATAATTTATTGAAAACTATCAAAGAACAAGTAGCCACCTTTGAATAATTTCCTTTGGACATATCTATAGGGAACTGAATATGGAGGAAGATAAGCTATGCTAATTGGCACTTTCTCTTCCTCCAGGTTTAATTGAGGTTGAGGAGTTAGGCAATGGATAGGTTGGTGATCAATTTATGATAAGTTTGTAATTTGAATTAGGAGAAGAAATTTCTGTGGTATAAGAGAGTAATCCTCTTTTTTAGATAACAATAGGAAGCTACAAATATAATGAAATTTTGTAATGAAGCTATGAAGGCTAGACTCTTGTGGGTGGTAGAAGCCACATAAAATTATGAAATCTATAAAGAAGCCTTGAAGGCTAAACTCCATTATCTAATCTCCTTGCGAGAAACTCAAGTTTATTCAATGAGAATATAGAGATTTTTTTCATTGGAATTTTTTTTTGTATTTCTTAACATACACATATCTACATTGCAATATGTATTAATATATTTAAAATATAATTATATTCTTTTACAAACAATTTAGAAGCATGCTATGGAAAAATTGATGAACTATAAACTCTATATGTCTGAGCATATAATTTCTTACTTGGACATACATAAAGTGTTTAATTTTGAATTGCTCTTGATTAAATAATAAATATCATTTTGTGATAAAAATGTATAAAATTTTAGTTTTCATTTTTTTTATATAATATTATATATTTTTTTATGTAAATACTTATATCATTTACATATTATTATATAACTATGGGAAATCAAACTATTTTTATTTTTATTTTATAAAAATGTTAGTTTGTAAAATTATTTAAATTATATACATCAAAATATATATTATTATATCTCAAAATTTATTGAAAAATCAAATTATTGTATTATTCTATATTATTATATCTCAAAATTTATTGAAAAATCAAATTATTTATTATTTTATAAGATATATAGTTTTGGAATTAATCAATATCAAATTATTCAAAACTACATATAAACAAATTTAAACAATTTTTTTTTCATTATTACATATTTTAAAATTAATTACATTTACATTTTTTTCAATAGAAAAAAATGCTTCTTGATATTCATAGTGTAAATCAAAGAAACAACCAAAGACGTAATAGTTGAAATGACAACTTTACATAGTTTTGTATCTTCTATGCAAAAACTCATAATAGTTTTGTATCTATTGAGAAAAATCTCTTATGAGAATATAAAATAAACACACTAGACCTAAAAATCCTCAAAAAACAATGTTGAAACATAAAATACTTTGGATAATCATACCCTAGATGGAATCACCCTCCGATTGTATTATGATAAAAAAAACATGTTATATGGCTATAGCACATTCCACTAATATCCATATCCCCTTCAGTACAAAGTTGTCATCAATTAATACCAAAATGATAGAGGAACCGCATATGTTAACTCCTAGTATGCTTGAATGGATCCCCTCGAAAACAATTGGTCATGCTATCGGTATTCAAAGTGTATAAGGTCTTCTAATAGTTCAATGGATTTTTTGGACAGGTAATCTGATTTTTTTTTGAAATTCTTATAAACATGCAAAATACTGATGGAGATAAACTTCCCATGTAGCTCCCTTATCTTGAAATGATGCACTTTTGTTATAGAATTGGAGTCTGCACTCAGTAGGTATGTGTTCCCAGCCTCAAGGGGTTTTGGATTCTCTTTGTACTTGTTAGTTTGATGGAATTTAGACGATTGGTGGTTTAAGACTTTAAAGTCGATTTGGTTTAACAAATGTATGGTATTTATTTTTGCAGTTTATATATATGAAAATACAAGATATAAGATTAAATGTACATCTTGACATATATTTTTAATAACTAAAATGATATATATATTTTTACATAAATAAAATGTTATTGTATCTTAAAATTTATAATAATAAAAATATAGTTATTTTTCTATATTTTATTATGACATTAAATATTATTATAAAATTGATCAAATTTATATTATAATACAAGTTTAAAAAATTATAATATTATTTTATCCCAAAATGTATGGGAAAATATTTTTCATTAATTTATATTATAAAAAGATCAAATTATTTTTATAACATAAAAGAAAAATAAAATTACAAAATATTATTATATAATAACAATAAAAGTATTACATAATATTCTACTTTCATATGATTTTATTAATATCTATCTTTACAATAAGGAATATGGAATGTTATTTACATCATTTCCAAATTTGCTACATAATTTAATTATATTTTATTATTTTAAATGATTAATGTTTATCTTTACAATAAAGAATGTCATTTACATCATCTTGAAATTTATTACATAATTTAATTATATTCTATTATTTCATAAAATAATATCTAAATATTTACAACAATCATATATTATTAAACAAAATTAAATTATTTTTATTATTATTTACAAATGGGAATTATTCAACTTTACGTATCAAAAGCTATATATTATTAGATTTAAGAATTAAATAACAAAATGTTAAATACTATATTTAAGAATTAAACGAGCCTCTGCGATTTGCGATTTGAACGAGTGCTGCAGATTCCTTCACAATACTGAAGGATTTGAAGCCTCTGTGTTTTGAAACTAGCCTCTACGATTTGAACAAGCTACAGATTTGAAACAATTCTTTGCGATTTGAACGATTGCCATAGATCTGAACGAGTCTCTATGATTTGAATAAGTGCCGCAAATTTGAACACTCGATTTGAGCGAGTGCCGCAGATTTGAACACCCACAAATTTGAGGAGATTTTTTTCCGCAGATTTGAGGAGATTTTTCTGTAGACCTGAATCTTTCAGAATAAGCGATTTGAACACCCACATATTTGAGGAGATGCACATTTGATCTTTGAACATTTGATCTCTACAATTTGAGGAGCAAAGGATCCCACATTGATCTGAAGGAGGTTTGGAAGGCGATCTCGAACAGTGATATCAGGTGCACACATTATTTATCTTTTTTAACACATAGCTACCGCTCATATATTTCTTTTTTTCCACAAGTATGAATAATTCATCGCATCTACCAAAGATTGTCAAAGGTATACCTAGCACAGTTACACTACAAAGCCTTTATGAGTATATAGAGTCAATAGAGAAACATAGAGAAGAAAGAGAAACCAAGCTACAAATGGAGTTAGAGGCCATGCTGAAAAATAAATTTACATCTCTTGAAGACAAGATCCAAAAACAAATAGAAAATATAATAAAACTATTGGAAAATAAAATGGAGACAATGAAAATTAGATTACAAGAAATAGAAAAACAAAGCCAAGATACGAACTAAACATCCCAACAAGGAGATGTTGATACTTTAGAAAGTCTTATAACGAAGGACATGATTAAAGAACTAGAAGAAAAAGTTAATAACAATCTCTCCCTAAATAGTGTGGCTGAGTAAGTTAGATATCAAACCCATTAAAGAGGAAATGATTGATAGAATTAGACCATGAGTGTAACAAAATGGCATTGAAACTTATAATCTTTGGTTTGAAAGAGGAGGTAGACAAGGGTACATTAGCCATAGTCTAGACAGAATTAAATGATAGATTGCAAATTGAAACAACATGTCTCACCAAAGCAACATGGTTGGGAAAATTAACTGTGAGAATAAAGGAAGGATGATCCAGATAAAGGTGAGCTCTACTTACCATAATTATGACATACTTGGTAAAACATCAAGTCTAAAAGAACGATAATATTTATAAATAAAGATCTCATTCTAGAATAGCATGTAGAATTAAGAAAGGAGGTTCAAAAGGTAAAATAAGTTAGGAAGGAAGGAAAGTTGGCAATAATCAGAAATAGAAAATCTATTATCTGAGATAGAAACCAAAATGATAGTAATAAATATCAATTCGACATGCTCCATATTATTTCTTTGAACTTTCGGGGATTTCCATGGAACAAAGGCCCCAAGCTAAGTTGGATCTCGAAGGAAGTTGGTCTTACACTTTTAGTTGAAACTTGGGAGCACGAAGAATCTAAGCTCCATAACATAGATGGATTTGTACTATGGTCAACCTAGAACAAGCGATCCTATCATAGAGATATTGGGGGTATAGCTTGTTACATTGGGAAGAACATCTACCCCATGTTAGTCTTTATAAAAAAGACCCTTGCAACCAATATATTTGAATAGAGGTTATTGACATTAATGATTAAAAAACCTACATAGAAATAGGTTATTTTTCCCTTATTAATTCTAACTTCTATAAGAAAAACAATTTAGATAAAAATTGTCCTTACAATGGGTTAGAGAATGATATTTCTAGCCTAAGAAATGAAGGTAATATCCTCTTAACAGGTGACTTTAATGCTCGAACTGCAACAAACCAAGCTATTCTTCTAAGTAATCATTCCAACTCTAATACTCTTTGGTTAGACGAAGACCTTACTCTAGCTGATAGGTACAAAAGAAGCTCTAAAGATCTAAAGGGGAAAATTTGTCCGGGTCTTAGCTAGTAAATCTCTGTAGTGTTCAAGATATCATAATTTGCAATGGTCTAAAGAAGTGGCTCAATTCTATCTAGATGGCCTGTATTCATGGCCTTGGTAGCAACATGGTAGACTATGTTATTTTCGATATTCCATTATACAACGAAATAATAAATTTTGACATCTTAAACAACCATGAGCATGAATCAGATCATATACCTTTAAGTGTAACTCTCAATTTTTTCATGAATTGAGATCCCATATAGGATATTCCTCATAGCCAAAAAAAACTTGATCTTTGATAGAAATACAAAAGATATTTTTCTAAATGAATTAAAAATTAATTTTTTTCCCTTATCAAGTATAGACAACATAGAATACCTCTACCAAAATTTTACTATAACCCTCTCTTATTATATTAACAAGTTCTCAATTGAAGTCTCAAGTAATAAAAGAAATAGCAAAACCAATCCTTGCTATGATAAAGATTGTAAAAGGGATAGGAGAAAAATTAAAGAAGCTCTTGATGAATCTCTTAAAATTGACAAGATAAAAATATACAAAGCCCTAACTAAAAGAAAAAAAATGCAATATATTCATAAAGGACAAGAAAATCTCTTACACCTCTCTAAGGTGGCTCTTAAGAAATTATGGAGGCATAATTTAACTAGAAAAACTAAAGATAATAATAGAATTGTTTTGCATGACTGGAATTCCTACCATAAAAAGCTTTATCAATCCCCAAATGACATAGATAACTTTGAAACCCTGCTCACAATGAAATAAGTTTCCTCATTTGAAGACATAGATTTTGGGGTTAAGCATTTGACAAATGGAAAAGCTAAGGACATTGAAGGTTACAAGGTAGAAATCTTAAAAACTAGAGGTCCTTTCCTCATCCCTCACATCCACATGCTATTCAATCAAGCAGTCAAACAATGGTTCCCTAAACCATGGAATCAGAGCCTCATGAGCCCTATTTTTAAAAGCAGGGATACAAATAACCCCTCTAATTACCAGACAATTATGATTAGCCCTCTCTTAGCCAAGTTATATGGTATTATTTTGGAAAAGAAGCTCAACTTATGACTTGAAAGTGAAGGTAAGTGGGATAAAGGCCAAGCCGGTTTTAGAATGTAGCACTTAACAACGGACCACCTCCTTACACTCATGATCATTGTGGAGGAATGTCGTAATGATAAATCCAATCTCTTTTGTTGCTTTGTGGACTTTAGAAAGGCTTTCGATACAATACCTAGAAATAACCTATGGAATAGATTAGAAGATCTAACTGGTTCCTTTTGAGTTGAGAGTTGCCACAATAAGGTTATACAAGAATGGCATTGCCAATTTTAAGAGCAATGAGGGGTGGTCGAAAGATATTAAGTGTAATATTGGAGTTAAACAAGGTTTCCCCCTCTCCCCTACCTTATTTGGCATTTACATCGATGAGCGAGAAGGTTGTTTAGAGGAATAAGGTTGTGTTGGCATGATCTTAGTTGGAATAGTCATCATCCTTCTTCTCTATTCTGAAGATATTATTCTTTGGCTAGGTGCCCTTCTGATCTTGATAAGTAGCTAAGATTTCTTAAGGAGTTTTTCTCTATGACGGGTATGACTATTAATACTGAAAAAACAAAAGTTATGATTATCAAATCCAAGAAGGACACTTATGCTAATTTTGTGTATGACAATAGCAACTTGGAGGAAGTGTCTTCTTACAAATACTTAGGAATTGATATTCATCACAAGCTTAACTAGAACTATAGCATTGAGAAAAGGATTAATGAAGGGTGGAAAGCTTATTTTGGTCTCGAAAATAATTGTAAAGAAGCAAACCTTATGATGTGGGATAAAAAGAAGCACCTCTTTGAAAATTTAGTCACTCCTGTTATCTTGTATGGGTGTGAGGTTTGGGGTTGCGACATCTCTAGAGAATCCTAGAGGAATATTGAGCAAATCTAGAAG
Organism: Pseudotsuga menziesii; assembly: GCA_001517045.1. Classification (NCBI taxonomy): domain Eukaryota; kingdom Viridiplantae; phylum Streptophyta; class Pinopsida; order Pinales; family Pinaceae; genus Pseudotsuga; species Pseudotsuga menziesii. The sequence continues at coordinate 59,821 of LPNX010164295.1, forward strand.
CGTTTTATAACGTATAACCTCAAAAATAAAAGAAATACACCCTACCCTATTCTCCTCATAGAAGTGGGTATTTCTGCTATCGAAAGCCTCGGTATGACTAGGCTCTTGTTATACAAGAACAAAATCAATAACATGGGAGGCCATAGGCTTCCTAAGCTAGCTAAAAATTTCAGCCAAAATCACCTGAGGCTCAAGTGAGGTTGGTATAAAGATACCGGGTCCTAGTTAAACCATTGGGAGATTGACGAAATTGTTGCATTGCAAATTATTAATGACATTAAAAATATTGTTACTTCTAAGTTTAAAGAGAAGATGTGGTGTGAGAAAAATTTAGAGGCTAAAAGAAAATTAAGATTTTATAAAGAGGTGATCAACCCTACTCTAGAAGATCAAAAATATCTCTCTGTTTTAACTAGTTCAAAAAAAAATTAATATATCCAAAATAAGAATATAATATGTTATTAACAATCATCAACTAAAAAACACTTCTACAAAAGAATACATAAAAACTTTTTATGTTATAACGTAGGCTTAATATCATCATGTTTTTTTTTTCAATATTATAATCACAATAAACTTGATTTTAGAAATAGCCTTATAACCGTACAATGGAAAACATGAAATGTAACAATGATTTGACAAAGTTTAACCGAGGGCGTTTGTCAATAATAAGTTGGCCGCTGTGAACAAGCTGGTAAACCAATAGAGATTGATGGATCCTCAGACAGTAAATGGTCGGTGAACAATGTAATTAATTAATAACAACTCAGCGTTGAGAATGTATGTAGGACGGTTCATTTAGGGAGCGATTACTATAATCAAGCCAAACGACTGGCAATGTTTTTTAAAACCAGCGTAGATCCAAATCCTACGCTTTATCAAGGGTCGAGATAGATCAAATCTCTCGAGGTGCAAACCTCTTCTTAGGTATCCATTGATTTGATTCAAACCAAAAGACACATCTTTTTATTTAAGGTCCACATATAATTTTATTATTATTAATATTTAATATTATTTATGGTCGACATATAATATTTTTTATTTTGTTAGGAACGAACATTGCATCATTTCCCCACACATGGTTTTAAAACCATATGCAAGGCCCTCCTACAATCCTGGGTTGTTTAGGAGGCCTTGCACATGGTCTTAAAACCATTTGCAAGCCCTCATAAACCATCTACAATAAAACTATGAGTTGTTTAGAATGCCTTTAAAACCATGTGCAAGCCCAACATATTTTTGCGGATAATTCAATTTTGTGTTTTTTCTTGACCCACATATTTTTTTTACGGATAATTAAATTTTTACTTTTTTATTGTTTTGTTACGTAGGAAGATTACAACATCTCCCCCATATTAGATTGTTTTTGTAGCCTACATTTATTTTGGCCTATTAGAAAATTTAGTTTTTATTAGTAAAAATAAAATTATGAAAGTGATATTATTTTTTATTTTGTGTTAAAAAATCTCTCCAATAATATTCACTATCACTATTATTTTTTGCCGACATGTTACAAATGTTACATCACGTTACAAGATCTCTCCCATAATATTCACTATCACTATTATTTTCGTACGACATGTTAGTAACGTTACATCACGTTACAAGATCTCCCCCATACTGAGCTGTAGAGAGCCTTTGGGCGCAATAAGGTAATCAACTGAAACGATCTGCCTAGCGACGATTGAGCTTAGCCATGCATATGTGGATCGAATATAAGTTTGTACATTGATCAATTAGTAATGCATTGAATGGAATTAAGACAATCCCATTGTTCAATAGTATAATTAACCATAAACTACAAATAAAAGTTGCCATAACTAGATCTCAATAATACAGCTCACGACAATAGTACTAATGTAAGGTCTCAATAATATAGCTCACGACAATAGTACTGATGTATTTAGTTGATATGGAAGTATAAATGGATTGAGCAATTCACCACCAGGGGTTCTTAAATTTGAGTGAACAGATTTGGTTGCTATGGAAGTGAAGATAGAAGGACTTCTTGCTGGATCGGACGAGGGTTGTTATAACGAACAGTCTGATTATCTTTTATGATTACGATATCTGTCCCATCTTTGCAGTGTGTTAGAGGCGAGAATCCTCCATTATATCCCGGCGATATGGAAAAATATACGTCCGACTATGATTAATAACTATTATGCCACCGACGGCTATAAGGAATTCAGCGGGAGATTCGTACTGCGCAGCATCATACGCTTGTAAATAATAACCCCGACAAATATTTGGGAGCTTCGGGCGTTTACCTGTGCAGCTTATTTCTCACAACCGTAGCATGTTGAAGTAATTAACAGTGTTATTATTTACAGCAAACAAGTGAGCCGACTGAGAGAGATCCAAGGGCCAGACTGACACTTCGCACCCATCCGATGGCTAGATCGAAGGACCCAGAGAACGACATTGGGCAGCCATCGGATGGCCAGACGAGAACTACACTTGGAAGCCATCCGATGGCCAGACGGGAACTACAGTTGGAAGCCATCGGATGGTTAGATCGCTGGCCAACAGGACGCCATTTGGAATCCATCAGATGGCCAAAACACATGGCTTTCATTACGCCCGTTGGCACCCATCGAATGGCCGAATTGCATGGCTCTCATTGCGCCACTTGGCATTCGTCAGATCACCAAATTGCATGGCTCTCACTGCGCCACTTGGCACCCATCGGACGGCCAAATCGCAGGGCCCAGAGAACGCCACTTGGAACGCACCGGATGGCCAGATCCGAGGGCCCTTATTACAGCACTTGGCAGCCATCCAACGGTTGTCCAAGGATGTCCGTACGCCCCCTTCATCGATTCAAGTCTTTCCGTACGCCACTTGGCGGATTTCCAGGAATATCCGTACGCCACTTGGGCCAATAAACTTTGTTTATAATGCCACGTGGAAACTCTCGATGACAAGGGAGGCTGAGTGTTTTCAAAGCTGCATTAGTCGTTACGGACGACCCGTTGTGTATCGATTCCAAACGTACTCATAGTTAGTCATGTCTGAGCGTAGCACCGCGTGGAAACTCTCGATGACAAGTGAGGCTGAGTGTTTTCAACGCTGCATTAATCGTTACGGGACGACCCGTTCTGTATCGATACCAAACGTACTCTGCAGGAGGATTAGAGACAGTTGTGCGCGAAACGATAGAAGAAATGCATCAAATGATAGAAGAATTCCGTCGAACTCTGCGAAACGAAATGCTGAGCTGAATTCCAGGAAGAACAATTCCATCAAACTCTGCAGGGAAGCACCTGAACGTCAACATCAACATGCAGAACCACCAATTTTATTTCGTAAGAGAATTACCAGCAGATAGAGCTCACGTAATCATTGGAGAAGAACATATGAATTACGTAATTCAATATGCACAATTTGCCACGAAGAATTCCAATGGGACGACGAGGCAAATGTAATGCCATGTGGACACATGCGCCACCAGATTTCTGTAATGCCAAAATGAATGGATTTCTCAATGAGCCGAGCCGATACGATATATATGGATTTCTAAATGAGCCGAGCCGATATAATATTATATAGCTGCCTGGATCAATTAAATTTAAATTAGACAATGATTAGTCATGTAATACCAAACTCATGGATTTCTCAATGAGCCGAGCCTATATATATATAGCTATAGCTATAGCTGTCTGGATCAATTAAATTAGACAATGATAAGTCATCAAATCATATGGGTAATATCTACTCGCAACCAAACTTCAAAGGTATGCGCAAACCAACCTTCCACTTAAAATTCTAATTTTAAAAATGCAATAAAATAAATTAGCTTAACTGTGAGGATCTGGCCGTTTACCTTTAACAATTTATAAAAACCATTATTACAACTAAACGAAGATAATTCTGCAAAACAGCTCTGCAAGATGTTCATATCAAATAGCCGTTTACCTTAAATAATATAAAAACCATTATTGCAATAAAATACAGATAACAATGTAAAACAGCTCTACAAAAACTGATATTATTATTAAATGCAAATGTTAACTAATATTAGCTATACTGAATAAATAATTTTCTTCGTGTTAAAATAGGGCTATACTGAATAAATAATTTTCTTCATGTTAAAATAGCTTATTGATACGCATGAAACTATCCAGTTCCTCAAAAAGAAAAAAATTAAGCAAGAAAAGAAAAAACATCAATTGCACTCAATTCGCCTTTCTGCATGGCTGAAAACATCACTTTTCAGGATACTGCATGCTGAAAACATCACTTTTCAGGTACTGCACGCCTCTAGCTCATTTTCTTGTCTGCCCAGATCTCCATAAATAAGTATCTCTAATCTAGTGGCAATAATAGGGAATTGATCATTTTTTGCTTTTTATTATGTATGGGAATTGGGAATAGATCAACCAGTTTTTGTTTTTTACTAAGTTTTTGGAAAACACAATTCATTTATACAAGAGTAACATTCTTTTTATACTTATTTATTTATTAATGGAACTTGTAAACTTAAGGCACTTCTCTTTCCATACCTTGAAAAAAAAGGTTAAAAAAACAAAAGCAATGGAAGAAAAAGGTTAAGAAAACAAAAGCAAGTCCTAAACTCAAAGTTGGTTACTATCAGATTAGGCACATTCTCCCATCAATAGAAAGAAAGCAACAATATGCACATGCAAATTTGTAGGAATTTAGGATTTTTTATTAACTGAACACAACCAGTTGTCTATTTGGCTCAACCAGTTGTCTATTTGGCTCAACTATATTAAATGAATAGGCATGGTCACTAAATTCCTAATTGAAAGAGCTCATCACATACTTTGTTAAGAGATGAATTCTACTTTTAAGATTTATTTTTGATGTCAAAATTGGTATAGGAAAGTATTTTTTATGCAATGGCTTTAGGTTTTAAATTTTGTTGTGAGAAAGGATCTAGGTCCTCTTGAAAATTTGGAGCAGGTAAGAGTGTGATTGAATTTTCGCAAATTCAATTTCCCCCATTAGAGTAGGTTTGGTTAAACTTTGGTATTTCTAAATTATAATTAGTTTTTTTTCTACTAATACTATTCCTAAATAGATTAATATTTGGTAAATCAAGGGTTTTTCCACTACCCAAACATATTTTACTCAAATTAGAAGCCACATGTAATACCCCTTGGATCTCAAAGCCAATTCCTATTTAGTGAATGACCAAGTAGGTATCATGCAAATAAACTTATATGGACCATGTTAAAATCAAACAATGTAAATGCTTGTATCGAACTATAATATACTGGCACCTCAACTTATCTTGTGGCTGGTTAATGCTGATGGGAGCTAACAACAAACATTTGCCATTGTTTCTTCTCGTTCTCACCACCATGATATCCTTCGACATTGCTCAAATGGCATCATTCCTATGGTGTCAAGTTCATTGACTATTCTCCCAATGATCCAAAGTGGCATGCATCCTATGGTACAAAGTGGCACATCGCCCAAGTGGCACATCTCAATAATTCCACATGGCATTGTTCCTATGTTGCGAACTCCCAAGATTTATGGTTCCAAGTGTTAAGCTCTCAAGGTGACACGTGTCATGCACATTGGTGCCAAGTGTCATGACCTCAAAGGTGTACATGGCATCATTCCTATAATGTCAAAATTCATGCCCTTGATGGTACCAAGTGGCGTGCCTCTATGGTTCAATGTGGGATCATTCCTATGTTGTGAAGTGGTGTGCCTCTATGATACCAAGTGTCATGCCCTCATGTGGTGCCTAGTTCCTAAAGTACCAAGTGTCATGGTTCTAAAGTTACAAGTACCCTAGATTCTATGATGCTATGTGGGTTGATTCCTATTTTCCAAGTGATCCTCTACAGTGCCATGTGGGACCATTCCTATGTTTCCTAGTGTTGTTCCCCTATGGTACCATGTGGGATCATCCCTATGGTGCCAAGTGTCACACCCTCATGTGGTTCCTAGTGCCTAAACTACCAAGTGTCATGGTTCTAAAGTTACAAATGCCCTAGATTTTATGGTGTCTATTATCTCAACCTTGAATTTGCACCCTCTCATGGCTATCGATCATCCTGACCAAAAAAATTCTACATGTATGCTTGGGCACTTGGCTACACATACCTTACACGCCCCTAATATCCTCGCCATATAAGGATTCAGTTATTATTGTAAGTTCAAATCCAAATATAGATGAGGACTCAATTGGTAGAGTGAAAGCTACAGTGTAGATAGGAGCATGAATGACATACCTTCCAGTTCACTAGCCTGTTTTAGATTCTCTAGTTGCATAGTCAATGTAAATAGATTCCATTCAATGTTGTTCCTTCCTCACTACCTTGGGTGCCCCAACATCCAATCCTTATGTTGTTGTTTCTATCTTGGCATTTCCTTACCTATCAATGAGGTGGTTATGGATAAACCAAATAAAATAGAACAAAACCAACATGTTGCAATGCTCATTCCATGTGTTACAACTTATATGGTGAAAATTGGCATGCCTTTTATGCTACCCACTGGTATGCTTCCTATGCCTCCTATGGTGCTAATTGTCACATCTATATTCCATTTGTCAATATCTATATGGTACACACACCTCATATGCCATGTGTTACAGCTCATGACTCTTTTCCCCACATGACATGGTTCATCAACGTAAGTGGGATCATTTCTATGGTGCCAAATGTCAAGACTCTACGTTGTCCAAAGCCAAGGTTTGGTGCCAAGTGTCACACCTCCTCTCCACACGAGGCCAACATCTATTGCACCATGTTTCACAATCCTTTGCATATGCTATCATTTATATGGGCCAACTTTCACAAATCCTATGGTGCCATGTCGAAAAGGGACATTATTGGTACCGAATATCACAATTTTATGGCACCACATGACCTCATTTCTTTGGGGTGACATGTCATGTTTTGGACTAGTCAACTCGTAGCACCTATCATTAGGAAATTAGCACGGGTTAATGGCAATGGGCATCCCATTGAACTATTTTCGTCTAATGAATGAGTTTTAAATCCCTTAAACAACAATGCCATTGTAGAGATAAAGGATGAGTCTCAGCAATGGCTCTTTTCACATAACAACATACACAAGAATCCCTCAATTCTTAATATTTTTTAAAAATATTTTATCTCAATAAAATCAATTCAATTTGGCAGCCACAATAATCTCTATTAATTTATGATAAGGCATGATGGACTCGAACCGCCAACCTCCTGCTTGTCAGACATATGCTCTTCCATTGAGCTAACACCCTTTTGTTAGAATATGCGACCTACATGTGTAATAAAGTAACCTTAGTGATTTATGCTACAAAATTTAGGATTGGGTTATTATTAGCTTTTAGGATTTAGACAAATAAAACCTTGCAACCTCTATAAAACATAAGTGAATGTGATCGCAATAGTGTGAAGTGTTTTAGTAATATAATATTGTGTTATTTTGTTCTTCTATTTCTCATGGTTAGCTTGTTCACTAAACCATGACTAGGGTTTCATCATTTAGTGATCTAATATCTTTGTAATATGGTATCACAGAGAGAATATTCTCATGGTCAAGTTTGAGATGTTGTTGCATGCTAGAAAGGGTATTGCCACTTCCCTAAGCTCATGTCCACAAATATGGAAACAATCACAAAGAGGAGATCACGACCACATATATTGCTGAAAAGGATCTACAATATCAACGTGAAGTGATCTCATTCTATAACAATAAACCTTGATTCACAAAAAGAAGAATCACCAATCTATCAAGCATAATGCCAAAGAAAAGGAATTTTCTATGTAAACATTCTAAATGGATTCATATTTGTATCAATTTAAACAAGTTATCCACTAATGTACCTATTAGAAGGTAGTCTCTTTTTTAATGCCACCATTTGAATTATATTAGGGTGTGAAGTCTCGAAATAAAGGAGCTAAGTCGCCAACGATCACAAGAGGAACAACAAATTCAATTCCTTTAGAATATCATGCCTAATATTGTTTGTTGACACTCTCATATGGGTTAAAAATGTTACAACTTTATCAAATATCAGGGATTCATTTTACGTAAAAGTGTAGTTGTGATTAAGGATAAGGGACAATCGTCATACACCTATCTATCATCATCATACAAGGAAAGGAAGGAGGGAAATATCAAATCAATAGTCTTCAAGCCCTTCAGAGAGATGGTAGGGGAGATGCCCAAAACAGACATGTGCAAAATAATGAATCTATTTCTTAATGGAGAAGGCTCTTGTTTGCTCGCCATGTGTATCATCCAATGCATGGACATTATCAAAGTGCACATGCAGTGGTGTCCAATTTCGAATAATAATGTGGAAAATAACATGTTCACAAATGAGGGATTTGGCACTTTTTACAAGTGGTTATCCATTGGCTTGTTAAGACAAGCAACCTACACAACAACTCATCTTAGAGCATCTAGAGCTACATTGTTGAGTCACACAATCTGTGCTCTTATTTACTGAAGGAGATGTATCCATCGTTGAAGATCCACCAAATGAAAAAATGGTGATGAACTCGTTGAAGAAATGACAATTTCCACATTTTATAGCTCGCTCTTTGAACAAAGAAAGTGATCTAATGTCACAACAGAATTTGAGCCCAAAATCTGACGGCTGCCATGTCTGAAATTCGACAGATGCTTGTTAGTAATTCAACAATAACAATTTTTTTGTCATTGGTAGCATATCGTTGGATATTTGGCCACATGCCAAAACCCGTCGACTTTTCCACGTACTATGCCAAAGTTGTGGTGAACGTACTATGCCAGGTTGTTGAAAATTTGACTTCTCTTTATCAAATGTGAGACAGTTCCTTTGTAAAATTTGAGGCATATGCCGTCAAATTTGTGACAAGTGCTAGTTGATTTTGCGGTGGATGATACTTGAAATTGTGACATCAAATTTGCGATGGGTGCTAGTCGAATTTGTGACAGGTGCTAGTTGAATATGTGATGGGTGCTAGTTAAAGTTGTGATAGTTCCTTTGTAAAATTTGGGGCTTATGATGTCGAATTTGCGACGGGTGCTAGTCAAATTTGCGATGGGTTCTAATCGAAGTGTGATAGTTCCTTTGTAAAATTTGGGGCTTATGCTGTCGAATTTGTGATGGGTGCTAGTTGAATTTGCAACGGGTGATCGTTGACTTTGCAACGGGTGATAGTCAAATTTGCGATGGCTGATAGTCGGATTTGCGACGGGTGCTAGTCGGTTTTCTGACAATATTAGTCTGATGTTTGATGGATCGTGCTTGTTGAAGTTATGGAAACCTCTTCGAACGAGGGCCACAAGTCGTCGGATAACCGACGGGCTTCTGTATAATTAAAAAAAAAAAAATTTCGGCAAGGGTGGGCTATAAATCACCCAAGCCATAGTATGTGGTCTCGGAAGATGAGTAACATCATCCAACAATGTGTATGGTTTTATGCAAGTTTCTTAAATTGGATTATGATAGAGAGGCTATCCAATGATGAAAATGGAGGAGGATGGATACTGCAAATGTTTCCTTATGTATCCTCACCTTCTTATTCCTCCATTAATTCATACTTTTGACCTCCTACATCCTCTACACACTCATTATATTGATAGGGCTAATGCAATAGTTCATATCCACTTACCCTTACACCTGAAATGCCTCCTAGAAACTCTATAACTTCTTCCTTTATGGGTGACCCTACCTATGTAATTTTTGTGACATCAAGAATTGTGGTATTTTTCATGGCATGTTGCATTCAACCATCAGCATCAGAAGGTCCCTTTCTTCCTACTTCGGTCTTCATTAAGAACCCCAAGATATCAAAAATGGACTCCAGTGGGTTTTCCTTAATGGTGATGACTAGAATTTGGGTAGTGGACTTTTCCAACACTTAATATTCCTTTAGTGTCTCCTCACTCAATCCCCATCCATTCTTAGCCCCAAAAATTAGAAGCTGGTGCAAAAAGGAGTCTTTCATCTACTTGGGTTGGGAGGTATTGGTAGGTACTTCGATCGGTGTAGTTGTAGGCTCCAACTAGTAAGGTCATTTCTATACCTTTAGGGGTAGGTGGATCGATGGATTAACCATTCATTATCTCTTGGGTGTCCCTCCTTACAAAAATCCAATGACTTGGACCAAGGATTTTATAATTCCTTTCTCAAAGTAGTGAGGAGTATCTAAAATGGGTTGCATCACGCAACAACAAAATAAAATTGTTTAGGGACATGGTTTATTGTGTCTCTTTTGAATTTGAAACTTGAGTGAACCACAAATCCCTTTATTTTCTTTAGCATATTTGAGTGTGATACACTTTTTTTGTCCTTTCCAGGAAATATGTAGTTCATTCTCGTTGAATTTGTTGACTTTGTATCCCCTATCGATGAAGAAACCTCCTTATCAAAGGTGGATTCAATGAAATAGTAGGGTAGTGTTGTCATTGAAAATTGTTGGGGTCATCCACCCTCACCCATAGAAAATTGTCATCTCGATCCATATCAAACCATTTTTTCCCCACATGTATTCAACAATTTCTATGGGATCAATAAAATATAATTGATGGTTTTAATCATGTGATCATACCATTGAGAAATGAAACGTCATTTAATGTCATTTTTATTCAATCCTATTGGCACTTCCATGAGTTATACTATAAGGAAATAATGGTCATGTCTAGCATTGGGTAAAGTTCTCAAACCTAATAGGGGTTTCCATTTCCACTTAGCAAATGAAACATGAGGCCAATGTATTTGCACAATATTGAGGTAGTTCATCCATCAAGAATTTTCACCAATTAATCTTAACACCTTGTACATATAACTCAAACACATAGAATGCATACAAGGTGCACTTAACCCTAGTACATTTGCACATATTGTGTCCCTCAATCAATTGGCATTAAAAAAGGACACGGGGTTTGTTAATTAAAGAGATCATGGTGACATTACCCCCTCTATTCATGACGTAGTGGTCATATAAGCTAGGTTCCCCATTTTTTTCTTACATTCTTTTATGCATCCTTAAGTGCATGAGATGCATCTTCCCCCTTCATAGACAGGTCGATAAATGCATAATTGTCCTAAACATGAATAAGGTATGCCTTCTCTATCCAAAGGGTATGTGTGTTTTCCCTATTGATTAAGTACTTGGTACATTTCATCACCTCCCTTGTAATAACAAGTGCTAGGAGATTGAACACCACATAGAAGGTAGAGGAGTGTAATAGTTAAAAATTAGGTTTTTGAATAGTGGCAATCTATCTGGAACCATCGTTGAATAGCCTAGTGTGTTCAAACTTCCCAAATAAATCATATACTACCTTGACTCAATTCTCACAAAACTCAATCAAAATTAATTATTCTAATCTCAAGAATATTGTTTTACTCTTAGAGACATATCTCGTGGATGCACTTTTTAATTAGTGAACAAATAAAATTGGAGACCAAGCATGCATGCAACTGAGATCACTCATTAGTACTTATGCAATTTCTGTAGGATCTAGGGTGGAAAAAACTAATAAAAAACAACCAAACTAAGAAACAAACCAAGTGTTAGGTGACTTTACTAAGCTGGTCCACTTTCATGACTAGAGTTGTCTAGGAAATTTGGTCAAATGTGCAAAGATTAGTAACTAACTTGTGTGGATTTTTGGACACTTGGTAGTAAATATCATTTGTATAGTTGCAAGATACATTTACTCAACCTATAAATTTATGTAATAACTCTATATATGTATTGGCGATAATGGTCAATTGATGCCTTGTCACTCAATCTAAAAAATTCCAAACAAGTTTATTGCACAACCTCTCTATACATACTTGTAGAGACTCTTTCATTCAATAGGTTACCAACCTTTAACCCAGCTTGACCTCACTAATGACTCTATGACAATACAGAGTTTTCTAAGGTGCAAATAAATACTTAATGAAACTAGATATTTAGGTTCCCATGACCACATGATTTTACTAAGGATGAAATGAAATAACCAGCCACATAAACTTCACAAACACTTGCACTTATAATTGGAATTCTTGGCATGCTAATATGTATTAAATGGAAACCTATAACAAAATATACTTATACAGTCTTTGAAATACAAAACAAATTGAAACCAAAACCCAAAAAAAATACTACCCTATGTCGCTCCCTTACATAGGAATGCATGAAAACATCTTCATGGGGAAAGCACATAGAAATTTGGGCAAATTTCATTCAACCATTTAAGTCTTAGAATTCCATGTGGATGAGTCACTTGAATTGCACTTGGATCATGGTTTTATGCAACTACAAAATTTCTAATCCAATATCTAAATTATTCATGGGTTCTACAAATACTTGCTATCATGTAATAGAAGTAGGACACATTTATAAAAAAATTGTATTCCTTATGTGGTTATCATGCCATACGTTATGTCTAGCCTTCTCCACAGTCTGATGAAAGTCAACCAAAAACCTATATTCTTCCAATTGCATTAATTGTACTAGACTTTCCTCTACTGATCCATCATAAGTTATACAAGTGTGTATTAAAAAATATGTTCCTGTGGCCATTCCTTGCTAGGAAAATTATACTTATGAGATCATTTTTTGGCCCCATGTTATATTAAGACAAATAGTAGATACTTCTGAGATTCAAGGAATTAAAAAATTGAAAACTATAAAGGCTTGAATTTTAGTAAAGATATGGGAGAAACAATAGACACCAAATATTCAGAAAATTGCAAGAAACAACCAGAATTAGAATGCTATCAGCTAGCCAAAAAACGATGTTTAGGTCCTTGTTCAACCTATTTATTCACATTTTATTTTGATTCACTAACAAGGGATATTTTTCAAACTATTTCTTTGAACACCTTCTTTACATCTACATCACCATAACCAATTTCAGGTATAATTGTTGTTGTAGGTTAGAAGACTTACAATAGTCCTTGTTGGACAGTCCCAATATAAAATAGCTTTGCACTCACAATATAATCACTGAAAAGGGTGAGTCAAATTTAGTTTAGGTGTGGGATTATTTCATTTCCAATATTTAAATAAGGTCAACAACCCTCCATGCCAATAGAATTTTACATGTACCTTGTCCTAAATAATGAACTGTAACTTTGTTTGGCCAATCCTGAGTAAATATTGATATTGATGCAATTGTAAGTAGAACAATCTCCCAATATGGAAACCCCTACTACCATCTTTACCAGCAGAATAAATGGAGTGAAAGAACAAAAGGTACTGTTACTATTAGCAAGAGCTTTTATAGTCCGAAACAAACTAATGCAGTGGAAGAATCAGCACGAAACCAAGAATAAACTGAAAAAAGGAAACCATGGTTCTCCCTCATATTATCCTCAATTAAGTACATGGATAATTGATTAACAATGGCACCATTTGTAATCACAAGACATGAAAATACATGAGGCAAAGAGGTATAATGGAGGAATATTGTGGTGAAATTAACATATTGTCCTTTGAGTTCATACCTTCGAAGATCTGTATTACTCTTAAAAGGATCTGTGAAAGGATGTCTTGGAAAACAAAATATTTGTTTTTTCAAAATCTAACACCAATCTTCAATTCTCAACGATGTCTCAGCAAAATCTACAAGGTTGCAATATATATAGGAGAAATGAATAAGATTGCAATAATGAGAAAGACCTGTAAATTTAAAATTACACACTTAAGGGAAAATAATCCTAACCATCTAACTCAAGATATTTTGTCTTTGAGGATGGATTCATGCGGTATACCCTATTTTCAAGTCAATTTCACTTTAGGGTAGCATATTGTGGCCTGTGGGAGAATTTTGTTGTTTCACTATATTGAGTATTATTTTTTAGTTTTTTAATTTTTTGTTAAATGCTATGATAAATATAAAGGGTTTAATGTTTAAAGTTTCTGTATGATTGGATTAGAGACCCAGACATTCTGAGGTCATCAACTGCGAATTTAAAAATTAAATGAAATTGTTTGTTTAGTGTTTCTCAACCCTTAGTTTTTCTTCCATCCTTTATCTGGATACACCAATTCTTTGGCACAACATAGAGTGTGTTACAAAATATGTTCCTGTGGCCATTCCTCACTAGGAAAATGATACTTCTGAGATCATTATTTGGCCCAATGTTATATTAAGCCAATTAATTGCCAATATATATGTTAGGTTTGAAAAAATCTGTAAGAGAAATAACTTCTTGATGATATACTAGTTGAAAGGATATGGACTTGTGTAATCTCTTAGTATTGTTCTTTCATGCCCATAAAATTGTAGGAACCCTCTCATCCCAATCATTTGCATTTGAATTAGATAATTTTCTCTATTGTGTCTCCAATATTTTATTGAATGCTACCAATGTTCCATTATCCTAAGGGTGGTAGGGACTACATTTGTGATGTTGAACAAGGAATTTCTTAATCAATGTAGTGATAGTGCTACTTAGAAAATCCATATTTTGATCATTTTTCAAACTTCTAGGAAATTTAAACCTTGTGATAATGTTTTAAAAGATGAACCTGGTCATGTATTGAAGGATTGACCAACTTGATGAAGGATTGACCAGCTTCACTCGTAGAAACCCTGATCTTTCTTGATATTTCAGTTTCATCTATTATCATTGGCCTACATTGTATCAAATTACAAGAAGAAGAAATATGAATTCATGATGCCCATAAATGGAGCAACATTGTAGCGATTACCTTCTCACCTACCATGTTTTATTCCTTGACTCAATGCTAAACCCACTAAATAAATCTTTGAATCATTGCAAAGCTACTACTAAACCTGCAAATTTCACCTTTAGCGAATTCTGATTCTTTCTTCCAAGATGATATATTTGTTAGCAATAGGAAAACCATCATGGGCATGCACATTATAGTTTCATTTTTTATAAACATGTTAATGTGATTTGTTGTTAACATGAATGATTTGCAAGAATAAGATATGGACTCAAAACGATATAAGAAGGTGAAGGATGTCGTTGATGAAGTGAGACTAGGTAGAGAGGAATCAATTGAGCCATAGGTAGACATGGGTACCATAGGGACATTCTGCAGGGATACATGATGCAATATAGATGATGAGCCCAAATTATAAATGGGAGAAGTGTATCAAATTTTTAGAGAATGAAATTATCCATAATTACCACTTGCTAGTCAAGCGAATCTTGATGAAGGATTATCTCAAATGATCTGAAATTTAGATATTCCTAAAGTTCTAGCAAGGCCAATGATGCTCTAATGTGATGAATTCATACATTGGTTGATTATTCATGCAAACATAAATAACAAGTTGATAAGATATGTAATAGGGGATATCATTTCCTCTTTCCAACCTTATCGCATAGATATCTATTATAAGTTCCCTAACCTTACTAAAGAATGGTCTTACAATTTACCATTAACTATCACAATCCCATTAATAATTGGTGGATCAATAAAAAAACATTTAGAAATAGGATATTAGGAATGCATCCTACAAATCATATGAGAACTCCTTACGATATTACTATCATGCATTGATAATTAGAGTATACGGGGAGGAATATTCTTCAGAGTTCAAGTAGGCTTGGGTCCCATTCATTTATTAAGTCACCTTGGTCAAGAAAATTTTCTACTGGAAATCTATACTATCAACCTCCATGAATATGAACTAAATGTGGCATAAAGGCTGATGTATAATGAACTAGAAGAAGCTCAAAAACATTCTTCACAGTTTCTCACATACCTGGAGAGCATCAAGAATTAGATAGTGATACTAGCTAGAGTTTAGTAAGGCCTATAATATATACATATAAAGTGGAAAATAGGAGGTCCCAACACAATAAAATCCACTTAGAAGTCCACAGACAAACCAAAAAGTATGCCATCCTAGAACATGGTATCATGGACAACGAAAGAAATAAGAAATAAACATTATAGAAAAATTAGAAAACAATGGGAAAACAACAAACTCAAAAGCACTTTATCCATTTGATGACTAAGCCAAGGGAAAAAATCATGTCATTCATTAAAAAAGCACTACCAATTGTTAGGGTACACAGGGTACTCCCAAAGGACCGAACACCAAGAACAACTGCTTCACACAAACAGATCACAGATCAATACACCAATGTTTGTCACATGGTTAAAACCCTCGAGAGGGAAATAGTCCACGGCCCCAGCCAAATAGCTACTTGGAGCAATTTATTATGCAAAAGAAAGGAAGTTACATGAGCTTCTCATAATCGATCAACTAGCCAAGGACCCTCTATGCTCTTTAAATAGAGATCATAGACCAATCGGGTGTTAAGCCACGGATCAATGGTAGGTATGATCTAAGAGAAGTTGAACCGTCAGATCACTCTATGTCTAGAACATATCATGACCATTGGATTATAATATTTACAAATGCATACTAATGCATACTAAAGAAACACACTTTGACCTAACGGATATATTACACAAGTTGATCTTAACTAACTCCTAAGTGTCTAAATATCCTAACATCCCCCCTTAAGAACAACTTGGGATAGGATTGAAGGATTTGCAAAAGTGACACTATTAGGAGAAGGAAGGAGGAATTAGAGCCTATCCCCCCTTAAGGACACATTCCTGAACTCCTAACATAGACCAAAGTTTAGAAAACTTCGCTTCTGTAAGAGACTTGGTGAATATTTCAGCAACTTGATCATTTGTAGGACAATACAGCACTTCAATAACATGATCATGAACAAGATTTCTGATGAAGTTCATGTGTATCTCAATGTGTTTGATGCGCTGATGTAGAACTGGATCTTTGACAATATTGATGGCACTTTGATTGTCGCACCACAGTGGAGTAGGCTGTTGTTGCTCAAATCCAAACTATGAAAGGATCTGTCAAAGCCATAAAGCTTCTTGACTGACATTAACTGTGGCTCGATATTCTGCTTCTGCTGAAGAAAGAGCAAGAGCTTGTTGTTTCTTACAAGCCCAAGTGATAGGTCCAGATCCCAGACTGAAAACATAACCTAAAGTAGACTTCCGATCATCAGGATCACCGGCCCAATCTGAATCAGTGAAACCAACCAACAAAGGTTTCCCCCCTGTACTGTAATGAATCCCAAACTAAATTGTACCTCGAATATATCGAAGTATTCTTTTTGCTACTTTCCAGTGACTTTCATGAGGAGTTTGCATGTAACGGGAAACACGACCAACGTCAAAGGAAAGGTCAGGACAGAAATGAGTCAAGTATAAAAGACTACCAACAAGCTGATGATACAAGGTGGCATCTACTTCAGGAGAAGTACAAGTGGTAGAAAGTTTGACTCCAGACTGGAAGGGATAAGGGGCTGGTTTACAATCTTCCATGTGGAAGCGACGAAGAAGGTCACAAGCATACTTAGACTGGGAAAGAAA
>LPNX010164295.1:77283-107068 GCA_001517045.1 Pseudotsuga menziesii
AAGGCTAACTTGACATCCATTTGATGGACTTCCCAGTTATGTAAGGCTATAAGGGAAAGAACAAGGCAGATGGAGTTCATTTTTGCTACAGGGGCAAAGGTTTCATTGTAGTCAATCCCTTCAACTTGGGAAAAACCTTTGGCAACTAACCTTGCCTTAAGTCTTTCAACACTACCATCTGATGCATACTTAGTTCTGTAGACCCATTTACATCTGACAAGTTTTCTTCCTTTTGGAAGAGGAACAAGATCCCAAGTATCGTTAGCCATTAAGGAACGATATTCTTCATCCATAGCTGCATCCCAATCTGGATTTCCTGAAGCTTCTGCAAAAGTTTCTGGATCATGATTCTCGTAAACTTGAGCCAAAAGGGAAGAGGCTCGCTGAAACTGAGAACGTGTTCAATGTGGATCACTAAGATCACCGCCAAGATCACCAGCTGCTTCACATGTTGAACGAACCCATCGAGGAAGTATTGGTGCTGGTGCAATTGGAGGAACATGAGCAGGCGGAGGTGGAATTTCATCCTCACTGTCATCATCAGAAACTGTAGTTGGAAACCTGTCAAGGAAGTTTGAAGAAGAAGAAGAAGGCACAATCGTCGAATCAGGCTCGCAGGCCAAAGATGGCACACCCGCCAAGTTAGGCTCGCAGGCCAAGAGATTTTCATCAAATTTAACATCTCTTCTAATGATTATATCATGAGAATGTGGCTGAAGAAGTCTATAACCTTTTACATCTTCAGAATATCCAACAAATATGCACTTTTCACTTTTAGGCTGCAATGCTTTCCGTTTTTCATCCAGAATGTGAGCCCATGCTTCACAACCAAAAACACGAAAGTGACTTACATCTGGTTTAATTTTACTCCATGCTTCTTCTGGTGTTATACCTTGTAAAACTTTACTGGGTGTGTGATTAACTATGTAATTTGCACAATTTATGGCCTCAGCCCAATATTGAAGACTTAGTCCCTTAGATTGGATCATACAATTAGCCATTTCTTTTAAAGTGCGGTTCTTCCTTTCAGCAACACCATTTTGTTGTGGTGTATATGGAACAGTGTGCTGTTGTTGGATTCTTTTTTTAGTGCAAAAAGTAGTGAACTTGTTGTTATCATATTCTCCTCCATTGTCAGATCTTAACTTAATAATTTGATGACTAGATTATTTTTCAACAAGGGCCTTGTAGGCCAAGAACATGTTAAATACTTCGCTCTTAAGTTTTAGGAAGTAAACCCAAGTGCGTCTGGAGTAGTCATCAATGAAAGTTAAGAAATATTTGAAACCAGAAAAGGAAGCAGATGGAAGAGGGCCACACAAGTCATTATGCACAAGCTCCAAGGGAACCGAGGCGTGCCAAGAGGCACGTTTGTCAAAACTGTCCTGATGATGTTTTTCGAGTACACAACTGGAACAAACACCATCCTTACAAGATACCAGCGGAAGACCAGTCACCATATTGTCTTTACATAGTTGTTGCAATGAGCGATAATTTAAGTGACCAAATCGCTCATGCCAAAGTTTGCTCGAGTTATCACTATGAGCAACAAAAACTGAAGGAAAAGGTGATGACCCAAAGTTGTTAAATTTATACAACCTAGTAATATCATCAACAGTTCCAGTAGCAAGGATATTTTGAGGATTTTTCAAATCCTTGATTACAACTTGGTGAGGTGTAAACGTCACAGTTTTACCTTCATCTGAATGAGTAATTTGATAGACTGATAACAAATTACAAGAAATTTTTGGAACACATAGTACATCACTGAAATGACCATTTTCTACTGAAACTGTTCCAGATCCTACAACACTTAGAGATCTATCATCACCAACAAATATTCGTTTGGTGTTACATTCATGCATAGTAGAAAAGATGGCTTGATCCTTATCCATATGATAAGATGCTCCAGAATCAATGAGCCATTCATTTGAAGTAGAAGAAGAAGATGCAATATAAGAGTAACCAGAAGCACAAAGTGCATGTCCATGAGAGTTAGATTTTGAAGATGAATCTAGGCTGATGTGGTGCTTCTTCATTGCTGCTTCCAAGGATGCCATCTTCTTAAAACATTTAGATTCATCGTGATTATCTTTCCTTTTTGCTTGGATCCTTTGCCATTTTTTAAAGGAGGATCTGACTAAGAGGGTTTGAGACCCTTGTTGTTTGGCTTATTATTGCGAGAATATTGTTTCTTGGGAGGCTTGGACTTTTCTTTATGTTGGGGCAATAAGGCTTTCCCAGATGTATCTGCATTGTTAATTATTCCAAGATGAATGAGCTTATCTTGCTCTCTAATTAAGGAATCAAAAAAGGATTCAAGGCTAGGCTCTTGATAGCTAGTTGTTGGCAATGATTCTTTCATGGAGTAGAATATAGATACAAAAACAAAATATGCAGGTCCAAGTTTTGAAATAATATGATAAATACATTGTTTGTCTTCTTTCTTAATCTTGCATTCGACACATAATAGTCTAAGAGTTTTATACTTAGATAAATATTCTTGAATGCATGAAAAATCATTTGGATTCAAGGAAAGCAACTCATTCTCAAGTTGATGACCCTGAATTTCATTGTGTTTACCAAACACAGATTCCAACTTTTCCCAAGCTTTATCAGGTTCATCAATGCTAGATATGTGGAATCGCAAATCAGTAGAGATTGACATCCCAATCAATCCACAAGCTTCATCACATCTATTTGCCCATTTAATTTTCTTATCATCATCATTGGGTTCTGTTTCTTTCCCTAAGGTTATCCTGAAAAGTCCCCTGCTTCGCAGAACATCCTCCATACGAGATTTCCATGAGAAATAGTTAGAACTTGTAAGTATAATATCACAAGGGGAATCCATACTATAAAATGATGGCTGAAAGAACAAAAACTAACTGTCTGGATGCAAATAGCTTGAAAAAATACGCGGTTTTAAAAAAAATGGCAATTAAAACTGATTCTGGATGATGAAGTTATGTTTGATCAAAGGAAATGTTGAAGATGTCCCCAATAGTGACATGGCAGATATTAACTTGACCAACTAAAAAAAAGAAACCCCCTCTTCCAAAGATCAACCTTTGACAATCACTTTACAATAAAGTTGCTTTGAAGTGAATCACTTTTGTAGAATAAGTGAGGTTCACTTTTACAATAATGTACTTTTAAATAGTGCGGCAATAAATTAAAAGACTTAAGTGACTCACTTTTATTTTATTTTATTAATGTGAGATGCATTTTTATAAGTGACTCACTTTTATTTTATTTTATTAATGTGAGATGCACTTTTACAATAAAGTAACTTGAAAATAGAAATTGCATGCACTAAAAAGTAGCTTGATAAGATTTGAACTCAAGACTTATCAAGGTGTAAAGCAACTTTGGACCAAGTGAGCTAAGTTTAAAAGGTACGTAAAACTATGGAAAGAGGAAGGTTTTTTTTTTTTTACTCTTCTCTCTCGTTTTCCGTGCTTGCTTTCTTTTCTTGCAAATCACAAAAAAAATGAAAAACAAACAATTTTTTTTCCACACAATGGGGTTAGATCTTGGTTAGCTTACCCGGAAAGTCTACGTTTTCAAGTTTTCTTGATGTTTCTGATTTGTCGTGATCACACAAGGTGCATGGCAAAGAGC
This sequence comes from Pseudotsuga menziesii, assembly GCA_001517045.1. Classification (NCBI taxonomy): domain Eukaryota; kingdom Viridiplantae; phylum Streptophyta; class Pinopsida; order Pinales; family Pinaceae; genus Pseudotsuga; species Pseudotsuga menziesii. The sequence goes on from LPNX010164295.1 coordinate 80,908, forward strand.
ATACGTAGCCGAGAAGACAAGAAAAAAAACTGTCCCTTACTGTTTCTGATTCGCTGCGATCGTGCAAGGTGCACGAAAAAGAGCATACACAGTCAGGGAAAACAACAGTACGAGACTAAAAAATAAAAGATCTAATTAATAAACTGATAAAATATGAGAGATTTATAAAAAAAATAAAGCAAATCCGTCACTGTAACATTATACCTTCAGATTTGCCGAAATGGGTGTTTCTGGAGCAAACAGAAATGGTTAAATCGATGAAACAAAAACTATTTCCCAATGGAAACGGTGCTCCAGACACAATGGAATAGCTCCCATATGCCACAAATGCACAAAAAAACCAGAACCAGAAACCCTTTCAAATTTTCGGCAACACCGGTTCTAGATCTTGATCAAAACCGAAAGCGGCTCTTCATAAAAGCTCTGATACCATGTTAGGGTACACAGGGTACTCCCAAAGGATCAAACACTAATAACAACCACTTTACACAAATAGATCACAGATCAATACATCAATGTTTGTCACGTGGTTAAAACCCTCGAGAGGGAAACAGTCCACGGCCCCGGCCAAATAACTACTTGGAGCAATTTATTATGCAAAAGAAAGAAAGTTACATGAGCTTCTCATAATTGATCAACTAGCCAAGGACCCTCTATGCTCTTTAAATAGAGATCATAGACCAATCAGGTGTTAAGCCACGGATCAATGGTAGGTATGATCTAACAGAAGTTGAACTGTCAGATCACTCTATGTCTAGAACATATCATGACCGTCGGATTAGAATATTTACAAATACATACTAATGCATACGAAAGAAACACACTTTTACCTAATGGATATATTACACAAGTTGATCTTAACTAACTCCTAAGTGTCTAAATATCCTAACACCAATTCCCATGAAGTGAAAGAAGAGAAGTAACGTGCACACCTTGGAAGCTTCAACTCATTTTTTATATATGAATTCAAGATGGGGGCACAGCTTGGCATGATTAAATATCATATTTTATTTTGTCTGTAATAAGTATATTATATACTTGTGATTGTTAAGGACCTTCATGACCACAACCATCATTCTTATAAGGATCAACTTCCTACCCTGACCATAATTGAGATAACAAACATCAGTGCAAGAACAAAGTGATTACTAGTGGGTGGTAGCCATTCTTTCAGGTAGGAATCGAGTACTCCATCAAGATACCTACAGAAAATGGGCACTAAAGTAATCAACTTATTCAATTGTTCTTTTACATAAAAAATAAAGCATACAAACAAAAAAAATTATAAGAATGCATGCTATGAAGTAAAATTATGTTAGGAAGGGATCTGAAAAATATTACCAGCCCAACCATGTCACAAAATCCAATGCAACAACAACAAGAACAAAAACACTGGAAATCTACAAGTACAACACAACAACATGTTTAATGAAAAGACTAGTTAATCTTATTATGAATCTCAAAATTTGATTTCTTATTTCCAAAGGACTTCTTAGTATTCTCTACAAATGTTCGTAAAACATGAGGCCAATTCAGAAACACTATGGCTTGTGTTCAATATAATTTATGAGATTTAACAAAGATATGTTTGACAAGAGGTTGCATAATCAACAAACTTCTGAATTGGGGCTTTATCCATTTGAGTTGTCTCACCCAAATGAATAATATGAGATAAAGCAACATCTGAACCTATTTGAGGACACATAGACATGATGGCTCCTTGCAAGCTACATGAGCACCATCACTACCACTAGCAGTATTCACAGAATCTTCACTATTTGGTACAACATGCTACTCAGCTCCAACCCATATTTGACGATGATTCCTCTTTTTTGTTGCTAAAATACACCCAGAACTATGGATTTATCGCACAAGTCAACCTAGAATATGGACAGAAAACTGCTCTCTCCAATTAGACATGTCCATAAATCCTAGGAATTATCCCAGAACTCCTCTGAAACGTAAGTGAACACCCCATGCAAATAGGTGGGTAACAGGGTCCTAAAAGTTACATCATCATCATCATTGATGCAAATTAGGATTTATTTTAGTCTTCTATGGTTTATCTTTTCAGGGAATGAAATGACTAATATTTGATGCTCACATTTTCAAATATGATGACACCAATTTTTGGATCCATCTTATCAGTTACGAAAAATGTTGGCTGTTACTTGTTGCCTTGGGTTCATATTGAGGAAAAAGAAAAGTTTGTGCAAAATTGATCAAAAGTAAGGTCTAGTACTATTGTTGTTTTAGGTATGTCAAGGCTCTAGAATGCTAAGGCTTTAAACTTATACCCTTCACTTACAATAGTCTTGAATTTGGAATTGGGAAATTCAATGGGGGATATGCCTGGCGATAGGTTTCAGAATTTGTATTTAGTATTTATGCATTAATTTTTTATTTCAATAATTATATTCTGCTAATTATCCTCTCGCCTGGCATTAGTATGTCATGTAATATTTGTTTAATGCCTCATGATTGGGTTTTATTTATTTATGATTGATTAAGTTCCTAACATGATTTATGTACCTCAATACCTCAATATCTCTTATGTGTCTGATAACTTCATGCTAAAAAGCTAATAGTGAATCCCTCTAAATGCTCATGATCTAGAGTGTTTGAAATTCCTTCACTACTCCTATGATTCCCCCCCCAACCTCCTTTGACATTGGCGCTGACCCACTAGTAATCATACTTTGATCAATTCTTGAAATTCATATCTAAAAAAACAATTATCGCCATAATAACAACCCCAAAACATGAATTCCAGTCAGTCCCAAGTCATGTTTGGACAATTTTGAATGCATTAGCGAATTGAATCCAAATTTTTGGGAAATACTTTGGGCATAAACAACCCTAGAAAAGGAAGATATGGGCATAATCTCATCCCTACACAATGGTAATGTTCAGGAGTTACAACCCTTAAAGGAGGAGGACAAGGACTATTACATATCATGATACAAGGGTTTCATAGCTTATGGTCATCACTAAAAAATATCTGTAGAAGACTTATGGGTTTCTTTCTTGGAGAATATGGTGTTGATCCAACCTAATGCAAAGCGGTTTTTATTATAATGTTTGGCTGAGTATGACATAGTGCACATTGTTGGTAAGTGCCCTACTTTATCAACGTTCGATCTACAAGATATGTGGACGGTTGACTCATGATTAATGAGATATCAAAATAATTTCTTCATATTGGATGGACTATTAAAACCTACCTTTCAGATGTAGATCAAGCCATGAATACAACCATGCTGAGGCTTTGTTCCCAGTGAACCCAAAAATAAACTTGGCCCCACCCTCATACACTCAAGCTAAGAATAGGGTTTTCTAATATCTCACCAGTACCATACTCTAATGCTACTACTAGAATGACATAACAGAAAGGATATATATATACATTGTAAACTTCCTCTCTTGGACTTATTGGCCTACAAATACATTAGATGTATTTTTAAAAATATTTGTGAAAAGACTGGATTCTACAACTTACTAACTAAAAAAAATCAGAAGTTTCTTTTCCAAGTTCTTCAATCATAGAAACAACTTGATAAATCAAATTAATTAAGGTAAGTTTATAGATCAGATAGAACAAAGTTTTCCTGAATGTATGGTAATCACCATCATCAACTAAATGTGTGTGTGTGTACATGCATAAATACCCAATACATAGTTCAATCAAATAAAATAAAACACAATTATACCTTGATTTGTGGAGCTTCACATTGTCTTCTTCTGCTTTACCTTTCAAAACATCATTCAACATACTTCAAATTTTTTCCTGTTGCAATAATTTCATGTTAGGGGTCATCAAATAAATATTTTTCTGTTTATGAAAATAACAAAACCAATCTAAATAAATACAATACTATTACAATGTAAATTACAATACTATTCAACTATTCAAGTAAATTAATTGTTAATAATAGATCACCTGGTAAAACATGGAGAACCAAAAAAGCTATGTATATAAGGCTATCGATCACATCAAAACACCATTTCTTGCCTCTTAACTATGAAAATGTTTCTCAACGCTATCTATAACAAGTTCCAATGGAGGAGTCACATAGAAATAGTAAAATTTAAACACTATAATTATATAGAAATAACTGTTTTTAATGTATTCTTCCTTACCATTCATTGAACTCTTCTCTATTTTGAGAATAATTTAATATTCTCTACTAAACAGGACCAACCACATGAAGGTGGAATCTCTTATGGCCCCTCCCCACCTTCACATCACCCTAAATTTCCCAAACCCAATGCATATACTTTCAAATAACAATTTACTGCAAATTATTTCACTCATTAGTTGAAAGAAGCTTTCATTAAATCATTCATTAAACCATTCAATTATTCAACAGCTGAAAAAACATTCATTAAAGAATTCATTAAAACATTCATTTAGTCAATAGCTGATAAAAAAAATCAGTAAACCATTCATTAAAGCATTCATTTAACCATTCATTCATGAAATAGAGGAAAAACCCATGTAATTTTTTTTATTATAAATAAGAAGTACTCAAAATTTATTTAGTCACTTCCTTTTTACTTTTCTTCTCTTTACATATTTAGCTAGAAGCGCATCTTCTTAAATCTGCTCATCGGTCTCCCTACTAGACTGCTCACAAGGTTGAACTTGCTATGAGGGGCTATGAATTTCTACAATAATGTCAAAATGTTTCATTAATTTATTTTTATTTTTATAAATACAAGTAATTCATTAAAAAAAACATTACAGAGGTGTTTTTTAACCTGGCATGGGCACATCAGCATGTTCATCATTATCTTGTACACGCTCAACCAGTTTAGTGTTATCTACATCTACAAGCCCTGCAGTTGAATTATAGAGAATTAGAATTAATGTTCATCATATGCCAATTATCTATACAAAATATTAGCATCTCAATAAATTCATTACTAGGAATCAAAGCATGATATTCGTCTCGTTGGTGTACAATATCCTCGACATGAATGGGATCATGACTTTCCTGCTCAAAGAAGAATAAATAATTTATGTTCATTTTTTATAACGAATAAATTGCATGAGAATTAATAAATTATCATTAAACTATATAAATTGCTCTTATTGTTGAACCCTTAAAGTATTGAATTGGAAAATGGCTATCCTCATACAAGTGAAAAGAATGCTTTGCATAAGAATCTTGAGTCTATATAGGTGGAGAAATGCCTGACTTCCATTTTTTGTAGAAATTCGATGCACCGGAGGGTTGAAAAGATGGATTATCTCCATCCTCGAGGATGAAAAGCACTAATGATTTTAAAATCTATCACCTCTCTCCCTTATAATGGGTGAATGATTCACTAGTGTCATACAATTTTAAAGTCTTCCATGTGGTTTAATCCCAAGAACTCAACATAATATGTATGCCTAACTGTGAAATCTTAAACCACTATATATTAATAGTTTTCTAGTGCCATCTTTCATGGGAAAAAAAGGTGGAAGAAAAAGTTTGAAGTGGCTTCTATTGGTGCTTGAACTCATGCAAATGATCTAAAGTAGTTATGGGAATGTCTAGCAGTAGAAAACAACCTCCTATCCATATTATGGGTAGACTTATGCAATTGAACAGTAGTTCTGGGCATGTTTTAGCAGCAAAGAATGAGCAGAAAGCCAATTCTGGGCTAATTTTGTGAGCTGAGAAGCAATTATTCTATGTTCTGGGTGAAATTTATTGCTGTCCATTTAGCATGTCCTATGGATCACTATTCTATGATATTCATGGAAACAAAGATATAAAGCAACTTTTAGGATCCTAAAAAGGGTTTCAATTGAATGGATATCCAAAGTTTTTTGGAATACTAGGAAGCTCAAATTTATGCTAAGTTCCTTTCTAAGAGAGTACATTGTGCCCTCTACTATCACAACCCAGTTGGATATCATTGTCTTCCTCATTGTGGTGGTAAGAGGAAATTCAGTGATGTAAAGAATTAGTCTTTGTACATTATATTGATTTATAAAGCTAAGCCTTTTGAAACAACAAAAAAGTATTTAATAGTTGCATCACATCTCCCCTCCAAGCATATAGGACATAAATATTTCCAAATTGAAATATTCATCTCGATGAGAAGAACTGGAAAACCTTCTGGTTATCTTTATAATTTTATTTCATGAATCTGGTTATCTAGGCAGAATTTCAACTTGATATTCTAGGAAACCATTTCTTCTTCAAGATGGGTTGGAGACACCATTAAATAAGCTACATGGAAATCAATCCCCCTTTGTATTCTCATAGTTCTTTAAACAATCATTGTCTTAGCCATTTGTTCTTCCATCTCTTGTAGTATCTTGAGTCCCAAAAGTGCTTGGTATTTTAAGTGATTCTAACTTAGAGGGGTTATGTAAGGCCTTCCATATATAAAATCACATGGAGACATGTGGAATTATTAAACCTATTAATTTATACAAATTATTTCATGGAAAAAAATATATAAAGAAACTTGAGGATCTTGAAAAGGGATTCAATTGAATGGATTTCCAAAGTTTTTGGGAAGATTAAGAAACTAAAATTTATGTTAAGTGCATTTCTACGAGAGTATAGTATGTCCTCTACACGTCCTCTACTATTACAACCCAGTTGGATATGCTTTCCTTCCTCACTGTAATGGAAAGAGGGAATTTAGTGATGTAAAGGCCTACTCTTTGTACTTTATATTAACCTACAAGGACAAGTCTTTCGCAACAACAAAAAGCTATTTATTAGTTTTAGTACTTGTCCCCACTAAGCATATAGGTCACATACATTTCCAAAATAAAATATTCATCTCTATGAGAAGAACAAAAATCCTCTGGTTATATTTATGGTCCTATGACAAATATTGCTTGTAATTGGTAAACGGATTAGGAATCTTTGTCATATTACAAAGATTACTTTTTAGATAGGTCTATACCATTTTTACAACACTATGGGAAATTCTAGGCATGTTTGTGGCCGCAAGAAGCCCTAAAACAACATTCATTTCTAATTCTGGGCTGATTGTGGGCAAAGACAACATGAGAGTAACATATATGGGAATGAAAACATCCTTAAATCCCAAACTTGGACATTATATGAACTATTATGAGCCTCTAAACAACATTTTGGGAGCAGTTCTAGCCTCTAGGTGCATTATAGACCTCAATCAGTAGTACCGATAGTTCTGGGCATGTCTAGCAGCAGAAAGCAGCCTTCCTACCCATATTTTGGGCTGACTTTTGCATTTGAATCGTAGTTATGGGCATGTTTTAGTAGCAAAGAATTAACATAAGGACAATTCTGGGAAAATTCTGTGAGTTGAGAAGTAATCATGCCCAGGAATCATGTCAAGAACTATCCCAACACAGAGCCTAGGAATCATGCCAATAAGTACCCCATTTTAGCTCAGCAAACTCATGCTAAAAAACACTAGGAATTAGTCGAGTTTAACTCAACAAAACTCCAATTGAGCACCCATGCAAAAAATGGGGTAACATTCCTAAAGCGTTATGTTATCTCATGAAACACTTTTTTTTATTCATATTTTTTAGACTACTATCCATTTATTTCCAACAAAGTTTTGTTTGGTCTTGGATTTTCCAAGATTATAATAGTTTCCTTTCATGGCTTTTATTTTCATTTTGATTCTGAATAATATAATAACTAATTGGGAGTTCGTTTCATTGGAGGGTAATGGGTTCTCATGAGGTTTGGTGATTGGGTGGACGTCTTCTATCTCTCTTTCCAATTCATTTGTAGTATTTTCAGGCCTATGCATTATTTTTCATAGTCACAGATTAGGTAAATAGTTACATATTCTTAATTTTTAACGCCCATATGGGGGTTGAGAAAAATTTTGGACATCACTGTTGGCCTGTGACTAGATGAATTTTTATTGAGGAAATATGGGTGGAGAAATTGTGGAACTCATCGTAGAAACTACACCTATGGAAAACCTTCTTTATGCCCTAAATTCTGAGAATGCATAAGACCTAATGCCATGCATAATTTTATATGTTAGTATCATGCAGTAGATATATTAGGTCCATGCACAGTGTACAATAGCTCAAAACAAGCTTGAGAGGTAGATTTATCATAAACAAGAAGCAAGTAGTCATTGCATTTAAAACAAGAAAACGATTCTTATACAAGTTCCCCTTTTTAGCATGGCATTTAAACATAGAATATTATCATGGGAAAATCATTTCACAAGTAAAACAAAGGTGGCATCACCCACAATTCATTTAGGATACAGATGCTTGAAGTGATGGTAAGTGATTTTTTTTGTTGTAAGCTCACATACAGTAAATTAAAAATGAAAGATGCCTATCTATTTAGAAAATGAAAGAAAAACTTAACCTACAATATTGATGGGGCATTTTTTACCTATAGATTCCTCATAAATTGCAGGTTACTCATGCAATGTGAGTGCTAGTTGTCAATGCTTTAGGGTAATTAGGGTCTTACAACAATTTAATGAATTTATGCTTTAATGGAAATAAAATAAACCAAAATACTAAAGTAAAAGTACAACAGTGACAAGGTCATGGACCAACCTTAAGAGTCCAACCATGGTCATGAATCAACCTTAACAGGATCATAACATTCACAACAAAACACTAGCAAGTCAACAAGGCTTACAACCCAACATAGGCAGGTTCAAACTGTCACAACCCAGCCCTAGAATCCTTGAAATAGTCACAAGCCATATCTAGCAATGTTCAAATAGTCACGGCCTATATCCAATAATTAGTATCTCAATAAGGTCATGTGTGAGATAGAGAGAGAAAGAGTCATGCATAATTGGTATATTCTAGTACCATGTAGAGAAAGAGCAAGAAACCCTTAGATGTCAAGAATAATAGAGCAAGAACTACATATGAAATGTATAAAGTGCAACCAATGGATTACTAACATTCCATCCAATGCACCTGCGAGAAACCCTAGGGATAATTCTAGTGGTTTAACAAAGGACAATCCTCTTATACTGCAATGTAGATAGAAATGTTCGCTTCTCTTGGAAGAAGAAGCCATAGGAAGTGTGCCATATCTCCGAGCTCTATTGGATGTGATTCATATTATAGTGTTTGTCGGGTTCCTAAAGCTTCTTAACAAGTGAGAAAACTTGAGTTACGTATAGGTTATGTAATCGTAAGTATAATACTCTATTAGAATCACAAACAGCTTAAGCTAGTATCATAGTGATGGAAGTAATGGTATTAGTTCTATATATTCAATAAGTGACATGTAGTTAGTGTAATGAATCAAATAGTTACCAATATTACTATACATTATAGTACATCCCTATTATAATAGCATGAATCCCATTAAACATATTGCTTATATCGTGTACAGATATTGTAAGTGTAATCTACATTGTATCTCTAATCAATGTGATATCAATAAACCACTCATATAAAGAGATATAGGTTATCCAGTAATCAGAACCATACTAGATCTTATAAACAACTGATTTCACCATGTTATCACCCTCTATTTATCCATAATGAATATGATATGTTTATTTCTCGGAAAACATTCCTTCTTTGAACATCAATCCCTCATAATTCCATCCCTCTAGTGCTATTCATTTTGGCATATATATGTCTAGACTACTATCCATTAATTTCCAACAAAGTTTATGTGAATCCATATTTTAAGTCCATGTTTTACTAGGTATACTAAGGGGGAAATAAGGAAGAAGCTACCAATATTCTGGTTGAAGCAGGCTGCAGAACAGTATGTCGCTGTAATGTTTTTACCCTTAAAGTATTGAATTTGAAAATGGATATCCTCATACAATTGTAGAGCATGATTTGCACAAGAATCTTGAGTCTATATAGGTGGAAATGACTAACTTCCATTGCTTGTAGAAATTAAATGCGCTAGAGGGTTGAAAAGAGGAAATTTAGTGATGTAAAGGCCTATTCTTTGTACTTTATATTAAATTACAAGGATAAGCCTTTTGCAACAACAAAAAGGTATTTATTGGTTTCATTATTCGTCCCCACTAAGCATATAGGTCACATACATTTCCAAAATAAAATATTCATCTCTACGAGAAGAACAAAAAACCCTCTGGTTATCTTTATAGTTCTCTTTTTTAAATTGGTTAATCTAGGAAGAGTTTAAACTTGATCTTCTAGGAAACCATTTCTTCATCAAGATGGGATTGAGACACCAATAAATCAACTATAGGGAAGTAAGTCCCCTTTTGTATTGTTATAGTTATTTTAACAATTTTTATCTTCATTTAGTCTAGTCTTCATTTCATCCAATTTCTCATCCATCTTTTGTAGTATATTGTGTCCTAATATTGCCTAGTATTCTAAGTGATCCCAACTTAATGGGGTTATTACCAATTACAATAAAATACATTCTAGAAATCTTTGTCTTAGAAAAATATTGCATGTAATTGGTAAATGGATGAGAAATCTTTGTCCTATGACAAAGATTACTTTTTAGACAAGTCTATACCATTTTTACAGCACTATGGGCAATTCTTGGTCTGTTTGTGGCCTCAAGCAGCCCTACAACAACATTTGTTTCTAATTATGGGCTGACTTTGGGAAAAGACAACATGAGAGTAATAGATATGGGCATGAAAACAACCATAAAATCTCATTGGGAAGTAAGGCTGCTGTTGAAGTTCAACGAAGTTATTATGAAAAAGACTTTGCAAGAATATTGTTGACATGCCTCGTTTGATAAAAATGTCATAAAGAAATAATGTCTTACTCTGTTGGGTGTGTTTATATAGACATGTTTAATATTTATGCAAGTTAACAGAAATACGTAATGGAAATTTCAATTCTACATAAAAAATTATATCAAAATTATAAATACAAAAAATGATAAAAAACAATATCAAAATTATAAAACCTCAATATCTAAGCTGTTATGGGAAAATGTGTCGGTAAAAAAAGGTATAAAACCTCAATCTGGGTTTATACCAGCCATCTAACAACCAGTAACATTAATTTCGGCCATACTCCAACAGTCGAAATGTGAGTAAATTGAATTAATGTTAGGTCTATGGGCAGAGACATAGTGAGAGAAGCAGACTTGGGCTTGTTTTGAGGATAGAAGAGGTGGACAAAGTAGATATGGTTACATTTTGGCAAGCCTGGGCTCATCAAAAACCCTAGATCAAAGGCTTGGGCACATGTAAGGTCAGTTTTGGGCACATAACATAGTTAAAAAGGCATAATTTCACCCAAACTCAGTTGTAACAAGAACTTAAAAACATTTCTGGATAGGTCTCAGTGCATTCTGGGTTGTTTAAAAGGGAATGAACAACCTCTAGGCATGATAAAGAAGTCTTGGGTGAGCATGGGCATTGTTTCTACCATCAAAATTCAACCATTTTTTAAACTAGCCAAGTTTTGAGGTAATAAATAGTAGCAAACATCAACAATTATGGGTAGGTTGAGCCTAGTTTGGCTTTGCAAACAATAATGAAGAAGACCCAACTCCAAAGCTGGGTAATTTTTGAGGAATAACAGCAAACATATTGCTATAAATGGAGATGGAAGCTGGAAATTGATAATCTAAGATCACATACCTTCTTCTACAACTCAATCTAGATAGAGTAACACCCCCATGGAGTTCTTTGTTGATGCTCCTAATTTGACAAAGAGGGACGTTGAAAATATTCTTAAGGAGATACACAAATCTTTTTGAAGTCACATATACTGAAGAAAAGGAGACCCAAGCTCCAAAACTTCTCATAAACTTCCATATTGTGCATATTTATTAGGTTAAATTCCATAGATATATGGATCAAACTCTTTTTTGGATTCCACTAGTGTAATGATTCAAGGATTCAACCTGACTGAAGGATCCAAATGCTGCTACAGCAATTGCTTCAGAATCTACCATGAAAACCTATCCAAACTTGCCATGGGTGCCCCACTTAGGTTGAACAATACTCCAAACAAGGCATGAAATCACCCCCTATAGGGATTTCATTTCATACACATGAATCCCTAACACACATCAAAGCTAGATTTTTTAAGGCTTTTATGACTATTTTTTATACTTTTGGCACCTTCCCGATTGCAAAAGGCTATATCAAATTTGTATATTGTTATTCTAGGGAACACAATGCACTCAAAACCCCTCCAAATAGTTTTTAAATGAGAATTGAGTTCTCTTACCATGCCTGCTCATGCCCAAAATTGGAGCTTTAACCATCAAAATTGGACTAGAACTTACCAAAGCTAGTTTTATGTTGTTATTCATCACCTTTTAAGACTGAAACATGCCCATTAATTTTTTTTCAACCCTTAGATTCAGCCCATATTCAAAGGTTATGTCTTGTTACTGCTAATTTACAGTAAAAAATGAGCCAAGATTGGAGGGACAAGGCAATTTGATGGTGGAGAAATGCGTTGTATTCTCCAAGGGAGCATTCCCATAAATCCACAATTGATTTTTAATGATGTTGGTATCAGTTATGGTCACAGCTCAACCTTAACAAGATCATAACATTCACGACCAAATGCTAATAGGTCAACAAGGGTTATGACCCAACCTAGGCAGGCTCAAACTGTCACAACCCAGCCCTACCATCCTTGAAACAGTCACAAGCCATATCTAGCAACCCTCAAATAGTCACGGCCTAGCTCCAATAATTGTGGACCAAAACTTAAGAAAACACCTACAACTTAATTGGATTGCAAATAACAAGCTGGAAACCATCCTTTATATCAGGTGAAGGCTCAATTAAACCCCTAATTATTGTGCCCTTTGAATGAAACAATATAGGGCATGCAATGAAAGGTTGGTAACTGACTTACCAATCGTTGGCCCTTCATAGTTAGCATAATGGCTCTCTCCAAATCGATAGCCATCTCCCTGTGTTTCCTTTCTCGTCGGAGGGCCGCAGGATGGACAAAATGCTGTGAGAAAGTTGCATCTATCTCCCTCTGTTTTCTTACTCATCGGAGGGCCGAAGGATGGAAAAAATGTTGTAGAGATAGTTGCAGCTATGTCCCTCTATTTTCTTACTCGTTGGAGGGCCGAAGGATCGAAAAATTGTTGTAGAGAAATTTGCATAGGCACGAGAGGTAATAAAATCTTGTAGCTGGTGTCGATAATGTTAAATGTGTTTTATTAAGTTAACAAGGGCCAAAAACCAAACTCAATCATTGAATGCCTTATTGCACCGAGAGGCACTCTACAACCCAGTATAGGGGAGATCTTGCAACGTGATGTAATGTTAATAACGTTTGTAACATGTTGGCAAACAATAATAATGATAGTGAATATTATGGGAGAGATCTTGTAACATGATGTAACGTTTGTAACATGTCAGCAAAAAATAATAGTGATAGTGAATATTATGGGAGAGATCTTGTAACACAAAATAAAAAATAATATCACTTTCGTAACGTTATTTTTATTAATAAAAAATAAATTTTCTAATAGGCCAAAATAAATGTCGGCAACAAAAACAATCCAATATGGGGGAGATGTTGGAATCTTCCTACCTAACAAAACAATAAAAAAGTAAAAAAATAATTATAAAAAATATGTGGGTCAAGAAAAAAACATAAAATTGAATTATCCGCAAAAAAATGTTGGCCTTGCACATGGTTTTAATCTTCCTATCTAACAAAACAATAAAAAAGTAAAAATTTAATTATCCGTAAAAAAATATGTGGGTCAAGAAAAAAACACAAAATTGAATTATCCGCAAAAAAATGTTGGCCTTGCACATGGTTTAACAACCCATGGTTTTATTGTACATGGTTTAGGAGGCTTTGCACATGGTTTTTAAACCATGTGCAATGCCTCCTAAACAACCCATCGTTTTATTGTACATGGTTTAGGAGGGCCTTGCAAATGGTTTTAAGACCATGTGCAAGGCCTCCTAAACAACCCATGGTTGTAGGAGGGCCTTGCATATGGTTTTAAAATCATGTGTGGGGAAATGATGCAATGTTCATTCCTAACAAAATAAAAAATAATAAAAAATATTATATGTCGGCCATAAATAATATTAAATATTAATAATAAAAATATTATATGTGGACCTTAAATAAAAAGATGCGTCTTTTGGTTTGAATCAAATCAATGGATACCTAAGAAGAGGTTTGCACCTCAAGAGATTTGATCCATCTCGATGCTTGATAGAGCCTAGGATTTGGATCTACGCTATAAATTTATAAGTCAACAAGTTATCAGAGGCTGCTCCTTCTATGACCTTTCCCACACAAACACAGATTCTTCATAAATCAATTTAAATATAAATTCTAATTTTATAACCAATAAAGTTATCATTTTTAAATATTAATGAACTTATCTATTTATGATCTTTTAACAAAGTTAATATTTATTTGTTTTTTTAACAATCTGCATTCATTGTCATATGTTGGTCTTTCAAAAAAAACAAATTGTGTTGTTCTTACTTAATAAATATATCTATCTATAGTTTTTTACTGAAGTTAATATTATTAGTTTTTTTAATCCTTCAATGTGTTTTTAACAATTAAACCCACTGAAATCTAACATTATAAACATGTAACAAAATAATTAAATAATTTTTACAACAATATTTGTCTTTTTGATAAACTTTACCAAACTTTGATCAGTCTCCTCCCACGATTAGCACGTAAATTAATGTTTTCTTAAATAAATTATAATTATATCTAATCGTAAATTAATGTTTTCTTAAATAACTTAGGATTATACAGAAATAATTCTAGAAAAGGAAAATTGAAATTAAATTTTAACTTCTTATTCCTCAATCAAGACGGCATATGCAAAGAAAGCATCAAGACGGCATATGCAAAGAAACCAGTCACAAGCCATATCTAGCAAGCTTCAAATAGTCACGGTCTAGCTCCAATAATCATGGACCAAAACTTAAGAAAACACCTACAACTTAATTGGATTGCAAATAACAAGTTGGAAACCATCCTCTATATCACGTGAAGGTTCAATTAAACCCCTAATTATTGTACCCTTTGAATGAAATGATATAGGGAATGGAATGAAAGGTTGGTAACTGACTTACCAATCACTGGCCCTTCATAGTTAGCATAATGGCTCTCTCCAAATCGATAGCTATCTCCCTGTGTTTCCTTACTCGTCGAAGGGACGCAGGATGGACAAAATGCTGTGAGAAAGTTGCATCTATCTCCCTCTGTTTTCTTACTCGTCGGAGGGCCGAAGGATGGAAAAAATGTTGTATAGATACTTGCAGCTATGTCCCTCTATTTTCTTACTCGTCGGAGGGCCGAAGGATTGAAAAATTGTAGAGAAATTTGCACAGGTGCGAGAGGTAATAAAATCTTGTAGCTGGTGTCGATAATGTTAAATGTGTTTTATTAAGTTAACAAGGGCCAAAAACCAAACTCAATCATTGAATGCCTTATTGCGCCGAGAGGCGCTCTACAACCCAGTATAGGGGAGATCTTGTAACGTGATGTAACGTTAATAATGTTTGTAACATGTCGGCAAAAAATAATAATGATAGTGAATATTATGGGAGAGATCTTGTAACATGATGTAACGTTTGTAACATGTCAGCAAAAAAAATAGTGATAGTGAATATTATGGGAGAGATCTTGTAACACAAAATAAAAAATAATATAACTTTCGTAACGCTATTTTTATTAATAAAAAATAAATTTTCTAATAGGCCAAAATAAATGTCGGCAACAAAAACAATCTAATATGGGGGAGATGTTGGAATATTCCTACCTAACAAAACAATAAAAAAGTAAAAATTTAATTATCAAAAATATGTGGGTCAAGAAAAAAACACAAAATTGAATTATCCGCAAAAAAATGTTGGCCTTGCGCATGGTTTTAATCTTCCTACCTAACAAAACAATAAAAAAGTAAAAATTTAATTATCTGTAAAAAAATATGTGGGTCAAGAGAAAAATACAAAATTGAATTATCCGCAAAAAAATGTTGGCCTTGCACATGGTTTTAAAACCATGTGCAAGGAATTCTAAACAACCCATGGTTTTATTGTACATGGTTTAGGAGGCTCTGCACATGGTTTTTAAACCATGTGCAATGCCTCCTAAACAACCCATCGTTTTATTGTACATGGTTTAGGAGGGCCTTGCAAATGGTTTTAAGACCATGTGCAAGGCCTCCTAAACAACCCATTGTTGTAGGAGGGCCTTGCATATGGTTTTAAAACCATGTGTGGGGAAATGATGCAATGTTCGTTCCTAACAAAATAAAAAATAATAAAAAATATTATATGTCGGCCATAAATAATATTAAATATTAATAATAAAAATATTATATGTGGACCTTAAATAAAAAGATGTGCCTTTTGGTTTGAATCAAATCAATGGATACCTAAGAAGAGGTTTGCACCTCAAGAGATTTGATCCATCTCAGTGCTTGATAGAGCCTAGGATTTGGATCTACGCTATAAATTTATAAGTCAACAAGTTATCAGAGGCCGCTCATTCTATGACCTTTCCCACACAAACACAGATTCTTCATAAATCAATTTAAATATAAATTCTAATTTTATAACAAATAAAGTTATCATTTTTAAATATTAATGAACTTATCTATTTATGATCTTTTAACAAAGTTAATATTTATTTGTTTTTTTACAATCTGCATTCATCTTCATATGTTGGTCTTTCAAAGAAAAAAACAAATTATGTTGTTCTTACAAATTTATCTAACTATAGTTTTTGACCGAAGTTAATATTATTAGTATTTTTAATCCTTCAATGTGTTTTTAACAATTAAACCCACTGAAATCTAACACTATAAACATGTAACAAAATAATTAAATAATTTTTACAACAATATTTGTCTTTTTGATAAACTTTACCAAACTTTGATCAGTCTCCTCCCACGATTAGCACGTAAATTAATGTTTTCTTAAATAACTTATAATTATACAGAAATAATTCTAGAAAAGGAAAATTGAAATTAAATTTTAACTTATTCCTCAATCAAGACGACATATGCAAAGAAACCATAAAGAGATAAAGTTTTAAGGTTAAATTATCAAAACTATCAATCAATTATGACACAACTGAAATACCAAGCAAACAAGACAAAGTAGGGCCATGCAACTTAGTCTGTAAAGTTGAGGTTGTGCTAACGCTAATTAAAATGTCCACACAATGGTTGTCACGGGTTTTGATGGCATTATTGAAGATTTGGAAAGAGTGACACGATCAGAATTTCTAATGGAAACCCTCACCTACCTTGTAACTTGCAGCGTAATTATGGGTCATTTAAAACAAATGTCTTTTCTTACCTTTATGATGTTATCCACAATTTAATGTGTGTACTTCAACATCTAATGTGCCATGTTGTCATGAACTTATGGTTGGGGTATGTAGTTATATTATGATGATTATAGTTTGATGTGGAAGATAGTGTGGAATTAAATTATCAAGGTTGTTCCTCGATATTGCATTGAAAATGCCAGTTGTTTGGTATTGTATGATTTTTTTATCTTCCTTTTGAAGTAAGGCAATTTTTCACCACATGTCGAGACTTTTATTATGAGGGAGATATGACAATGATGATGAAGATGACGATGATGGTGAAGACAATGAAAACAAGGACAATGATGATGATGATGATGATGACGATGAAGATGATGATGATGTAGACGACGACGATGATGATGATGATGATGATGATGATGATGATGAAAATGGAGATGTTGATGATGGTGATGATGATCACGATGAAGATGATGATGATGAAGAAGATAATGATGATGAAGATGGTTATGTTGATGATGATTATGATTATGATGATGATGATGATAATGAAGATGATGACAAGGAAGATGTCGATGATGATGATGATGATGACGACGATGATGACGATGAAGAAGATGGTGATGATGATGATGATGATGATGATGATGATGATGATGATGGTGACGATGAAAATGATGAAGATGAATATGCCAATGATTATGATGATGAGGAGGAGGATGATGATGAAGATGACGATGACGATGATGATGATGTTGACAATGATGAAGCTGATTATGATGATGGTAATGGCGATGATGACGGTGATGATGATGATGGCAATGACGATGATCACCATCATCACCATCATCTTCATCATGTTCATGATCATGATCCTCATGATCATGATCATGATCATCATGAAGATCATCAGCATCATTGTCATATTCATCATCATGATTATGATGATGCCGATGATAACGGTGATGATGATGATGACGATGGAAATACTGATGATTACCTTCATCATCATTATCATGTTAATCATCATTGTCTTCATCATCATGATAATGATGATGATGATGATGATGATGATCATAACCATCATCACCATCATCTTCATCATGTTGATAATCATCGTCTTCATAATCATGATCCTCATCCTCATCATCATCATCGTCGTCGTATTCATCATCATCTCCATCATCATGACCCTCATCATCATCATCATCGTCGTCTTCATCATCATCATCATCGTCTTCAGCATCATGACCCTCATCATCATCGTCATCATTGCCATCTTCGTCATCATCATCATGATCAACATTTCCATCATCATCATGATCATCATCTTCATCATCAGGTTCATCATCATCATCATCGTAGTCATCTTCATCATTGTCAACATCATTACAGTCATCATCGTCAACATCATTACAATTTAAAATTTAAAATTTAAAATTACAATTACATTACAGTCTACATATTAGAATTCAATTACAATGTAACATTGCAATTCAATTTCAATTTAAAGTTTCAAATTTAACGTGTAATTACAATTGAAAATCCAATGTGTAGTTACAAATTAAAAGTTCAATTTCAATTACATTACATTGGAGCACCATGACCCAATTTTCACTAAAACCTCCCATCTAGTATCTTTAATCTTGATTTCAAAGCATAAGCATATATATATATATAATGTAGGAAATTCATGGAGCACTGATACATTCTTGTATTCAAAGTATCAAGTGCTTGTCACATTGGAGCACCATGACCCAAATTTTCACAAAAACCTCTAGTGGTCACATTGCAAGAAACACCCTATATAAACAAGGAAAAATAAATTCCACAAAAATGTCCAATAAAAACATATTTCCTAACTTTATCCATTTAATAAGGTAAGATGGTTGTATATTTTAACATTCTTGATATTCAAATGTTAAAATGATTTTGTAATACTTTATCCTATATGTTAATAATCATCCACCATCTAATATATTTATTCTTGATCTTAGAATATCTAAAATAATTGCTTATGAAATTATTAAAAGATATTTCACAAAATAAATATTTAATATAAAAAGTTAACAAATAATACTTTAATTAACTTTTTTATGTTTATTTTCACAAAGTTGGTCATTGTTATTATATTTACTTTGAAATTGAGAATGATCATATCATCCATACAATCTATCTTAAATTTTAACTTTCTCATAACTTTTGACTTTGCCATAAAGTCACTTTTATCTTAATAATAAAAAGTGTTGAAAAATAAAAATCTAAATTCAATGTCATGCTAGAAACAAAGAAGATAAGCCACTTAGTGGCCAATATGTCTATAAGTGCATGCATTTTTGAATTGTCTTATTGATGAAGTCTCATGATTGGATTTTTGTTCATGGAGAAGATCAATGCTACATCTAATTATCATGATGATGAAGACGATGGTGATCAACATGATGAAGATGATGGTGATGATGGTGATGATGATGATGATGATGAGGGTCATGATGATGATAATGATGAGGGCCATGATGATGAAGACGATGATGATGAAGACAATGGAGATGATGATGATGATGATTATCATCATCATAATGATAAAGTTGATGATGATGAAGACAATGATGTTGAACATCATGATAATGATGATGATGATGATGGAGATGATCATGATGATGAAGACATTGATGATTAACATGATGACGATGGTGGCGATGATGATGAACAGAATAGTGATGAAGACAATGATGCTGAACATCATGATAATGATGATGGTGATGAAGATGATCATGATGATGAATATGATGACAATCAACATGATGAAGATGATGATGACAACGATGATGATGATGAGGGTCATGATGATGAAGACAATGATGATGACGACGATGATGATGAAGACGATGACGATGATGATGATGTTGATGATGAAGACGCTATTGATGAACATCATGATGATCATGATGATCATGATTATCATGAGGATGAAGACGATGATCATTAACATGATGAAGATGAAGATGATGATGATGATGATGATGATGATGATGATGACGACGACGATGATGAAGATGATGGTGGTGATGAACATCATCACGATGATGAAGACGGTGATGATGATCATGATGGTGATGATGGTGATGATGATGTTGATGATGATCATGATGGTGATGATGGTGATGGTGATGATGGTGATGATGTTGATGATTGTGATCATGATGATGAAGACAATGATGATCAACATGATGACGATGGTGATGTGCATGGTGATGATGGCGATGATGATGGTGAACATAATGGTGATGAAGACGATGATGATGAATATGATGACGACGATGATGATGATCATCCTCATCATGATGATGAAGATGATAATGATGAAAATCATGATGATGATCATGAGGATGAAGACGATGATGATCAACATGATGAAGATGATGGTGATGATTGTGTTGATGGTGATGATGATGATGGTGATGGTGATGTCGATGATGATGATGATGAAGCTGATGGTGATAATGGTGATGAAGACGATGATCATGATCATGATGGTGATGACGACGATGATGATGATGGTGATGATGGTGATGGTGATGATGGTGATGGTGATGATGATGATGGTTATGATGATGATGATGATGATGAAGATGATGGTGATGGTGATGATGAACATCATGATGATGATGAAGAAGATAATGATGATCATGATGGTGATGATGGTGATGATGATGATGATAGTGGTGATGATGGTGTTGATGGTGACGATGATGATGATGATGATGATGATGATGATGATGATGATGATGATGATGACGATGATGATCATGATGGTGATGATGGTGATGATGATGATGATGATGATGATGATGGTGATGACAGTGATGATGGTGACCATGATGATGATTATCATGATGATGAAGACAGTGATGATCAACATGATGATGATGGTGACACTACTACATTTCGATCCAAAATCTGACGGAAAAATCCGACGGCACTTGGATTTCTCTTTTTAAACTTACCAAAAATCACAAGGATACATTTTTTTTTTGTAAATGTGGCCACAAGCGTCGCTTAAGCGACGGCTAGTCTCATACCCGTCGGTTAAGAGACGGATATTCTCATAACCGTCGATTAAGCGACAGCACGGTTGTTGAATTCAGAAGATGAAAGAAATAAATCTAGACTAAAGTTTGCAATCCACAATAATATTGTGTCGGTTAAGCAACAGATATTTTGGTTCATTTGTTGCAATGTATTCCTTTAAACTCACATTCTCATTTGTTTAGAACAATTTCATTTGTTTAGAACAATTTAGGATATTTGTGTGCACATTTTTTAGAGGCGGAGGCATCTCTCTATAAAAGAGGACATTCTAAATTACACAGTTTCATAATTTGTCAGATCTATATTGATCTTGTCTTTTTTCTCCTTTTCCTTTCAACCCTTGCCTGTCAGTTGCTGATGGAGGTCGAAGTCACTATTTTCCTTTCACCCTTGCATGTCAGGTGCTGCGAGAGGTCAAAGTCACTACATTTGCTTCTAGAGGTCTGCGAGGTCACGACAGTTGCTGTCAGAGGTCACGCATAATAGGAGGCTTAATTTGCACAGGAAGAGGAGGATTTTCTCAAGAAGAGGAGGGTTTGCAGCAGTCCGAGGGTTTGCAGAGGAAAAGGAGGGTTTGCAGAGCTCACACAGAGGCCGACAACATGCCCCCCAAATCGGTGAGTACCCTAATTTGATATTGAAATAACCTATATAGATACCTCTTGCAAGATAGAGTGCCAGAATAACCTATATAACCTATACATAGACCTCTTGCAAGGTAGGCCTTCCCATAGTTTTGTTTATTGGTAGTTTATTAGTAGCTTTTAAGACTGTATAATTATGTTTATTATTGGAAATTAATGGATAGTAGTCTAGAAAACATTAATACCTTGACTTGATGCTTATGTTCCATACTTCAGGAGGTTGGAATCGTATGTTACATGGAAACATTTTTTTTGAGGCACGCATGTATGGTTTGTTTTCATGCTTAGGACGTGAATCTATATTAGAGGAGAGTTAAGTAATATAGGAGGAGAGGTGAGGTTATAAATTTCACAGTCTATTATATATCCCACCAATTCCCGATGAAGGTAAGAAATAATACACAAGGAGGAGCACATGTACTACGCCACTAATCCAACGGGATAGGATAATCCTTTGATAAGTGATTTACTTTCATGTTGAGTTCCCTGTATACATATTGAAGTGAGAGAGATTCAAAGATTATGTTCCAACTAGGATTCTGATAGGAGGCAACTCAAATTTGTAGTATAATAGTCTAGGTAGAAGGATTGGCAGGGATTGGGCATTGGCAAGGGTTTGGATGTTCTCTAGAGATTCAGATAACATGGCTAGTGAGTGGTCACACTTGAGTGATGTTGTGGAGCTAATGCTAGACCCTTGTGATGATGAGATTTGGTCTAGTGAAAGGCTATTTCGTATTGATGCTGAATTTATTGAGCTTTTACACCAGGTTTCTGGTACTAAAAAAATTTACTTGTTTCAAGGGGAGGCGATGGGTGGTGTTAACATAGAGCCATGTGTGGCTCAAGTGGGTGGTCAGGTGGTGTAGTCCAACTGGTGGGCGAGAAGTTTTAACAAGAGGCTTGTAGAGTTGTGAATCAGAATGTGAGGCGAACTAGCAATGAGGTGCTGTAGAGGGGGAAAATGAAAGGAGGATAAAAATGTCCCCTGTGTGGGTGTTGACATTAGTGTTTGCCTTAATCCTATAAATTCACAACCTTGCTTATTTCAAGGAAACTGCTTATGATATATGCAAATAATAGTGGTAGACTTAATGGTTTCATAGGGTCACTGTTGATATATTGCTAGCACCTTTTATATGAAGGGGATTTCCTCCCTTCTTTTGGTAAGATGCTTCTGTTCAACAACACATGCAAGCAGAACCTTCCCACATGGGATATTACAATTAAGCTGATACCTCTCAGAGTCTCAAGTAATGGCAGCTATCCTTGTCTGAGATGACGCAAGTGGGGGAATCTAGCCTGCCAAATTCGCCCAGGACTTGCACATGGCCCCAACCACATAAAACAGTGGGCTTATGTGGGCAAGTAGCACCTTCCAACATGGGATATTACACTAAAGAAAATACTTCTCACAACTTATGGAAGCTATCCTTCGTCTAAGATGCCGCAATTGGGGGATATCTATTCTGCAAAATTCACCCAGGACTTACACATTGCCCCGACCACATAAAACAGAGGGCTTACATGGGACAAACATCCCACAAGGGGTGGACATGTCTCTAGGGATATTTGAACCTCGGTTGGAAGAATAGAAACACACCTGCTTTACCAACCAACCAAGCCCTATTGGTAGTTCCTCCCCTTGTAACTTTAATAACTTATTTTGAGAGTGTATAGTAAGATTAGAAGGTTTTATTCATGTCCAATAGTGGCCGAAAGGAATCAAGACTAGTCTAAAAGCACTGATAAAATAGATATTAAAGGACCATCTCACTCAAGGGCATCAGCTGATAAATCTTCAGGAGCCAAAAACCCATATTGTTGGGTATGAGTTGATGAGTGTAGTATATACAAATGGTTTAAGTGAATGATCAAACAAGGGTTTGTACACAGTTCAATCTCTTGCTCTGCCAAATTTCTGCAAGGTGAAGTCGATGTCAAAGTTGAATCTCCAGCGGAAGTTATCTAGCACATTTAGCCTTTCATGTGTGTGTTGTGAAGTCCCAACAGCTTGATCAGATCTGTGATGAAGAACTTCCTCTCTGAGTTGACGTGCATATCATCATTCACAATTACATAGACCATGCATAATCAATATTTCTGATTGAATCCCAACATCACAGCAATAGAATATACCTGTCTTGTTTCTCACTTTGTGGGACATGTTTTTTCATAACCTACAAGTTTAAAATATTTCTACTGTCAAATCCACAAGCATCCTCATGTCATTTCAGAATTTCAATTATGAAAAGCATCCACTCATCTTAAGAGGCATTTCAGTAAGGCACACTTATGGGAAAATAGGCTGCTATACTGACCCTCATCATGAACAGATTATTTCAACTTGCAATCCTACTAAAGCTGATTTAAAACTTCAATTCCAATTTCCAACTTGCAATCCTACTAAAGCTGTTCTTACCCCAAGAATAGCAAAGTGATAGTAAACTGTGGCAATACGTTCCTCTGGAAACTATTCCCAAATTCAACAAGCATAGGAATTTTAATTATTTGATTTAGTTTAGTATTTCCAATTTAACAATTGAGGCTATGGAAATGCTTGAAAAGGGAACAACAGTCAAAATATTTAGTCAAGGAGAAAATTGTTTAACTTAATTTCAAAAAATTTACCAAAAGAAATTTGAAGCAACCACGTGCAAGTTGCAACTGCATAGAAAGCTGATTAGATTAAGAATGTGTTCACATAATATACTTTTAGAGATGTATGACATCACAACAAACTACTGACAAGTTGCAAAAAGGATGACAGTCTAAATATTGAGGAAATGGCAGATGTCCTACCTCCAGAGGCTTGTTTTCAATAAGAGCAGTTCTGCTACAGATGGCAACACTCATCACAGTGATCAATCATCTCACCTGCCACATGATTGGCAGAGATTGCACGAGCTCAAAGAAGTATGTGGCATAACCATATTCTGGACGCTCCAAGACTATTCTGCACTATAGAGATATGAATTAGATGTTTAAAACACCAACATAAAATAATAGACAGGAGTATTGCAAGGTAAACAATGTCCATTAATAAATGAGATCACCTATTATGTCTCTCAAATACAAATATGAATGACTGAAGCTATCGACACCAACCCCATTCAACAGGCCACTTGTGCAGCTGTAAAGATCGGGTCTGGAAATTCAACAAGCAAACTTAAGTTGATTGAAGTTAACATGAATAGCATATGCCTGACAGATCTGAATGTACTAGAACGATGATTCCACATTCCAAAGAAACTACTCCTGATTAGAATAGCTATGTGTACCTGTTCAATCAGCGAAAGAAGACAAGTCAAGCAATATGTAGGCTTGTTGGCCCCTACAACAATACGTTGGGAAAATTGCCCCTTATAGGTATAAGTGGAGTTTCTCTCTCATGTTCAACATTCTCAACTTTCAATTCAATGGGGAAAGTTTCAAATATGGGGATGGGCAGTGATCTCTCTATATTATTTAAGTGAACTTCAATTTCTTCAGTCTTCAACTTATAATCACATAACAAAGACTAGAATGCAGAAAGCTGACACATGTTGCCATGTTCTTTACTCTGACTTGAGGGCTCCAAAGAAGATTTCTTATCACTGACACAGCTTACAACTCTGAGATCCTCCTTACAAACATCAACTTTATCTGGTTTTGAAGGAAAACATTATGAATCTCCTATAAATGCTCTATTACCAACAAATATGGCAGGACTTTCTAGGGCCCTATTTACAATCTCATTTGAAACTCTGTGTTGTTGCTTAGGATCATTTCCTTTCTCAGAAACATAACTTCTCACTTTACGTTTCTCTTTTGAATGGTTTCTAACTTTATATAGATTAAAATATTTAATGTTGTGTATATATATTTTTAAGATTTTTTGAAATTTTGAAAATTTTGCATGTTTTTCATGTTTGTGAGATGTATACTAGTGTATTGGGGCTCTACTGGAGTTTTTCAGATATGTACTTTTATCGTACCATACTGTTCCATATTCTTATATGTGACCATCCATTTTCCCTTCAGGTTTAAAGAATCTGCCTTATTCATTTACAATCTAGAATGTGTTAAAGCTTTTATTTAACTTGCAGTCTTGCACTAGTTCCTAAGTCCACATTGATCCAGATGGAGATCGGTGGCCACCCACCTATTCCACTGGCTCAAAACAATTGTTCATTGTGGCAGTTTCCTAGTTATTTTTCGGCAGTTTTTC
>LPNX010164295.1:107324-127682 GCA_001517045.1 Pseudotsuga menziesii
TCCATCCATAAGGAGATGGTGCTGCTTGAGAACTATAGTGCCCTCAATTTTACAAGTAAAGCAAATACGATTAAGAATTAACTTTACATTGAGATTATTCCTTTGGATTTATTCCGGGTTGAAACTGGATTACTGCTGTTTGGACCTTCCTTCTCTTGTTTGTTGACATACTGTCACATTAGAATGACTAGATAAAATTAATTGCCTTGACAAATTTTTGATGATGGGAAGGACAGTTAGTATTGCCTACTTTCAGAAAAAATGGTTGTTTCTTTCACATTCTACTTCATACAGGTCTAGAAAACTATATTTGGTCTTGAGATGGTTTGAACTTTGCACACAACACAACTTTTTACATGGTGGTCTTATTTTTCCTTAATCAATGGTTATATTAATAGGAAAAATTTATATACTTTTTAGTAAAATAGGGTGGCTATAGGCACACTGATAAAATTCCAAGTCTATGTTACCATATCCTTATGCTGAAGCCAAATACCACTTTTTAGGATGCTTGGATCATTACTTTATCTCTTAGGAAGTTAGGACCCATTTTTAAAGAGGATCTCACAAGGGAGATGAATCTCATGATAGAACTTGGAAAGACCTTAAAGTGCAGTGCAATCCATATTCAATTTTGTCCTTGCTCATTGCTTTCCATATCCATTTTGTGGCCATTCAATTCATTCTACATTCTTTCTAGCATTCCCATTGAGATTTGGGTCTTCTACTTATTTTAATTCTAAATCCATGGAATCAATGGGCCATGGTCCATGACCATACATGGCCATAATAGGAAATTTGTTGGGCTAGCCCTCGGTTACTGCCACTGGTGGTGGATGGTCTTGTTGTTCATAAGGGCAGTTGTCAGTGTGGACATGTGAGATGAAAAACACAAGTACCCATTTAGGACTCCATGACAAAGCACCATCTTCCTTAACATCAATATCTGATAGAGTGATCCAGCCAAGTACAAAACAATATCTTTCAAGTATAATCTCATGCACTTGGGAAGCTTCCCTATTCTGCCACACTTCCAAAATGTGACAAAAAACAGAATAGAGATCAGACCAATTTAAACCTAGATCTTGAAGAACTTTGTGTTCTACAATACCCCAGTTATGAACCCCACTAACGTCAATCAGTTGTTGAAATAGATCAGCCATTCTTTGATATGAGTACATGTTAAGAAATGGCCATTAAAGACGTGAGATTAGGGAGCAGGAGATTTGCTTTATTGGAAATGCTAGCTTGGTTCATTTTTCCTGAAATGATGACCTTCACATTCATTATTGCTATATGCTGTAAATTAGGTTTATTATAAACACCCCCTCATTTAAATGCTTGAAGAGAGAGAGGTCATTAATTACCTCGGAATTACTCGAATTTCTTTTTCAACCAGACTCGTGAGTACTCATGGCTAGCATATTTTCATGCAAGGAGTTGAGAAAAAGTTAAAATGATTGGCCAACTTTTCTTTTGAATCTATAGGCCACGTTGCTAAGCTCAAGTCAACTCCTTTGCAGCTCCCAACCTATATCTGGTGGTGGATTTGTAATACTCAAAAGTATTGCATCATATTCTCTGGACGCAATAGAAATGAGCAGAATGAGAATAGACAGGAAATAATCCATGCAATGCTTTATATGTTGCATACAAATAAATTTTATGTTCTGGTTAGGTTTCCAGCTTACGAGTATTTGACTCTAGATAGATTGCATAGGCTCTGGTTCAATTCATATGCTATGTTTTAGACTACTTCCATCAGTTTCCAACGTCCTAGAGCTATGAGCAATTTTTCAAGCATTGGCCAATGGCTATAAGGACTATAGAAATAACATTAGGAGTGAAACTGTGATTGATCAGGTTGGAAAATTTGCATAGTTAAAATCAATTATGGGTGTAGACATAGTGATTTGCCAAAAAGTGTGGGTGAATATAGTAATTTGGTAATTTACCAAAACATGGGGGGCTTTCCCATGGCCATTTACGACCTCCCAGCTCAATACCATGGTCTCTTTAAAAATTTTAGGGTTTTCTGTTCAAAACTTACGTTACATAGGAAAACCCTGTGACATAGAGGGTACCCAAGCTCACCAATATTGTCTATGGTAACCTCGCAACAAGGTAGTCTAGTTTCATCTAAAGAAAGAAATTATTTCAGATTGGATATTTCATCAATTTCTCCTTGGTGTTATAATTGGATATTTCATCAATTTCCCCTTAGCATTACCACAGGAGAGATTGTGAATACCAGCATCACTGCAGTTAAGGGTTTCTTGAGGTGCATGTCTCTTGTAACAATATTTTCGACAAATGGTGAATTTTGACAATAGAGAGCTCCCTATATATTCACATGACTCTTGTGAATTGATAGGAATGTTCTCCTGTGAGAAATGTCTAGGTTGTTTAATACCTATACCAGCTGGAGAATCACTAAAACATGTCTATTATCCCACCATCATTCAATTTACATTTTTTGTCATGATTTCCTTCCCTACAGTTCCTGTCATACCCTGTGTTGATAGATACTCTTATATCAAAATCTGATAACAACAACCAGGTGGTGATTACAAGATAAGCCCTTATCTGCAACTTAATGTCTAAATCACCATTAGGCTTATTAACTAAATCAGCAGGTGGTCATTCCAAAGAAAGACTTCTTTAACCCTGTCCAAGCAAGAATCTTGTAATAAGTTTACAAGATTCACAATCTAAGAATTTTAAGAATATAATTCCAGTCAAAGAAAACAGTGAACTACCTACTCACAAGCTCTTTAAAAAAACATGAGCTATGAGTTTGCTGGAATATTAAGGATAGAGATTCCCAAATACCAGTTGACATATATTAACATCAAATATATGCACATCCTCTTTATAATTAGATGATGAGAGACTGCTGTCAATGAGGAGGATTTATTAATTTGAAGTCTTGAATTTCCAGGTAGCCAACATATGCCTTAACAACCATATAACTAGACTGCTGAAGGTATTGTTACATGGAAATTATACAATTACGATTCTATTTTTTCATCACCCCTACAGATTGGTATCAGTCTTTAGTTCCATGTCCTATTGAGCTTTCTTTTGGCCATTAGTTGGATATTAAAAAATTATACTATCCTATCTTATGACATTTCCAGTCAATGGTGGCCTGTAAAAAAAATTCAATAATTCCTAGGTAGCTACTAACAATATCATGGTTTCAACTCTCCCATAGGTTGCTTTGCAAAAACAAATACAAAGCAAATTGGACCACTAGTAAAAACAACTATGAAGCAAATCGAATACAAATTTCATGAAGCAAACTGTCTCATGGTGGCCACAGGTATATGCTCCACAGTTGGTGAAAGTTGACTGCAATGCCTAGTTCCTCTTAACAACACAAATAAATTAGCCAGTACATCACATACCATTGATTAGGGTGGAAACACAGGGATTCCCTATATATGCTTTTACCAAATAGATCCTCTTCTGAAAACCTAAATTTCCTCGTGACTTCGTAAAAGAAATTGAGATGGACTTTGTTCTTCTCTTAATATTCTAGTAGTGATCAAGAAAAGGTATGTTCTTCTTCTAACAATTATCCTTCTTTGTAATTTTTACTGAGTAGGTTGATCACCAAGTAACTTGCTTTGTAATTTTTACTGAGGAGGTTGTTCACCAAGTAACCTACTTTCTAATTTTTACTGAGGAGGTTGATCACCAAGAGCTGTATGCTATATGTTGATAATTTGCACCAAAGGAATTTGTTGCATGGCGAGGGGATTAAACATTAAAAGCTCTAGGTTATGCCATTATGGAAGCATTTGTTACATTACAGTGAACAGGAGAATGGTTAACTGGAGGTCAATCTACAAAATTAGTTATCATTAAAGGAAAGGTATTTGCATACTTTCAGGGCTAAAGGGGGGGAGGGAGGGGGGAGAAAATACACTTATATTATACAGAAAATCAAATATGTATAAAGTAAAAGGACAGTTACCTTAGTGGTGAAAATGCTGCAATAAGGTTTGAATATGCACTGATAGATACATTTTTGGCATCTTGTACAAGCAAAAAACCTTTAGCTTTGATTTGGGCATTTACCTCATCAGACACCGTCTTTTGAAAAGTAGAGACACTTACAATGAAATTTACAGAATGAATAAAGAGCTAAGAGCTATTGACCTTTCATTTGAATACGATACTAATAGCAACCTTTAATTCAATTGACGTTTCAAATTGTATAATCTGAAAAGCAAGCTTTTAATTGAGTACATTGACATTTCAAATTGTATAATATGAAAAGCAAGCCAAAAATGTGTTAGATTGATGTTGAGTAAACGATTTTGTTGTTAAAGGAGTTTGTGCACATTAGCCTTATGTAACTTAAATGTTTTGATTAATTCTTTACTTCTTCCTTTGCCTCATTTCTCTCTTGCTCTGTTTTTAAAAGATTTTGAAGAGATTAGAGTGGATAGTGCACTATCTGCTTTTTAAATATCTTTGGGTTTCTTATTTTTGTTGGTACAAACCCTTATTCTTATGTTCTTTTTGCCAATTTAACCTGGTTGTCTGTTACAAGGATAACACAAAGACTGCACTATTGGATTCCATGTATGTGTTTCTCAAGAGGCCAGAGCATATCAAATATGTGTCAAATTTGGTCACTGTTTGTTCTCGAATTCTTTTGACTGGACCACCAGGTTAGTGACTATTAGTATTTTTTGTCTCTGATTGATAAACCTGCTCATGGTGGCAGTTAGACTCGAAGGGCATGCAAATTTCAGTAAGCAGTTCAAATGCTGGGGTCTGTTTACACATTTTTGTTTCATGAAAGTTTTGTATATGCTGTATGCAGGAACTCTAGACAATATTATTTTGTTGATACGTTCTATTTTGAGATGGTTGTCTGTTTATACTTCATTATGATTCATTGGTTTAGGCCTATGCACCTTTTTTATCTTTTAGTCATCAAAATTTTTAATACTCGAATTTGTCACTATTACCTGCATCTTTGCTGTTATTTTCATCTGCACTTACCATTTGTCACTATGTTCTGCGTTCTTGCTATTATTCTCATGTCCATTTACCATCACTATATGATGGATTTGACATTTGTCTCAGTTTTGTTACAGGTGCTACAATTAAGGAAATGCAATGGATCACTCTACAGACCAGTCAAGGGCTTTTGATGGTAACTTGTCTTTGACCAATCTTATGTCTCTCCTGCAAATCTTTTATTGTATTATCAACTTGACAAAATCCTGATCAAGAATGATTTTGAGTTTAGGTCATCCAGTACAGAACTTAACAGTGGCAATTCCTCCATCAAAGGAGGGGTCCACAAAGGGCCGTGAAACTAAAAATGATGGATTTCATGCCTCAAGTGACACAAGTCTGTTTTCAAGTTCATTGCCTGTAATGTTCCAAGAATAATGTAAGGTCTAACGTTCCCTACAATTGTACAAATTTTATGATCATTTTATGGAATGAGAGGATGTATTCAATTGAAAATTTTCTTTATGCTTATTATTCTTGGATGTTTACAGTGAATTTTACAGATGAGGAGAATGATGGACAATATGCTGATACAACAGCTTCTCTTCTAAATCAATTACATCAAGGAGCATTGGCTTTGGAGCCTCTTCAGGACATGAAGTCCCATACCATAGGAAATCTTCCTGATGATGAAGACGAGCTTTTGGCTGGAATTATGGACGATTTTGATTTGAGTGGATTGCCCACCCAGGTTGAAGATTTGGAAGAATGTGATATATTTAGTAGTGGAGGGGGCATGGATTTAGATTTTGATTCTCAGGAAGGTCTGAATGGGGACATACACAGGTCAATATTAGATAACTTAGCAGGAAATGGAAATGTTACCTATGGAATTTCAAATGGCCTTGGTACTGTTCCGGGAGAGCATCCTTATGGTGAACATCCTTCCAGAACATTATTTGTGCGAAATATTAATAGTAATGTGGAGGACTCTGAATTGAGTGAATTATTTGAGGTAATGATGTGCAGATGTCTCTTTTCCATTCTCCATGGCTATTTACTTGGTTATCTCTCATTTTTCCAAGGGATTTTCAGCATCATGGTTTCTTTGTAAACTAAACTCAATAATGACAATGTAACCCTTTTTTGTAACTGAACAGTTTTCATCTCTTAAACAATCTAGGTTCATGAGTGTCTACCTAAGCCTCATATCATTAAGAGTAATGAAATGGAATTTAATTCTTGTTATAGCTGACTTCAATGATATACACTGACTATGATAATATGGATGATTACATATAATGTAATCAAGTTCTGAACAATCCCAGGATTTTATAAGGGAAATAACTAAGATATTAATTAAAAAAGGACATATGCTCGTTGACTCTGTTCTTTTGTATTGTGAAATGTTAATTAAAAGATCTAAGATTGGTTTTACAGTGTTGGGGAAGTGTTTCTGAGTAAGACGACATTGCATCTTTTGCGATTGTGGGAAAGAAATATCTCTCTTTGAAAACTGTATTTATACTGTGTCCACCACATAAGTGCAGTGACTAATGTCAAAAACTTTCAAGTAGAGTGTACAGAAAATAACTTCAAAGAAAGGATTTTGTGTCTGGTTAGGTTGTACCTTTGATTTCTTGACTTACATATGGACAACAAGATTATATTCCCAAGACGTTACTTATTAGTCTGACCAAGTGTATTCTTGCTTGCCCGTCATATGGACAACAAGATTATATTCCCAACAAGACAAATGTCCTATTTCTTATCAAATCTTTCACAGTGGAGTTCTTCTTACAAAAAAAAAACAACACAATATTTTTTTTTATACCATCGCTTAAGCGACGCCTATAGGTGTTGGTTAAGCGACGCTTTTAAAAAAAAAATACAATACTGTCGCTTAAGCAACGCCTGTAGGTGTCGGTTAAGCGACACCTGTAGGTGTAAATGTTTAAAAAAAAAAATTATCACCGTCTCTTAACCGACGGCCATGCTGTAAAAGCGACGGCTTGTAAGTGTCGGATAACCGATGATTTACATTTAACCGACGGTAAACTGAGCTGTCGCTTAACCAAAGGATTGGAAAGATGTCGGATAACCGACGAAAATCCACCGACGCTTAAAAAAAATCTTAGTGTCGTACATGCGACAGGGAAGTGTCGAAAATCTGACAATACGGCCGTCGGATTTTTGGTCGAAATGTAGTAGTGTGATGTGGATGGTGATGATGGTGATGATGATAATGAACATAATGGTGATGAACACGATGATGCTGAACATCATTATAATGATGATGATGATGAAGATAATCATGATGGTGATGGTCATGATGATGAAGGTGATGATGATGATCATGATGGTGATGATGGTGATGATGATGATGATGATGATTATGATGCTGATGATGATGAAGCTGATGGTGATAATGGTGATGATTAACATCATCATGATGATGAAGATGATGATGATCATCATGATGGTGATGACGACGACGATGATGATGATGGTAATGATGGTGATGATGATGATGGTGGTGATGGTGATGATGGTGATGATGGTGATGGTTATGATGATGATGATGACGACGACGATGATGATGGTGATGATGGTGATGATAAACATCATAATGATGATGAAGATGATAATGATGATCATGATGGTGATGATGATGATGATAGTGGTGATGATGATGATGATGATGATGATGATAGTGGTGATGATGGTGTTGATGGTGATGATGATGGTGAAGGTGATGATGATGATGATGATGATGATGATGAAGATGATGGTGACGATGAACATCATCATGAAGATGAAGATGATGATGATGGTGATGATGGTGATGATGATGATGATGGTGATGATGGTGATGATGATGATGGTGATGATGGTGATGATGGTGATGAAGACAATGATGATCAACATGATGATGATGGTGATGTGGATGGTGATGATGGTGATGATGATGATGAACACAATGGTGACGAAGATGATGATGCTGAACATCATGATAATGATGATGATGATAAAGATAATCATGATGGTGATGGTCATGATGATGAAGGCAATGATGATGATCATGATGGTGATGATGGTGATGATGATGATGATGATTATGATGATGACGATGGTCATGATGGTGATGGCGATGATTATGATGATGGCGACGATGGTGATGATTATCATGATTATCATGATGATGAAGATAATGATGGTCAACCTGATGACGATGGTGATGTGGATGGTGATGTGGATGGTGATGATGATGAACATAATGATGATGAATACGATGATGCTGAACATCATGGTAATGACGATGATGATGAAGATGATGATGATGATGAATATGATGACGATCAACATGATGATCATGATGATGAGGTTCATGATGATGAAGACGATGATGATGAATACGATGATGATCATGATGATGATGGTGAACATAATGATGATGAAGATGATGATGAACATAATGATGACAAAGACAATGATGTTGAATATCATGATAATGACGATGATGATGAAGATGGTGATGATGGTGATGATGGTGATAGTGACGATGATGATGATGACGACGATGATGATGAAGATGGTGATGGTGCTGATGGTGATGATGATGAATATAATGATTATGATGATGACGATGATGACGATTATGATGATTATAATGATGATGGTAATGATGGTGATGATGAAAATGAACATAATGATGACGATGGTGATGTGGATGGTGATGGTGGTGATGATCATAATGTTAATGATGATTATGATGATTATGATGATTATGATGATGATGATGAGGTTCATGATGGTGATGATAATGATAATGATGATGATGACGTTCTTGATGATGATGGTGATGATGATGATGATGATGATGCTGATGGTGATGATAATGATAATGATGATGATGACATTCTTGATGATGATGGTGATGATGATGATGATGATGATGCTGATAATGATGATGATGATAGTGATGATGATGATCAACATGATGGTGATGGTGATGATGATGATGTTAGTAACTCTTTTTAAAAAAATAAGATAAAATAATAGGTCTAATTAAATATTTACCTTTTAGAATATTTCATCATCTTCTTCATCCAAGTCATCATCTATATCATCAGATCCAGAGTCAATATTGTAAGGATTGGGCATATCATCATCGTAATCTAAGTTAGTTACGATCATTGTGTCATCGTCGGTATAATCTCCATGGTAATTGCTTGCTACATCATTTGATTCAACTAATTCTTGGACATATTTTGTTGGATCATCATCATCATCTAACTCATGTTGATCATGCTCTTCATCATCATCTTATTCTTCCCGAGAACCCTCTTCATTACCATCGTCTAGGTTATATTTTACCGACCTTCCCCTTGGACCATGTCTCACAACAAATGACCAACCCGCTTTACCTTGAACCTCCGACTAAAATACCTATTCACATTGGATTGGAAGAACATAAAGATCCATTCCTGGCTCAAACAACCTTGTAGTTACCATGGTAAATCCATTATCATGTTCAATAATAGTTCTATCGGGATCACGTTGATTCAATCGTAACGGCTTGTACCATTTGAAAATGAATAGAACTACCTTGAAGGATTTAAAGTCACACTGTAGAATATATTCCAAATACCCATAGTATTGATTTTATGAGAGTTCAGGATGTTTGTCACTTCTAGATGAAACATTGGTCACCTCAAAGACTACAGATATCCCGCAATCTAATGTTTTATTTGTTTCATCCAATGTTTTGATGTGATATCTACAACCATTGTAGACCATATCCTTATGGTGTTTTACCTACAACAAGAAATACACAAAAATATTATACAACGATTCAATAGTTATGCAGCAATACATGGAAAAGAAAAACATGTACGTAAAAATGTAATTTGCAAAATAAAATATTTAGAATGATTGATTAATATGCTTGCCATTTTATCTTTTAAACCATATGCTAAATCGATTTCCCTTTCTGTAAGATTTCTATCTCCATTGCGATGTGTTGCTTTTACCAATAAAGCCACACCTTCCCATGATATTCCATGACCCGATTGTTCACATCGTTCAATCCATACCTTCATCTAGTCAAGATTGTTTGTGATGTATAAATGAATTTCATCCCACTCTCAACCAACTGCTTGATGACAATAAACTTTAAAATGAAAGATAGTTGTAAACTTTTTGAACAAAGTATATGTTCTTAACTCATGCAATAAGTTGAAAATGCAATTAGAATATGAATGATATAATAAAAATACACTAGCTAATAATTACCTTTCACCTTCCTCAATCTACCTTTCCCCTTCAGTTGCTCCCCTTCAAATTTGTTATTGGAGTCTGAATCACAAATACGACGTAAATTGAGCGTTGACGCTAAATTAGGAAGATATTCACTAAAATACAACATGTTTTGGTATACCATTTATCCTTCAATCATAGAACCCTCAAGATGTGTTCATTGTCTCACCAAACCCTTCATAAATTTCAAGTTCCTCTCAACCATCCATGTGGACCTTGAGTGCATAGGTCCTCACAACTCAATCTCCTCAACTTGGTGTATGAGGTAGTGTTCTTGTTCTTTGAAACATTTCGAATATAGATGCTTCTGCATTTCACAAATGAGAAGA
This sequence comes from Pseudotsuga menziesii, assembly GCA_001517045.1. NCBI lineage: Eukaryota > Viridiplantae > Streptophyta > Pinopsida > Pinales > Pinaceae > Pseudotsuga > Pseudotsuga menziesii. The sequence goes on from LPNX010164295.1 coordinate 117,953, forward strand.
GGAATTTCTATCCTCCAATACTTTATATCTTCTTTATGGATTTCTTTAGATGTCAACCATCTACAAGTGATGCAAACCAATAACGATATTTAACAAAAAAAAACATTAAATTACATATCATGAAATAGTGCACAAAAAAAAAAATTATATGAAGAATTAAAGAAACACTAAGCACAAGAAACTAATCTCTATTTACCTCATGTATTTGCCAAGATTATATATAACTTGTTTGACATTGATGTCGAAGTTGTCTGCAAGAGAGAGAGGTAGAACATATTGTGTCAATATGCAAACCACGTCATTGTTTAAACTAATAGTATACAAACAAGAAAAAAAATTATGCAATAAAATGAAAAAAACAAATTATACAGACATAACAATAATAATTACCTTGATGAAGATGTGCCAATCATGCGTTTTGACCCCCGCAAAATCACCTTTTTTATGATATTCTTCAAGTTCACACAAACTCCAGTGGGAATTTAATTTTCCGCATTACTTCTTTGACAACATTGCTTTGCTGCTCCATATACATCCATGGAATTGAGTTTATATTAATTTGGTCTCTGTTGCTATGAAATTGGATGATGTATTTCATTTCATGGTTTCCTTCTTGAATGTCTTTGCAAGCTTTCACAATTTTATCTTTCTCCCTCCTTAGCTCTAGTAGTCTCCATAATGTTTCAGTCACATTCTTTCCAATATGCATTGTATCAAACAAATGAGAAATTTGTAGGTACTCATAGTAGGGCAACCTATTGAATTGTATAGGATAAATTTTTATTCCTCTTGGAAGCCCATTAATGACTTCATGATCATGATGGACATCATGAATATTAGTTTATAAATAAATTACATCATAAATCAAATATGGCCACTACAGTAAACAACTCACAATAAAAATTAAAATACATAACAATTCATATATGATGATCCATACGTACCAGCTTGATGATTTCTATTGTATTTCATCTTCCAAAGGTGAGGTGTCATTCTCCATGGTTTTAATGCAGTCTCCTACTTCCCATTGAAAAGATTTTTTTTGGTTTTTCTATATGTGTGATTCTTAGAGAGGAAATTCCTATGCTCATCAAACACCTCCTTTCTTAATATTTTTGAGCGACGAGATCTAATATTAGGACCACAAGCTGGACATGCAAATTTACCCTTTGTCTGAAAACCTACAATATATAGATATGAAATGTCTATGTCAATTATAATTATATATAAACTATATTAAATACTTCATATCATTAAATGCAATTAAAGTGGAACTTAAAAATACAAACCACAAAATTGGGTTAACCCAGGGGCATCGTGTATTGTCCATACAACCATTGCATGAAATTGAAATTACCTTTTTCGTATTAGTCTAGATACGTCTCACATTGTGATTCCATTCCATAACCTCAGTAGCTCATATATAAGATGTTTGATATATACATTCATATCTTTGACTTGGAACTTACCTGATTGATTTGAAGTACATATAAAATATATATTTATGGGAACGATTAAGATATAAACCATGCAGAAGAGTAAAATAAAAAATATACAAATGAAATTAGGAAAAATAATACGACAAATGAGATTCCACAACTACATTAGAAATAAAATAGTTGTAGACACAAAATACCTGGAATAATCATCGACAACATTATGTGCTCCCTCTTTATTGACAACCATGGAGGAATGCTATTATTGATAACAAAAATAGGCCACATCGTGTAAATGGATTTCTTCTGTGAAAATGGATTAACACCATCTGCTTCCAAAGAAATCCTAAGATTGTGTGGTTCTTCTTTAAAGTGAGGCCACTTTTCCTCCATATCTCTAAAAGCAGAACCATCTGCAGGTATTCAAATAACATGATCTTGACTTCTGTTCCTAGCATGGTAATCCATAAATTGCACTATGTTATTCCACCTGAATAGTCATTGCAAACGTGGAATGATGGGAATATAATGAAGAACCGTGTGAGGAACCTTTTTTTGTTACTTGATATGTTCAATATCTACTTATATGACATTCTAAACATTCTATTGAAAATTCATGCTGATTATAATATATAACATGGTCATTGGGGCATGCATGAATTGCTTCATAATGCATTCCAATATCTTTCATGATGGAAGATAAATCTCGATATGTTCGAGGTAAAATATTTGATAGTGGTAACAAAAATTCAGCTATCAAGCTACATCAAAAAATATATATATAGTTAATGTAATAAATAACTAATATTAACAAAACACACTTCATCCATATGATGATCATTAATGAATTAACATTACAATTATTAGAGGAATATAAATAAACTTTATCATGATCGCATATATGTGATGGATTATTTTACATACCTTAGCATATGTGTGATTGATATGTTTGAAAGACCATTCATAACCTTCAAGTTCATTATCAACAATACAACAGAGAGAATATTTGTTTTGGAGCCTTCATAAAGGGGTTCATATGCCTTATCGAGAAGAGGTATATCATTTTCATTATCAAAATCATCGCTATTTTCATTATCATCGTCATCATCATCATCCATTCTAACATTAAATGAATCATGGATCAATGTATTTGTACCATCATCTTCAACTACATTATCAGTATGATCATTTTTTCAATATGATCATTCACTTGTTCTCCATTGAACATAGATGCTCCATGATCCTTCAGAACTTGTTCTAAAAGCACTTCCTCTAGATGATATGTCACAGTGTGTATTTCCTTTATAAATACATGAAAACATCAATAGATATAAGTTAATATAGGGAATATTAAAATAATACACACATTTACCAAAGCAAAGAATATAAATTTTTTTATAATGCTAAACCTACAAATGGACGATATTGATTCCCTCCTTAGAATGCCCATGTTCCTTGCAATGTTTTGTCACTATTGAGATCAATACTCTTCTCCTCTCAAATCCCCTACATTGAGTACATGTAAAATAACATTTTCCATCACCCCTTCGTTTCGCTGCATCCCATAGTCTAGCAAGCAATTGTCGATTGTGTTCGTTTGGATTAGGAATATTTCTATTCGACATTTTGTCACAAACTTCATGAATCAATACAATCGCCATTGTTAAAAAATCAAGTTCCACGCATCAAAATTTTATCAAACTGAGGTTTGTCGAAAAATAAAAAATTTCCAACAAACTGTTTGTCGAAGAAAAAAAAATTCCCACAATATACCGTTGAAGAATAAAACAATTCCTCAAACCGTCCATTGAGGAATAAATAATTTCCGCAAATCGTCTATCGCTTCTATAGAAAACATGTCGGAATGTTTAAATTTTTTTATATTTATAATTCGTCAATTGTCGGATAGTTGACGATATGAACCTAGTTACCATTGAAAATATGGGTTTAAACTATTTGAAATATGTCTTTATACTATTTCAAAAAATAGCCCAACGACGTCGAAAATTTGACGACCCGTCCTCCAAATGTCATCAAAAATTCGACAACATACTGTCAGATACCCAATAAATCATCCTCCAATTGTCGTTGCAAATTCGAGAGATGTCCGTCGCATATCCGACGACATATTGTTGCAAAGTGTCGTCGAAAAACCTACACTAAGGACGTCGGATATTCGACGATGTTTAAATAAATTGAAAGGTACAGTACTTTTCATCATTGCAAACTGACAAAAATGTACTTTACGTTAGATGTCATCAGATTTTGGGTTCAAATCCTGTTGTGTGTAGATAAATCTCAACATGGATGGTTTCCTATACAGTTCAAGAATATATGGATCTTGGCAATTATGTGTTTACAAGGGTCATGATATAGCCAAATGGAGCATTATGGATGTAACTCAATGTGGATGGTTGTCCAATAGTTCAAAATTTTGAAGATTTGATGTCCAAAAAATCAAGAATTCAACTCAAAAGATACACCTCTACAAGGGTTACAAAGAAATTTCATGAAGCTCTACCCATTCAAAATTGTTTTTCAAACTAAGATTTTGAAGAATGTTTGGTTATGTTTATGTATGATATTTTTCTATTCGGTTAGTGTTTAAATTCAATTAGAAATATAATCCTTAAGAGAATGTGTTAAATACAAGGCTTACATGTGTAATAAAGTCACCCTAGTTACTTAGGCTATAAAAGTTAAAGTTTCAATTATTATTAGCTTTTAGGGTTTTGGACAAATATGACATCTCAAACTCTTTATTTTAGAGATGAATCTCATATATAGAGTGAAGTATTTTCATAATGTAATATTGTGTTAATCTGTTCATCAACTTCTCACTTCTCACTTCACTAAAAAGTAACAAGGGTTTTTCCATTTGGTGATCTAGGACCTTCTGTAATACCTTTAACCCTTCAAAACATAGGGGATAAGAGAAGGTAGTTGTGGGACCTAAAAAGGAGAACCTATATAATTGCTATAAATGGGTCATGCATGTAGATAATAAAAATAGTCACCTTTGAATTAATTCAATAGCCTATAAATATTAAGGAACCCCTAGAGTCTAGAAAGATCAATTTCATGAAATAAAACACACCATAATCCAAGTGTATTTCAATAAATAGACGGAAATAACTATCAATGAGAAATAATAATAAGAATAATAATAATATATCCATATCTAATAGTTTAGGGATGTAACGAGGTTTATACGACATATTTGATATGTATGCATCCAATACTTGCTCATTACTTGAGCACTAATACCAATTGATATACCATTACTCTTATTGGTACCTCTGATTTTTTCTCATTTCTACTAACCTACAAATTCCAATATCTTTGTTTTCAAAGAGTTCTTGTGAGTTTATGGGTGAAAAAAGATTGGCATCCTAATGTTGATATTGGTACCTTCATTTTTTTAGATACCGTGATAGTTTTATATTTTATAACCGCAAGGGTCTTGCTCGATTGATACCATGGTAGTTTATGGTTGCTAATGGGTGCTCGTACAAAGTTGGTTCCACTTTTTGGTGCCACTTAGGAAATCAGAAACGCACTTCCGAAGTGCAAATCAAGAACGCATATGCATTATTGATGGTACGTTCGGAATAACTTGAGCCCAAACACAAGGCTAAGGTTCATGAAAATTTATCGCATATACGTTTTGTAAATGTTAAATATCGCATATGCAATATGCAACATTTACAAAATGCATATGCGATATATTGCATATGCGTTTTGTAAATGTTGAATATCACATATGGTGGTACGAGGAACCAAAAAAACAATTTATTAATAAAGGATACAACTTTGGTGGTTTTCTCCCTCTTTGGATTTCCATTTAAAATCATTATGTATTGTGCATTTGTATTGAATGGTTGTTGAATGTTTTATTAATGTGTGATTATTACTTGAAGTGATGAATTTAAAATTAGTAGAAGTGTCTAATACCAATTCACCTCCCCCCATCTCAACATCTATAAATATTCAAACAATTGGTGTCAAAACATGTTTTATTCACATAGTTTGACAACTAGAAGACACATCCCATAGATTACTCATGGATTTTCAATTAGTATATCCTAAAAAAGTTCCCTTTTTAAATGGAATAGATTATGTACCATGGAGCATAATAATAGAGGCATATATGCAAGTTGTTGAGCTTGACATTTGGTGTGTAGTTCATAATGGATACACAAATCCAAAGAATCAACCAAAAGGTTCAATAACAAATAATCTACACAAAGACAATCCAAAGAAAATGAATGCAATTTTGAATAGCCTATCATATTGTGAGAAGAAAAAAATGGGGCAATGGAATTAAACTACATAGGTTTGGGATAATATATACTATCTTTATTCAAAAGAAACTCTCTCAATAAAATGAGGTACAACCCAAAACAAATGATGAAGCCATTGAGAGAAAAAGCAAAGTCTCCAAAGATAAAGAAGACTTTGAAACCAAAGAATAAGTATATCTAGAGGAAGAACTTATAAGTTCTCTATGTGAACTAAGGAAAGATGAAAGAGAAAACTAATCATTAATGGAGCAATTACAAAAGTATCAAGATGAATATTATATTTCAAAAGAAGGGACTAAAAGATTAGTTTTGGATGTTATGCAACCAAGTCCCATAAATAACACAAAAATAGTAGAAACATGATAAAAGAGAGTAATCCATGCCTGAATAATGAAGAACATAGATAAATAACAATCCTCTTTGAGGGAGGAACCTCATTACACAATGTAATTATGTACCTAAGACAAAACAATATGCAATGCTTACTAATATGAGAATATCCCCTTACTATATATAGGAGACATATGTGTACGATAACAACTAATAGACCCAAGCATACATCAATAATATGTAATACACTGCCATATAGGAGGTAAACCGTGCCACACTATAGGGGGAACTGTGCCCAATAGGGGGAAATGTTCCCAACATTTAGATCTTAACATTGGATTGAAAGAAAATATTGAAAAGACACAACAAACCCTAACAAATAAACTAGAGGAGAAGGAAAAAAATTGCAAGCAAGAAGATGAAAATATCTCCCTAATAAAGGAACTGAAATAAATACATAAGAACCATGAATAATTTGAAAATACCAGTGTTGGTGTAAGAAAAGTCAAATAGTAGATCTGCGAGGAAAATTGATGAAGACCTAACAAGTCAACTTCAAGAGAATAAATAACTTTTTCAAAGGAAAGAGTTTGAGATCCTTTCTATATAGAAGAGATTTCGATAAGATAGTTTCCCAGTTGGAGACAAATTCAAAATTTGAGAAGAGCACCATGATTTGAGATAAAATATTTGGTTGTTAAATATCTCCACATGAAAAGCGTAGTCTTTGTTTTGACAACAATCATAAAACTGTTGAAGAAATATTCAAGTCAATTGAGGAGAAGACTAAAATCAACACAAATGCCTTTAAAATCCCTAATTGAAATGAATACACCATCATTGAATGGAAGCATAATCATCCAAGGTATGATAGAAGCAAGCACAAGAGGGATGCACTTCCCATGATACAACATACACTTCATTAAAAAGAAACCTTAGTTCCTTACATTTCAATATCACAAGTGTGATATATCGCATATGTGATATTGAAAAGCAAAAAAAAAAAAAAACAGAGGCCACAGGCTCCTCAAATCTCATTTTCAAAGGATTGGGACAGCGAAAAACCGCAGGAGTGAAATAGCGCAAGTGCAATTTGCGTTTTACCTTTTCGAGGTCGAGGTCGAGTTCAAGGTGGATTTCCCAATGGAAGGTAAATTCTAGAAATACTTTTCATTTAGTCTTCCATTCTTTAATTTTTTTCATAATTTCATTGTTTTTATAATTATTTTGAACAAATTTAAAAAAATAATTGCATGTGAACAATCAAATAATGATTATAAGTAAAAAAAGTTGTAGTTTTTTGTTTAAATATTAACAGACAACACAAATGAACAACACAATGTGAAAAACCCACCCTCTAATAACCAACAACAACCTAACCCACAACCAAACCCAAACCCGGAGGGGGAACAAGATAGAAACGCACAGATTATTGCACTCTTGGTGTCATTGAGGCGCCTTAGCTCATCTATTAGAGGGGGGGGGGGGCTTGTTTGAGAGATTCTTTAGCTAATGCCTTGGACACAATAAAAAACACAATTTTCGATGCCTAAGGAGCTCTGTACAACATTACCTCATACAAAGAATCCAGGAGGCAATACTACTCCGATGGATTGACTCATAAAGACATCAAAGCCCTTAAAATTACAAAAGACCAGTTATTTTCATTATTTCGGGACCCTAGCACTGGATTGGTTCCACCCACCAGTTGAGCACACATTTCCATAGACTAGTGCATTGAACCAAATATAAAGGCCAATTGGATGGATCATTGGTATATGGTCTTCGATGAAGACCCCCATGGGAATAGGGACATCCCATTTTATTTCCTTAGGAAGTTGTATGCAGAATTCATCCTAGGAAAACATGTTAACTACTTCAATCTCTTAGGAAACCAGGGTGTTGGTCATGGGATGCCACAAGATAGGGAAGGTGCCAGGACAAATCCCAACCATTTGCCATGCCCACCACACCCACCAAAACCCCCTCGGGTATATCATCCTGTAGGTCTTGTCATTGAGTATACACAGGAGGCATTATTTGACATGGTAGATACATTGCTTGAGCATGGGACTGATGTCCAAGGCAATGTAGACCAAGGGGCTGGAACTTCTACAGTGGGCCCATCTACAGATCACAGAGGATATGTAGAGTCTTCAAAGCATCGTGTTACTCCATACCCTTGATAATCATGTGGAGTCATATGCTATGGCCCTGCTTCTGACTTCCGAGACGATGGATTACTTCACTTTGTAAGTAAAACTCATTATTTTGATATTATATTTTGTTTCATGTCAAAATGTTCAATTGTTTCGCAATTTATTTCTATTTAATTATCTAACAATTTATGTGAACAAATACATAGCTGGTGTCCCATGGCACACCACAGTCGCATAGTTCGCCAATCATCATTGAGAACATTGATGCGTCTGTCAATATTGTTTATGGGTTTGGTTCTTCACCAATAGGGGTAAGAACTATACTTGTTAATTTGTCAACTTTATTTACATATTTATAGTATAGATTGTACCATTCAATATGTATCCTAATTTTGATACAACATATTTTATGCAGGTTTCCCAGGATGAGTATATTGTATCGTAGCCTATTCCCTCTCATGCAGAGGTAGATTCCCAGACACAGGTATTATTTGAAATATGCTTTTAATTATATGATTTTAATTATGTTTCTCTTTCTTTGGAAAAATCATTTTGTAACTTGTATCGCTTTGAAATATGTTACTTTATGCAGGAACCTATTGTGACAGTGGTGCTTGAAGAGCACCAAAGCGAGGTTGTTGTCAACCCACCTCTTCCCCCCAAACATGTATGTATGTTTCGCTTTCTTTGGTAGTTCATCATTTTCCTTCCAGGTAGTATATATGTCTCTGATTCACTATTTTATATGAAATTGACATATATATGCTACTTTATATGCAGGCCCCTAGTGAGGCACCGGTGCGTGAAGAGCACCAAACTGGTGGCCCACCTTTGACGAGCCAGTAGGTATGTTTATGTAGATCACTTTCTTTATACGTTTGTGTAAATATCTTGATTGTAACATTCAATATGTATCCTAATTTTGATACAACATGTTTTATGTAGGTTTCCTAGGATGAGTATGTTGTCTCGCAGCCTATTCCCCCTCATGCAGAGGTAGATTCGCAGACACAGGTATTATTTGAAATATGATTTTAATTATGTTTCACTTTGTCTAGAAAAATCATTTTGGAACTTGTATCGCTTTGACATATGTTACTTTATGCAGGAACCTATTGTGACAGTGGTGCTTAAAGAGCACCAAAGCGAGCTTGTTGTCAACCCACCTCTTCCCCCCAAACAGGTATGTATGTTTCGCTTTCTTTGGTAGTTCATCATTTTCCTTCCAGGTAGTGTATATGTCTTTGATTCACTATTTTATATGAAATTTACATATAAATGCTACTTTATATGCAGGCCCCTAGTGATGCATCGTTGCGTGAAGAGCACCAAACTGGTGGCCCACCTTTGATGAGCCAGCATGTATGTTTATGTAGATCGATTTATTTGTACATTTATGTACATATATTTCTCTGATTTGGTGATTGAAGAGACCCAAAATGGTGACCCTCTTCCCCCCGAGGTACATGTATATTTGTTGACATTGGCATATATATATATA
>LPNX010164337.1:7521-75021 GCA_001517045.1 Pseudotsuga menziesii
ACAAAAAGTGGTCCATGGGGTCTAAGGAGTCTGCAGTAGGATAGGGGAATTCCATACAAAGTGTGATTCACCTGGAGTGGTGAAATCTGCTATAACAGATGCCCCCTAATGTGTGAGGTAAAAGAGGTCATACGATGGCCAAAATACATTATAAGTCCATCCCAGAAGTGGAGTGATGAAGGATACCAAATGGAAGACCAGCCACCCAATCAACATAGTACAATAATACAACTCTATATACAACTGCAAATACATATAGCAGTCCCAGATACATAAGAGTACAATGGCCATGAATAGGCATGAAACATGATATCACATATGTGGTCATCGCCACGTACAATATACATAGCTCAGAATCTCCATGATGAAGATATACAAAGGACCATGATCTCCAAAATGGCTGAAGATATATAATAGATCAAGATCTCCATAGTGGCTGGAAATGTTTGACATATACTGGAATCAAGTCACGAGAGCTGAAATCTCATGAACACTGGCACGATCAAGGAGGTAGCATATAATAGATGCCACCAATCTGGAAAGTCTTCTACACAAACGGCTACGAGTACATGTCCTACTATGCGAATAGAGGTGTCGAGGTCGAACATAGTAGTCCATCCTCTGATTACTGGTCATTAATGTATACCATTAACAGACGCGAGATCACCCACCGATAATGAAAATTGGAATCAAGGTACTAGAGTGCAAACTAACAAGTGTGAATAAATGTGTTGAGGTCGAACACTTGAAAGGATCCATCGATCAGGGGACATTGATGTATTCCCAAGAAACTGTCGATGGCGAGAGAACCTACCACTGATGACTGCAAGTCTCAAGGCACTCAAAATGACTCTAGACTCCAATCCCAGAATAAATGATCTGAAGTCGATGGGATGAAATCCGATGGAAGGAGGGCATTAAGGCATCCCCCATCATCCAACACGAGGTACTTAGCAAAGCTGTATAATGTGGAAGGACTAGATCATAAGGTGCATGAACCAGTAACTGTACCAGGAATGGCCGACATGCAAAGTCAAGATAACTGAGGAATGGCCGACTCAGGTTTCAACTTCCTTTGAACGAGAGCATAACGGTGTATGGTGACTGAATGAAGGCAACATAGACTCGATATACAAACTGGGACATCTCTGCGACATAGGAGGCATCGACAGAGGCTCCATAGGGACTGGAAGCTTAACCAGTCGGTGGAGATAAACTCAGATAAACGAGTACAGCTCCTAAAGTCAAACTATAACCCAACCAATGGATGTGATATACAATGCTCTATTCGAAGGCGACATGACTCAACAGCTGCCAAAGATAACATCTTTCCTTGTTCGGCTTTTTAGTTTTTTGATTTTTTTTTGGACTTTTTCAGTTATTTAAAAATCTTGAAAAAAGAATAAAATAACTTTATAGTTACATACTAGGTGGAGACGAGTTTCATAAGGGCAAACAAACTAGTTCCAAGCAGTGGAACATACCTATGCTCAATGCAAGGATACATGTGTAGGATATCGACACTTGAGGGAAAATCCCCTCCCGATAAAAAGGGAATCAAGCTGCGAAGGATATAAAAAAATGGCTCTGCATGGCTAGACATGAGACAAGCTCAGGCTATATGGCTGAAATGCAATGTCAGGGGAGCCAGCATAAAGCTCAATAAGGCAGGAAAAGCTCATGATAATGCATTCACAACTTGACATAAGGGAGTCCTGAGGGAAAAAGGCCAGCATAAGATCAAGAGGAGTATGAGGCTCTTGTGAAATGTCATGGCAATACTATACAACAGACTCCCACACCCTAAAAGAGAAAACGTCGACATGGGCACCAAATGCAAATAAGGCGCTAACTAGGGTACCCATGTAAGGTGAAGCTCTACCACTCATATCATGCCACTTCTAAGGCAGCAAGAAGGTTCCGTGACATAATAGAGTGGGTTCGTACCTAAGGCCATGATGAGATGGTCATAAGGTCATGCAAAATGCAAACGATGGTGAAACCTAACCTATATGCCAGTTTAGACATGATACCTGATATTGGCACGAACAGGTAAATCCAATGGCTGAAACGGCACTGAAAAAGGTCTTCTACATCACAAATTATGTCAAAAACAGTCCAAAATGGTTAGAAAATGTCGAAACTATAGAAAAGGGGGTAAAAATTTCTGTAAATAGTAAAAAATATAAATCATTTGAAACTTTTACCCATTTGAGCTCTGATTTTCAACAACGAATTCCAGGAGATCCAGCCGGTGGAATTCACTACCGTTTCTTCTAGGTATTTACTCATGCTCTCCTCTTGCATTTTGATATAATTTTTATGAATTTTCATGGTCAAATAAGTTTTTTAGGCCATCCCAAAATGAGCGCTGCGGCCCACACAGAAATCGAGGTTTTTTCCGCGTATAGGGCTGGATATACGTGGAAAAGGGCCTCAAACCCACATACATACGCGGCTATTTTTAAAACAGTCACATATGAGGCCGCGCATATGGTTTTTTGAATAAACTAATGGCAAATTTCCAATTTCTTGTGTAGGATGGTGCTAGAGTGAAGAGAGCATGAGCATGGTGAAGTAGAGGAAGCAGTAAGGGCCAACTTAATGGCTCAACAAGCTTTACATGCATGCGGACTCTACAAGTTTTGGTGTCTTGGTGGTTTGAGGGCCAAACCAAGACTGTTACAGATGTTGGTAGACTATTGGGATCCAAACTCGGAGTCCTTCCATATTGATGGGATGTCCCTCACCATAGAGGTGGAGGACATATACTTTATCACAGGGATTTCTAGACGAGGGGAGGTGGTGAACCTTCGTTCCCGTGGTGGGCCAGGGGGTGGCCTGACTATCGACGAGTACATTGCAGTGTACTGTTATCCAGACACCGAGAAGGTGGGGAGTCAGGTCCCTACTAATGCTATATAAGTGCTGGGCCTAAAGGCCATATTGTTGACACTGGGTAGGATAGTCGGCTTAGCATCACTCCACTAGGCCTCACAGCCTCTGATGTTCTATGCAGTGGAGTGTATGAGACCCACTATTTACAACTGGAGTACTACACTACTGAGCAACATGAAACACTAGCTCAGTGAGTGTAAGGAAAGCAGGGTATGGAACTTCGGGTTCAGCAGTCTTCTGAGCACGTTTTTCTTCGAGTGTGTTACAAGATCGAGCCCTAGAGTGGACGTTCCTCTCCACGGGGTTCGAGATCCAGCCCAATGGTGTTGGGAAGATGCTATGTGCAGACTGGGGGGTGGTAGGGTGGCCAACCCATATCTAGCTGACTTCTTTCCATGGTGGAGACGACAGATAGTTTCCATCGATGACTACGCCTATGCAGGGATGTATTTTCAGGGGGACCCAGACATGCTGCTACCACCAAGGTCGGCATATGGTGATATAGGTAACGAATCTCGACCCTCACTCTTTTTAAATTTTTTGAGTTATCTAATTTTTTGTGTTTTCTTGATTATATGGAATTAAAAAGGCATGTTTTTGCGCGACAATACATAGTGACATCTACCATTTGTGTGCAGATGTGGGACCACCGTAGCCAAAGGGCTTCCCTTGTCATAGACGGAGGGGAAGAGGAGATGACATCACAAGTGCAGATGCGGAGAGAACGCTCCAGAGCATTCATACCAACTTTGTGAGACTGACTCATAGAGTTCACATGGCGAAAGTCAAGGACTTGCCTGAGACCATGCAGTGGCAGGTGGTGGGTGTACCACGCGCATGGGTGCGTTTATTTCGACGGTTGGCTAGAGCCGTAGTGACGTTCCATGATCACAACCCTCCTCCTCCTCCACAGGATTAGACACCTGGGAGTGTATACATTTTGTATGACTGTGTATTAAATGATGGTGGCTTAAAAGCCCCAATTTTGTATCATGACACTATGTATTACCACATTTTTTATGTATATATAAAAAAATTTATGGTGATCGATTTATTTATTTACATGTGTAAAAATTGTGTTTGTGATTAATTTATTGTGAATGAAACAATTTCCAATCTAACACGTAGTTAGCATATGAGTCAGCAACTTGATTATTATTTCTTGGAATGTGTATATATGTTATATTGTCAAATTGTCGTTCTAACAATCTCATACGCAAGAACCTTCTCAATAATGTCGGATATCTAACATGGTACAAACCATTGAGCTGTGACACTACTAACTCCGAATCAAGACGTACCTCAAGAGATAGAATGCCATGTAAAATGGCATCTCATAGAAGCTCAATAACGGCATTGTATTCGGCAACATTGTTGGAAGATGGCTGTAGACATACACCTCCTGAAGACAAGTCCTGACCCATAGGAGTATAAATCACCCAAGCAGCAGAGGCTGAGTGTTGAGTGTGACGGCTTGCACCATCCATGAATCCTATGTAGGCAGAATATTCCATTGACATCTGCCAAAAGAAATGGAAACTAATCACAAACCCAATCACGATAAGAAAAAGACCTAACTATGCAAAGCTATACAATAATATACAACAAGCAGCCTTGGCTAAAAATCATGCATAGTATTTCTTAAGATAGAGCCCATTTCTAGGCTCTACCAAGGCTGTCCCTTCGTAATCCACTAACTCATAGGCTCCCTTCTCTAACACACGCTTGACCACGTAAGGACCACGCCACATAGGATTAAATTTCCCTGCCCCCAGGGTTCTTTCGGTTGATCCCACAAAAGGACCAAGTCTCCTTCACTAAATTCCCTTGGACGGATAGAATTATCATATTGGGCCTTTACGCAACATTTATTAACCTATAGAGCCACCAAGGCATCCTGACGCTGCTCATCAAGTTGCTCAAGGTGAACCAAACGCTCCTCCAAAGGTGAAGTGTCTGGTAAGAGTTCCACAGCTAGCTTCAACAAAGGAATCTCGCATTCAACTGGCAATATCGACTCCACTCCATGTATAAGTTGATATGGAGAAAAACCAGTGGCAGTCTTAACAGCGGTTCGATATGCCCACAAAGCAGGGTATAACATAATGTGCCAATACATCTTGCTTTGTGTGATGGTTCGTTGGAGAATGGATTTGAGTGATTTATTCACTGCCTCTACCTGTCCATTCGCTTGAGGGTAGTAAGAAGAGGAGTGCTCTTGCTTATACCCTAACTTCGATTCCAACTCTTCCATCATATGGTTCTGAAAGTGCGAGCTATGGTTAGTGACAAGATCTTTCGGAATCCCGAACCGAGTAATAATTTGGTTGAACACAAAGTGAGTGGCTGTCTCACCATCGTATTTTACTGTAGGCATAGCCTCAGCCCATTTCATGAAGTAATCAACAGCCACTATAATGTGATGGTGCCCCCCAGCCGAAGCTGGGTTGCAATCCATAAAATCGAGGCCCCACTTTGTGAAGGGACCAGTGGTGATAATGGGATGTAATGGGGCAGGTTTCGAGCACATATTACGTGCGAACACCTGGAAAGGGTGGCACCTCTTGACCGTATCAATACAATCTTTAAAGATCGACGGCCAGAAATAACCCGCTCTTAAAATCTTTTGAGCTGTAGAAAGCCCAGATAAATGACCACCACACACCCCTCGATGGCAATCATTCAGCACTACCTTAGCCTCCTCATGAGTTAAACAACGTCGTAAAATGGAATCTACCCCACGGAGGTACAAAGTATTGTCCACTATGAGGTAGTTCTTAGAGACGTGACGTAATCGTCATCGTTCATCTCGCGAGAGGTGAGTAGGGGTCTTCAGTGTTTGTAAATATATTATGATATCCCCATACCATCGGTCTAACGTTGATATTAAGAAGATGTGTTCATCGACAAATGTATCTTCACAAACCAACTCCTCAGCCTCACTCGAGAAATCCGATATAAGCTCTGCAAAGATTAAAGACTTCTTCGATTTTGCCGAAACAAACTCGAGATCAAATTCTTACAGAATGACAGTCCATTTATTATATTTTCCCCCAATCATCCTTCGGGTGAGGATGAATTGAAATGGATTGACATGGGCCACAACCAAGGTCTGGCGAAGGAGAATATAATGTCTCAACCACTGAACCGCATGTACGGTAGCTAAAGCAAGCTTCTCGACATGAGAATAATGAATCTCTGCGTCAATAAGGTTTCGGCTCAGATAATATATGACATGCTCTTGGAGCTCCTCATCCTCTTGAACCAAAACCATACCAATCGTCTCTAAAGACACGGCCACATATAATAAGAAATCACGGCCATAGTCCGGGGGACTAATCACCGGGGCCAATGCTAGGGCTCGCTTGAGTGCATCGAAGGACTCCTGGGCTCGCTCATCCCAATCAAAGGGAGTATCCTTATTCAAGAGACGCATGAAGCCTCTAGTCAAATTAGCAAAGTTGACAACAAATCTTCGTAAGAAGTTTGCCATGCCTTGCAAATAATGAAGATGACGAATATTTTTTGGGGGAGACAACTGAAGTATTGCCTCAACCTTCAAAGGGTCGACTCTTATACCCTCTTTCGAAACGATGAATCCTAACAAATGACCTGAATTCACGCAAAAGATGCACTTATGAGGATTTAATCTAACTGAATAGTGTCGGCATCTTTCGAATACCAATCTCAAGTGATAGGGATGACGCATTCTCATACGAGAATGAGCAGCGAGGTCATCCAAAAATACTTCAATAATTGACTTGAGATCGTGGAAGATCAAGGTCATTGCCCGTTGAAATGTAGCTCCGACGTTTTTAAGGCCGAAAGGAATTTTCTGATATGCAAATGTTCACTAAGTACAAATAAATGCAGCCTTATGTTGGTCCTCAGGTTTAATCTGTATCTGATTATACCCAGAAAATTCATCCATGAAGGAGAACAACTTGCTACCCACACACTCATCCAAAATCTGATCAATAAATGGTGTGGGGAAGTTGTCCTTAGGACAGGCACGATTCAAATCGTGGAAATCAGTACATATACGGATCGCTCCTTGCTTCTTATCCACCGGAATGGGGTTTGAAACCCACTCCGTCAAGGGAACAGGATAGATGAAACCGACTTTCAATAGCTTCTCTATCTCTGCCTTAATGGTGGGTGCTTTCCTAGGATTCACCGCATGTAAACGTTGTCGAACAGGCTTAGCGTTGGGGTAAGTCTTAATCTCGTGTTTGAAAATTCGAGGGTCAATACCTAGCATCTCGTCGTAAGACCAAACAAAAATATCACAAAATTCCTTAAATAGCTTGGTGTATTCCAGAATCTCAGCATGGGAACATTCGCCCCAATATAGACATTCTCTACCGTGCCAGGATTGCGAGAGATGTTGATAGGAATCGTTGAAGATATGTTCTCCATGTTTCCATCAGCCATCAGACCAGGAGAGCTTAATGGAACCACAGGACTACCAACTCTCTAACTAAGAACCGCCCTAAAATCCTCACGCTCCAAACGATCAAGATCTGGAAGAAAATACGATCTGTGATGGATTTCCTCCCATGGTGGCTCAACCCCCGACATAGCCTCAATAATCACTTCATCCGAAGGGAAAACCGTATCAAGGTAGTCGTGCACATGAGACGACTGTACTGCCCATGCCGACAGCACATAAGGATCCTCCTCCTCTGTCTGTGAAGAGGAAGGACTAGGCTCTGCAGCAGACTCTAGATTAGCTTAATAAGCAATCATGGCTGCAGGCAACGGCATATCCGTCATGACGGGCTCACTCGAAGTACTCGGTGCAGGAAGAACCATGGATCTTCCATATGACTCGTGCAAAAACACATCGATCTCGTAGATGTCGAAGCCTCATTAAAACTAGATCCTATCATAAGGATCGGTGCAGGACAACTAAAGCTTCCCATGAGGGATGGGTACATGCCTACACCCACACTCCTAATTGCCGGCTGAGAATGTTCAACAATCGGGATCGAAGCTCTCGAAGATGCGGTAATAGACGGATTCTTGAATGCCATTTGATCAATCATTACAATCTTCCCATTATGTGGAAAGCATACAACGCGGAACAAGGAAGAAGCAATGGCTTGCATGATGTACATCTAGTTCCTACCCAGCAAGAGATTGTAGTCAAGGGGCGCATCAACCACCTCGACCTCTATCGCAACGGTCTTCCCTCCCAAATGGACTTTAAGGGAAGGAAGGATACCGTGCGGCCTAAAAGATCTCCCATCAAATGCAGTTAACATGATCGTTTATTTAGACAGCTCAGGGGAACCCAGACCCTTCCAGCAGGATAAAGACATCACAGAAGCAGCAGTGCCCTCGTCAATCACAGTATGCTTGATGATCATATCAAGACATTCTACGTGCACCAAAAGAGACACATAGTAGGGCAAGCGAGGCTGAAGTCCTGCGGTTTCAAATTTAATCACGAAGGAAGAATCATCATTGTTCACACCAAGGGTAGAAAGCAATGCCTTCCTTTGCGAAGGACAACTCTGAAGCACTTCCAATGCAGACATTGCACAAGGAGTATGGCCCAAATCCTCGACAACTGAATAGTTCTAGGCG
Organism: Pseudotsuga menziesii; assembly: GCA_001517045.1. NCBI lineage: Eukaryota > Viridiplantae > Streptophyta > Pinopsida > Pinales > Pinaceae > Pseudotsuga > Pseudotsuga menziesii. The sequence goes on from LPNX010164337.1 coordinate 16,012, forward strand.
GCTTGAGCATTTGAATTATGCCCTGAACGCTTAAGGACTCCCTTAGGAATGCGAGGTGCAGTCTCAGGTTTATCCATAGGTTTCTCAATACGCAAAGGGGACCCTGGTGGATCAGGCTCTTTGCCTGGGCTGGGCTGTTACGAACCATAATCTTTCGCACACGTCACAACTTTCCCAGCGCGAACCATATTAATGCACCCACAACCACTAGTCTCCGGCGGATCATGATCATCATCAGAATGGTCATGGGACTTCGAGTTCATATTTTGATTATGCGGTAAAGGGTTAGTTAGCACAGCTGGTCCCTGTGCCAAGAATCTCGAAGCTTCCTCAATACGAGGGCACAAGTAAGTGAGGTGATTGTCCTTACACAACTTACAAGGGAACTTAACCTTACGTTTAGCTTCCTTGTCCCCCCCAGCATTTCGACCATTCTTGTCATTATTGTTAGCATTCTCATTCTTATTCCCACCCTTACGATTATTTTTACCCTTTTTTCTATTCCGTCCAGGCTGCTGGTTACCCTTCTGGTCCGACGATTGCACAGAAAGTACATTCGCCATTTGGGCAGGTTGAGATGAAGCCATAGCTTGTCCCGAGGCATATTGGTTGATTGACAACTGACCAACTTGTTTTGCAACCGAATCTGCAGGTTTCGCACTTGCACAACCCACAATGCCATCGGCATGTGGTCCAGGTTTGACTTTGGGATAAAAACTGGAACGAGGAGCATTGGGAATAATCTCATACAAAAAACGGACTGAGAATAGATCAAGTCCAGTTCCTGTGCCCTAAAAATTTCCTGTTCCTCATTCTACACTCCGGATGTGGAAACATCCTTCCCTATATAAGGCAATAACGACTTGAGGAACCACTCGAGGAGGAATTTCGGCAGTATAAAAGCTTTAATTAACCTCTTCCGTCTACGCCACTCTTGAATATGATCAGAAATATGTGTGGCTTTATCTTGCCGAAATGTCGACAAGAATTCAGTACCAACGTCATAACGCACTGGTAGCTGGAAGTGATTAAGAAAATTCATCGCAAGATCGTCGAACAAAGCGAAATCACCCCTAGGTAACTCTATATACCATTTCGCAGCAGGCCCTGTGAGGGTGCGTTGAAATAGTCTCAAATGGACTGAGTCCTGATGTAATGAATTCAAAGAGCACCATAGGTGAAATGTAGTAACGTGTTCACTCAGATCCTCTCCAGGTTTGCCCTCAAACTTAGGTATGTCCGAAGGAAGCTTGGTAGGGACAGCCATCCAAGCCGGGTCATGAGCCACAGGATCGTTCGTCAGTCTCGATAAGTCAAGAAGATTAAGCATCGCGGGGAAAGGGAGCCTAGGATGGTGAGGTCGATGGGCCACTCCCTGATTCATATAGGGTTGACTACCACCATGGCCTTGGCCATAGTGTCCTCCTCCCGTATGACCCGTATAGGGCGGTGTGGAAGCACCATAGTGAGGTGGACCTTGACTAGTAGGAGCTACAATGCCGTAATTAGGAGAGTAAGCAGGTTGTTGATACCCACCTCCATAAGGTGAAGAACCATGTCCGTACTGCGTCCCATAATAGGGTCCATAGGTCATCGCATGTGATGCCCCATGAGACACTCCGTAGGTAGGAAGATACGCTCCAGAAGTAGGAATATACATACCGGAAGTAGGGATATATGTCGCAGAAGTAGTAATATGACCTCTAGAAGCATGAACATAGCCTCTCGAAGCAACGGGTGGTATGTAAACTTGAGACACAATTGGTCTAGTAACTGCAGTACGGACCTGACTCGTAGCCATGTGCCGACTCGAAGGACCACGTGAATAAGGTGGAGGGTGGACATTTGAAGAACTAGGGATAGAGGACGAAGGGATCTGAGTAATCAAGTATGTACTACCGCCTATCGTCACTCGTCTCGAGTCTGGTATCCTAATCGGATCGCTAACTCTAGACCTAGGAGGGATATATGATGTAACTTCCACCACTGGGACGGAAGGTGCAATGTGACCAGTGCTCCCAAACCTCTCTGCATGGTAATGAATGAGAGTGCCCTAGGCATAGTGTTAGGCTTGAAGTTGGATTCGACATGAAACGCCAAATCATGTGTAGGGAAACCAGACATAGCATAACTACCGTAGCTAGTGCTGGCAGGTTCAAAATGAGTCTCGGCGTCCTCCAACATTCCATACCGGTAACGTATCAATGGGGAATCAGCCCTAGAGTGAGTAGGTCTATCATGCATGGCTCCTATCTCAGAAATCACAGGACCTAACTCAGCTAAGTCGGGTGAAGGATCATAAGTAGGAGTAAATTCCCCATCGTCTACACGAATGGGAGGAGGTGGTTCAGGAATATCCTCTAAATGGTCTCCCATGGTGTGTGAATCAATGTGTGACATAGTCCGCTTGGACTGTCTAGGTCTCTCTCCCAAAGGAGGAGGAGAAGTAGAAAGCGGAAGTCCTGCTAAACAATGAGAACGGAGAGGAACCACACTCGAATCCATAATGACTTAAAAAATATCAAAGACTCTCTATTTATGTAAACCCTAGGCCAACTATCGTGCACAGAGCAATCACTAATAAAATTTAAAGCCAAATGCAAGCAAACAAGGGTTGGATAAGTGAGCTCTCGAATGAAGCAGGTATGTCTCTCCTAGGAGAGGCTTGAGACTCCCATACACAACAAGTGGAGGTACGTAACCAATTATTGTGGCCCTCAGGTTCAACGCGTAAAGCGACTGTGCTGTCTGACCCCAACCTGACCGGGACACCCGCAGAATAACCCATGCAAAGTACCCCCTCAATATCCTAGGTAAGGCCACCAAGGTCACCTCAATATAATCAATGCTCAGGCGGACAGTCGCAGGTGGGATTGACCGTATGGGCAGGGTAGCAAAGCCTGACTCTCGAAAGAGCCCCCAAGGACGAATACAATCCTGGAAATATCTCCAGTGCTACTCAGTTATGACTAGGGGTCATCCGAATCAATAACCGCTCACACTGTCTCGTGCTTAACTCCCTTTTGAGAGGAGGATCCTGAGAAAAACTGGTTATATCAAGGATTTCACACACTCACCTGGACAGACACATACATGTTGTTGTTTAGTGATCTTGGAGAATTGACTTACAATGAACTATTCCAAGATCCTAAAACCTAAGCTTGTTGGTGCACCCTAGAAAAGAAAAGATTGTAGTTCATTTTAATTTAGCGTTGATTTTAGTTGGCTTTATTACTCAAAAACGGGATATGGTCGTGCAACTAATGGTGTTATGACGCAACATGAAGTAAAATGCACACCTAACAATCAATGCAAATGCATTGTGTCCATGAAAACAGGGTATGCTACTACGTGAAATGCACAATTTTTCTTCAAATGATGAATGCAAATTTTCCTATATGAAGTCCTAACTATTACTCCAAAGCAAATCTAGTGCAAGTACAATGCAAAGTGCAAAATGCAATGCATGATGATAAGCAAATGTTTTTGGATTTTTTGAAAATAAAAGAGATGCAAAAAGCAAAAGAATTATTCTACAACCCCTAGACTCTGCAAGCACACCCAAACAGCACTCAAGCAAAGCACTAAGGTAAAAGAACTCTGATGCACTAATCTCAAATAAAAAATCGAAAATGCCATGGAAAGAACCTTCTTAAAAAAGAAAAATTTAGCCTAAAAAAATGTTTCTGGTCAAGAACAGAGGTCTAAACAGACTCAGGCAGTGCCAAAGGAGACTCAGCAAATATCAGGATTCACCCAGCAACCAATTATCTTCCACAAAAAGGCAAAATCAAGGGTATACATGACTGTTCGTAGTAAACCATCGTGTATACACGGAAATCGAAGATAAACCCGCGTGTATACGCGACTGTAAGTCAAAAACTCACATACAGGAAGAAAGGTGCATAAAATCAAGGCAAACAGACAAGCTAAGACAAACTTCACACCAATCAGACTCTACTAGGCATACATGCCCCCATACCCGACATAGAAACAAGAGAGAAAGAGCAATTCAAATTCATTGAATGCCGAGAAAACAACCCCCAAAGGACAACTACTAGGAACTCCCCAGCAGAGTCGCCAATTCTGTTACGGAGAAAAATTCCTATGGCTTGGGGTACCACAATAGACAGCTTGACTCCAGAAATCAATCCTTTCCAATATGCAATAGAAATTAAATGTCTAACACTAAAGGATCAGACCTCGTACCTTATTCTGGACGGTTGAAGTAGGTCCCCGTTGAGCTTTCCAACTTCAGCTTGAATTGATAGAATATTCCCTCAACAACGAGTAAACAATACAAGCATTCTATATATCATGGTGTTAGATCTATTCTAGCATATATAATCAATAATGTATAAGCATTTGACATAATCCCATGGATAAAATATACATTCAAACACACATTATTGGATAGGAAAATATATTTCTATTAATATAAATCAAAGATTACAAGATACAACCTCTGACGGCACGTCTGCGAACCGGAGAAACCGAATTCTCCCACTTGGGCCTCCACCACTTCAATCCTCTATCTCTCGATAGCAAGCTCACAAGAAAAAGGCAAGCTTGGGAAGAACACAAAAGTGCTCCAAGGGACAAAGGGATGCAGACTCAAGCATAAGTTCCGTCAACAATGGACTATAGTTTCTTTGCTCTCAATTCTCTCTTATGCCTTCAATGTACCAAGGGGTTCCTTATATAGCTTTTCAAAGGGGTAATGAAAGGTCGAATCCGAGCGATCTCAAGGCATAGGGAAGGCCAGGAGTCAAATGAGTCGGATCCATGTCAAGGAAAACTCCAAAAAGATTTGGATTATGCACACATCCCGATGTACACGGTTTTAGTGGTCAAACTAGCGTATATACGCGCTTATAGGTTTAAAAGTTGCGTGTATCATTTTTCATATGTTTTTAGGGATGATCAAGGAAACATCAAAGGACAAAAAGTGGTCCATAGGGTCTAAGGAGTCTGCAGCGGGACAGGGGAAGGCCATACAAAGTGTGATTCACCTGGAGTGGTGAAATCCGCTATAACATGCGCGCACGCATGTTTAACGCATACGCACTCAGAATCACGATCGCGCTTTTAGTGCGTACATGTTAATTTTTTAAACTACGTGCACGCGTGTTTGTAGCGCATACGCGCTGCTTTAAATTTTGAATTTTGGCGAGCACCTTTTTCCAACCTACGTAGTGGATGACTTGGCTGCTTTGGTTTTAGGTTCAGGTTGCCAAACCAAGTGGTTTGGACTGTCTTATAACATAAAACATGTTTTGCACCCGTTCTCCTATTTCATGCATGATTTTTCATATGCCACGCTTGTCCACTGCTAATGAAAATTCACACACTTGTGTAATTCTGTCTATAGATTCTGAATATGTAATTTTTATTTAAATATATTTTCTTTTTTCTATTTTTATTTAATTTTAAATGGACTAACGTCAATCTAACCCAAAATTTAGGCTATTTTCTTGGGCTATAACTTTTGATTAGCTCGCCTATTTAGAAAACGAAAAAGAACCCACACAAGAAGACACAAAGACCTACATCCAAAAAAAAATATCGTTCATTGACTATGTTAAGACCAAGATGTCGTGGACCAACACTTGACCTTGTGATTTTAGGGTGTCACTGACTTCCTTAATTAGAAAAAAAATATAACATAAATAATTATGAAAAAATAACACTGCACTAGACACACATGTTATCTACAACTCTATAATTTTTTCACAAAATTCCACCATTTGCATACCTAGCGCATGGACCAACTCAAACATATTCATTATTTTTGGGGAAAAAAAAACATACCAACGTTAGAAGAACCTCGTTTTTTGGGAAACACTTAGTTTCCATAAATAAAAGTTATATATTCCAGAAGGTAATCCGATTGTCTACGTTTCATATTCTAACGTCATATTCCAAAAATTTGTGTAGGTACCTCTAATATTGCTTTTTGATGTTCAGATTTCTGTTTTTCCAGAAGTCCATTGCAACGAATGCGTCATAAGTGACCAGCATTAGCTTGCACCAGCCCTGTATTTTTGTTAATTCCTACATATTGCACTTGCTATTGGTTTATTGGAACAAATTAGCTATGCAATTGGTTTATCCTTGGATGAGTGAACTCATATTATTCATATCCTCTTCTAGACTCCATTAAGCACTGGTCACTGACCTTGCACACACACAATCTATTATTTGGTGTCCAAGTGTCTTCTATAGAGTTCCATAGGGCTCTCCCCTAGGAGGCTTCAACTTTCGAGGAAGTTAGGAGAAGTGACTAAGGTGACAGTGGTCACTTTCTCCGCATATGCTTACCGATGGTTTGGACTTCCATTTCAACCGGTAATAGATTGAAAAGTTTCCAATATATTTCCGTTACCCACTTGATCAAAGAAGAACAAGATTCTATACACTCCCATTATATGATTATATGTGTAGGTATGAGAACCATCAATCAACGGGAAGGTTTTACAACATGCATACGGGTTGGTGGCGTTGAGCTTAACAGGATAACGATAAAGCCCACACTTCTCTCAACAATGAGTGGACGCTATGGCTATGACTGATAAGAACGCATATTTCTTTCTTAAGGCGCAACCTCCTATGAAACACGCAGATAGTTTTAACATTCTCACTCAATGTTTCATATATATTATCATGCAGTTTGTAGTAGCAATGGGTAAATATAGCACCAAGGAAATATTTGCAAAAACAATATTAATATCAAAACAAGATCAGTCTAATTTAGTACATATTTTGCATATAATATTTTTGTAATTAGCAGAAGACAATATTGTGGTACTATTTCTCTTGGAATGCATTGATCTTTCATGAATCCATGATTGATATTCAATTTTCTAAAATTTTTGGACCATTCTCTAAAAAAAAATTATCCCAATCATTTTTCAATGAAAAAGCTGATGATCATTATTATGTAATGTTTCCTTCTGATCACATTAGTAACGACCTCCTCTCTAGTTCAACCATCCAATGGATAATATCTTGACTTTCCAGGGAAAAAGTAATTTCAGAATTACACATAATTACAAACCAAAGTACCTAAATGCAACAGTCTAAACACAGAGAGAAAAGTGATAATTCAATGCAACAAGCGAGTTAAACATTTTGAGTTAAATGATTAGGTACACGTAATTTGGGCATGTACTTTATGAAGAAATATTCCATTATCATAATAATAAAATATAGTTTACTTTCGAGAGGCTTTCTCTAAAGGTATCAAAATCTTTATTTTAAAAACAGTTTTGCAATAATATTAATTATAGAATTAATTATTAGTCATTTAGAATTTGAAATATTAAGAATATAAGTTTTTCAATGTTTAATATTTATTAAAAAATATTAATGTTTTAAAAATATATATATATTTTTGTATTTATTACTTTGAAAATATAGAAATATAATTAATTATTACCATTTAAACTAAATTTGTATTTTATATTTTTTATCAATTAAAATGAATTTAAATTTATTATATAAATTTTAAATAAAAAATTGAAAAGAATATAAGTTTATTATAGATATTTTATTAAATTTAAAACATATATATGAATATTGTTGGTAAAATAAATTATATTTTATATATTAAAAATGTATATAATATAAATATTACTAATTTATAATAATACGGCATTCTATACAAATGTTTTAAATATATTTTGATAAATAAAATTTTTATTTAACTTTTGTAATTTATCCTTATTCATATCAAATAAAAAATAACATTTTATAAGTGTTATTGTAAGGAATATGATCTAATAGTATTGTTAATATGCATTTGTTTCAGTGATATTACTTCAAGCTTGAAATTTGTGCATTGGAAATTTCAATATGATTTAAAAGTATTGTTAAGATACATTGGTTTTAGTGATATTAAATTTTGTATGATATCATTTAGTGAAACAATGAGACCCTATTAGAATCACCATAGTGTATACATAATAAAAATAAAATTCAATTTTAATAATAATTCTAAATATTTTTTGATAAATAAAGTTTATATCTAACTTTTGTGTCCTAATATGTTTCACTTTCCACATTTACCCAAGTAGATAGAATCACCATAGTTAAATAGTCGAAGCCCTAATGGGGTTCATTGTAAGTTACAATGGGGCACAAACATTTCCTCAAGTTTAGGACTCTAAAAGGGGTTTACACCTCAAGAGATTTGATCACTCTCGACGCTTAATATAGCCATAGTTAAGATGGTTCTATGTTGGTGGTTATCGAGTGAAATCCCCTAATGTGATGATTGATGTTATGCGATTCATTTCGTCAATTTCAATTCCTCTTCCTCACCCCTGTCAGCATAACCAAATGCAAAGAGTGTTAAGTGGACCATTCAAAATCGCGAGAAATTGGCCACTTGGTACTAATACTCATGAGCATGCCATCACAAAGTAATTATTTAGTCTATGCATATAATCCCAAAAATGATTTTATAAGGCACAATTCTTGCTAAGTGGGCTTGATTACGAGGAAACCATCATAGTTAATCTTGGTTAAGCCAGAGGAGTCTTGGGATGGGTGACCTCTCAAGAAGTCCTTGTTACTGAGTGCAAGCCCGAAAAGTGATGTTTGATGCTATGAGATTCATTTTTCCAATTTCAATCCCACCTGTTCACCCATATGAACATTACTAGATGCAATGAGATAATCCCAAAAGTGATATAGCATATGTTGGAGTGTGTAAGCATCTCAATACTTAATAGATATCACTAATGTAGTATAATGTGTATCAAATCTCATGCCCATATTCAGAGTAGATATTTGAAGGAAGGGATATAATTCTAGTCTCATGTGAAAGCTAACATACATGAGAATATGAATACACACATTATGCCAAACAACTTAGCTGGTCAGAAATGCTAAGTTGTATACTGAAATGCTTATCATTGAGTGAGTTTTCCAAAGTTGGCTGGAGTAATAATTATCATAATTGTACCCCGAGGCCTACTGCGAAGCAAAAATAATCTTTACTTAAATTATTTTTTGGAGAAAAAATTGTTGCTAGATACATCCTTTTTTCTTGTTCAAGGTTTTTGTTCCTTTGTCTTCTCTCATTATGTGGATACCGTATTGTAATCATACTCCATCTCATCTAGTAAATTTTTTTTAAACCCAATGTTGCATTAATCAAAGAGGTATACAAATATTTCAACATCCTTTGCATTGAATTGTGAGGATGGGCCACAAAACATAGAAAAGTCCATCTTAAAATCCTTGTATATAAATTGCATTCCATGGCTACCATTAATAATGGAAAAACAATTGATTATGACCATGTAGGTATTGAAGTCATACCATATAGGAGATACTTAGCTGTGAATCTCAAATGAGAAGTTAGGATCAACATCTAGATCTTCAAGAGATTGGACTCCCTGCATTCCACTAGTTGCAAGCTTCTCTTCTACAGTTTGAAATAGTGAAATGATCGCAACACTTTGGAATCACAGTCCATTTAATTTCTCCTCAATATTTTGTAGTTTTCAATTGTATGCATTTGAATCTTGTTTAACTTTGTTTAGAAACGACTCAATATTTGCAAGTCCATTCTACAATTTGATAAATGTCATATAAGAAGAAAATTAGTGGGTAGGTTTTAAATTTTAACAATCCACATGTAATTGTCATCACTAATTAGCAAGGAAAATGATAGTCCGTGGGCCCATGGCTGATCCATGGACTTTAGACCACACTCTATGGATTGAATAACAAAAAAAATAAATTTGAACAATCTAAATCGAAATGGGTGTCAATTGCTTCTGCCTTTGGATACCATGAGAGAATCCCTACATTTCATATTTCTAATAGGAGACTGAGAGTCACAATTAATAGCTTCACTTGGCCCTCATCTCTTTCAATGTCTTAAATGTGGCACTCTTGAGAAAAGAAGCATTTTGTTCTACATTTTTTAATTTGATGAAGCTCTAGTCGGAGCTTGACCAAAATAGAGATCAACTTAATGATCACTTATAGAACAATTCTTTCTAAAGAAAATTTCCATACATAAATGATATAATCTGTCATTTCAAGCTAACCATGGAAATAGGGATATGAAAAAATATAAATGAAGAAGGGTGTCTTTGCTTGCATTGTAAGAAAGGTGAAGTTGAAATGTTGTACATGTAATGTTGTGTTGTATCCTTTGTAGGGTCAAGTAAGAAGCACTTAAATAGAGTTGCACGATTTTCATAGTTGTTTAAGGTAATGTTGTTGATGTATTTGTAACTTCGGAATGTATTCATCTGTATATCTTATGTATTGTACCCCGATGTTTATTTTAGGATGTGTCTGTAATGTATTTGATTCATGTCATGCCCCGATGTTCCTATCGAGAGGTTCTATAATGTAAACAAGTCATGTCAAGTCATTGTGGGTAACCCTCCTATTGGTCAAGGGTTAAAGTCCCCGCAGTTGTGGGGCCCTAGGGTTATTAGACACTCCTAGAGATGTCGGCTCTAGTAAGTAATTGTTAAGTGAGGCCAACATGTTGGAGTGGGTTTCAAGTGAACGAAAGAATATAAATAGAGAGTGAGTCTCTCTATTTATCGTACACACACTCACTCATTGGGGTGCATGAGTGAGAGGAGAAGTTGTTGGGACAAGAGAGAGACTGCTGCTGTCAAGAGATCATCTTTATGTTTTCAGGTTTTACTTTTGGTGTGGATTCTATCTCTGATGAATTTGCAGGTTTTTATCCTTTATGGCTTACCCGACGAAAATTCTTTGTGTCTCTTATCTCTTGTGTTTATTGTTGCGCATGTTATTCTCTCAGTTAAAGATCATAATGCTAGCTTGAATGATAAAATCTAACATGGTATCAGAGCTAACCCGAGAAGAAGACATTGTGCAGCTACAGAAGCTAGGGCTTCTTATTTTTTGGGTCTCTCTCCACAATTCATCAGCAAAAGTAAGCTAGGATGACTCTCCATTGAAGGGCGCATCTTTCTGTCGAAGCGGAATTCCATTCCGAGCATTTTTAGTTTTCAGTGCAGGAAATTAGGGCTTTCTATAGAAGAGGAATTTTTGAGTGAGCCCAGCATAGGATTGCTCTCCTCATCAAAATTGAAGTTTAGAGACCTGGATCAATATTTTTGGTTGGGTGAAACTTCAGAAAAGTCAAACCCTAGTTTGACCTCGAGCTGGAAAAACCCTAAAATACTAAAATTGATAAGTTTTGGTACATTCGCTATCTCTCAGGATTGGCGAAGGATCAAGAGCTTAAAATTTCCGAGAACAAATAAAAAATACTTATTTACATTGTGTCCAAAATTCAGCCTCATATTCACTATATTTTGGGAGATATGATCCCTCCACGTTAGGGTTCCAGTCTCTTCCAGAATTCATCCCTAAACAGGACACCTAGGGAGAATTGTTATATCTTTGGCTACAAAGGTCCAAATTAAATTTTGGAAGATTTTCCATAAAGGGAACGGAATTTAATTTCTATGGTCCGAATTTCAAACCCAAAAGATGAAACAGTGACACGTGGAAGTCCGTACAACTTCACTATTCTGAACATTCCTGTAACAGGTCACCTTGGTAAAATGATCATAAGTCCATTTTGGTCAAACCAATTCTGATGAAACCTATGGTTTTGGAATAGGGACATGTGAGGCTACCTTAGTACGAAGTTTCAGACACAAAGGAGCAGTAATTTTGGAGATACCGCAGAAACAGTAACAGGAATTTCTGCATAAGAAATTGGAAAACTAGGGATTCCTGTTCCGAGAGCTTCCCTCCACTGTTTTCAGAAAAGGAGTACATTGGACAGCTCACCATGAAGAGATATATCCTTCTATCCAATTAGATCTGAAAGATTCAAAGTTGTGAAAATTAGGGTTTCTCTGACAAACCCTAGATCAGCCAGCTCCAGAACCAGGACGGACACCTCAAATCGGTAAGATCTAATATTTTGCTATTTGCATTTGAGGTTCTCATTTCAAAGTGATCTATCTCATCATCTTGATGATAAGCTTGGTGAAGTTGAAAACTTCCAAGCATGGAAGTATATGATCTATCTGAAGAAAATGAATTGGAAACCTACATGAGTAGAGAGGTTCCAGTTCCAGAGGGAGATGAGGCTCAAAGCCTTACACAAGAAGAACTTGGTCAAGGCCAAGAAGATCATTGTTGATTCAGTCAGCGATCAACTTGTACCACAATTGTCTTCCCTAAAGACACCAAAAGAGATGTTTGATTCCTTGACCAAGCTATTTGAAGGGAAAAACATAAATCAGAATATGACCTTAAGAAACCAATTGAAGAATGTGAAGATCTAGAATGCAGAGACCATACAGTCATCTCTCAAATCAAAGAACAACTTGTAGTAGTAGAAGAAGAAGTGGAGAATGCAAAAGTGGTGATAGCCACCTTGAACGCTCTCCCAGGATCATGAGATTCATTCATGATAGCCACCTTGAATGCTCTCCCAGGAATGTAGGAAGTGATTACTTTAAGAAGACTCTGGGAAGAAGAAGAAGCTTGACTCATAATAAGAGAAGAAAAGATGGGAGCAATTGAAGATCAAGCTCTCACCATCCAAAGAAGATCCCTCAACCAATGAGGAATATGAATATCTCAACTTTTGAAGAACCTCTTATCCATCTTAGCATTTGGATAAGAAACGATGCTATTATGAATGTATAAGACGATGAAGCTGAAGGCTCAAGAAGGAGTCTACCCATGAAACAAATAAATATAAGTATTCAATTGTCATTTCATGATATTGTTTTGTTATGCATTTGTTTATATTCAGTTAATGTATTATGCATGATAGAATGTTTGCATTAATGACAGTATACTACTAATATGCATATGATGGGTAAGTAGCTCATGGTGCTATAAAACTCTCCATTTCTACTTATCTAGAATGAAACCTCTTTGTTGGCATATTGGATTAGTGCACAATCTCAATGTTGTCCTGGTAGAGATGGAAGGCATCTAGAAAAGTTTCCGTGAGATATGGATGGATGTTGTATTGGCTAAAGTAGTTGCATGACCATATATTTATGCATAAGAACTTGCCAGTATGAATATTCCTTATGAAATGCTTCTAACCATACAAATTCATTTGACTTATAGGAAAGATCGCATACATAATCGCCTACAAGCAAAGAAGGATGAGACTTATTCCAAAGAACAAGTGATGATAGTTCAAGATGAAGAATAATATGACGAATGCAGCGACATCATTGATGCAGAACCTTATAGCTATAAAGAAGTAACCAAGAAGAAAGGGAAGACCAATTCAAGAAGAATGATTTCTAGGATGTAGTATCGATACGCGAAGGAAAGTTCGCAGTTCCATCATGTAGTAGATGGAAACATCGTGGGATACAAGGCAAGATTCATAGCATGAGGCTTCTCACGAAAAGAAGGCATAGACTATGAAGAGATACTTGCAGCCAGTGGGAGTTGAAACACATACATGATGAGCTTGATGAAGATCTTAACCTTTTCTACAAGGTTTAAGATGAAAGTCTATACACTAGATGGATACATAGAATATTAGTAGCATAGGAAGCTACTTGTCACTCTGGTACATAATGTTTTAGTGCATAGAGTACAGAAGACAAAGGGAGTATGATGCTCCGCTTCAGAGGGAGTGACTACAGAATATCTTGAGGTTCAACATGGTACGACAGGATGGATAGATTACTGATGACTCTAGGCTTTACTGAGAGTAAAGTGGATTCCAACCTTTGCTTCAAGGTTGAAGGCGGAAGACCAGTGAGGCTTCTGTTATGTGTCGATGCACTATTTTCTAGGCATGGAGGTGTGGCAGAATGCGGATGGAATATTCCTCGAACAAGGGAAGTATGCAGTAGAGATCCTGAAGAGGTTCAGGATGATGGACTGTAAGGCCATGACCACACCTATGGCATTGAACCTGAAGCTATTGAGTGTTGCTTCACCAGAGACGGTTGATGCTATGGTGTATCGTCAAATAATTGGGTCCTTGATCTACCTAACGAATACGAGACCAGATATTTGCTTTGTTGTGAACACATTGAGACATGTTCACCTGATGGTTGCAAAGCATGCAGTGAGGTACCTGAAGGGTACAGTTGAGTATGGGCTCAAGTATGAGGCAAGTCAGAAGATTAACCTGGAGGGTTATGTTGATTCAGACTAGGCAGGCAGTGCCATCGATAGGAAGAGCACTTCAAGATGTTGTTTCAATATGAGATCAGGTGTGATCTCTTGGTTTAGCAGGAAGCAATCCTGTGTGGCACTAAGTATAGCTGAAGCAGAGTATGTCGCAACTTGTTCAGCTAGTTGTGAGGAAGTATGGCTAAGGAAGCTACTGCCTGATTTATTTGATCTCCAGGTGGATGCTACTTGTATACATTGTGACAACCAGAGTTGTGTGAAGTTGTCAGAGAATCCAGTGTTCCATGACAAGTCGAAGCATATCGAGATCAAGTATCACTATATTAGGGATATGGTGTAGAGGGGAGCAGTGAAGCTCTAGTATGTTGCGACGAACGAACATATAGTTGATGTATTGACGAAGCCATTGGCTAGGGTGAAGTTTGAGTACTTCAGGGAGAAGCTTGGTGTTCTCCAGATCGAGGTTCCCTCCAAAGGGAAGTGATGAGTCTGTGAGCCATTCTGACATGGTGAGAGGATTGGTTCCTTCCATGGCCAAATGTAAGGGCCCAACCATTCTGTCATAGTGAGAGGATTGGTTCCTTCCATGTCAGATATGAGTGCTGATCCATTCTAATATGACTATAGGATTGGTTCCTAGATGATTAGATATAAGAGCTATTGCCATTCTTGGAATGGATCTGCCTGATGAGGTACCAAGAAAACTCAGTCTGGGACTGAGGGCCGTTCTGATATGACTGTGAGATGTGTTCTCACATGATTAGATATGAGTGCATGGCCATTCTGATGTGATAGAGGGATGTGTTCCCACTTGATCAGATGTAAGGGCTGAGCCATTCTGTCATGGTTAGAGGATTGGTTCCTTCCATGTCAGATGTGAGTGATGGCCATTCTGACTTGGTGTCAGATATAAGGGCTACTGCCATTCTTGGAATGGAGCTACCTGGTGAGGTACCAGGAATCCTCAGTCTGGGATTGAGAGCCATTCTGATGTGACTGAGGGATGTGTTCCCACATGATCAAATGTAAGTGCAGATCCTTTCCATGGATGATAGTAGGTATGTCCTATCATGCTGGTGGATGTGAGTGCTGGAATTTCCACAGATGATAGTAGGTCTGTCCTATCATGCTGGTGGATGTGAGTGTTGTTCCGTTTCACAGATGGTAGTAGGTGTGTCCTACCATGCTAGTGATTGTAAGTGTTGTGCCTTTCCACAGATGGTATTAGGTGTTTCCTACCATGATGGTGGATGTGAGTGATGTGCCTTTCCACAGATGATAGTAGTTGTGTCCTATCATGCTGGTGGTTGTAAGTGTTGAGCCTTTTCACAGATGATAGTAGTTATGTCCTATCATGCTGGTGAATGTGAGTGCTGGGCCTTTCTGATGTGATTATAGGATCATTTCCTACATGATCAGATGTGAGTGTTGGGCCTTTCTGATGTGATTATAGGATTGGTTCCTACATGATCAGATGTGAGTGCTGGGCGGGCCATTCTGACTTGGTGTCAGATATAAGCACTGAAGAAGACCTACATGGAGGCTAGGCCTACAACCAGCATGAAAAAGGGTTGGCTCTATAGAACTTCCTATGACGAGAAGAATCATGAGATAGCACCCGTGGTACTGATCCAGATCGATTGAGGATCTAGATCCAATGATGATGACTCAACAGTGATGATCCAGATCCAATGATGATGTCCAGTAATGATCCAGATCGAGTGATGATCTAGATCCAGTGGTGATGATCCAGATCCAGTGATGATGATCCAGATCCAATAATGAAAGATGACTTAAAGATGAAGATGACTTGAAGATGAAGATGACGAGAGCTTGACGATGACCTAGATGATACAGAGAAGAAGACTTGTGATGTTAAATTGTGTCGAGAGAATACCTTCCTAGTTAAGAGGGAGTGTTGATGTATTTGTAACTTCAGAATGCATTCATCCATATATCTTATGTATTATACCCTGATGTTTATTTCAGGATGTGTCTGTAATGTATTTGAGTCATGTCATGCCCCGATGTTCCTATCGGGAGGTTCTATAATGTAAACAAGTCATGTCAAGTCATTGTGGGTAACCCTCCTATTGGTCAAGGGTTAAAGTCCCCACAATTGTGGGGCTCTAGGGTTATTAGACTATCCTAGAGAAGTCGGCCCTAGGTGAGTCATTGTAAGTTGGGGCAATAGTCCCCACCATTATGTTAAGGATAAACCTCCTTGTTGGTCGGAGGAGGCAAAGTCCCCACAAGTTGTGGGGCACTAGGGTTATTAGACACTCCTAGAGATGTCGGCTCTAGTAAGTAATTGTTAAATGAGGCCGACATGTTGGAGTGGGTTTCAAGTGAACGAAAGAATTTGTTGGGGGCACATGAGTGAGAGGAGAAGTTGTTGGGACAAGAGAGAGACTGTTGCTGTCAGGAGATCATCTTTATGTTTTCAGGTTTTACTTTTGGTGCTGATTCTATATCTAAGGAAGTTGCGGGGTTTTCTCCTTTATGGTTTCCCTGAGGAAAATTCTTTGTGTCTCTTGTCTCTTGTGTTTATTGTTGTGCATGTTATTCTATTAGTTAAAGTTCCTAAGATCATAATGCTAGCTTGAATGATAAAATCTAACAAATGTTAGCTGAGTTTCCCTTCTTTTACAAATTTTGTTGCAATTGTTTACTCAGTTTCATAAATTTTATTGTGACCTTATTTTTCAAAGCTCTCAACAACTAAATAAAAATATTCCATTCTATTTTATATGGTGTACCCTTTTTTCTTATGATTAATGAAATACACTTGGGATCAAATAATAACGTATAACCTCTTCCTCTATAACTTTGTTACGAGAACATTGCAAAAGATCCAATCTATTTGAAGCCTGATGTGGACTACCATACACTGTCGAAGTGAAGGGAAGAAGGATGGTAGATACAACCTTTCTCACAATTCCACTTCGTATTTTTTTTGCTATGTACATATGAATATGAACATTTCAATTTGGCATTCACAATATTCCATATAAAGAATTAAGAAGTCGATATAGCAATTCTTTTATATTTTCTTTTTGATAGAGGGGAGCAAAAATTCTCAAATTGCAATGTCTCTAAGCTTAACTAATACTAGTAATATCTATTATCTAGAGAATGTATATAGGGCTTCTCTAAACCATGTATTAAAAATTCTTTCAAAATCTGCTTTTAGAAAACAATATTTATTTAAACTAATCAATATATTTAAGGGTTTTGTAAGCCCATGTATTTATGGTACCAAATAATATAATCATGTTGTTTATAATAATTATATAATATAGATATCTTTATTTATCAATTTTATAAGGTAAGGGTTTTGTAAAAATAATATAATCATATTGTTTATAATAATTATATAATATAAATATCTTTATTTATTAATTTTATAAGTTATAAACCACAATCGGTAATAATTTAAATATGTTGCTCTTCTTGAACCCATAAAAACAAATCTACATACAAAGATCTAATATTCAACTGACAAAAGATTATGTCAAACATATAATATACATTAAAAAATTTAAATTTTATGTAGTAAATTTGGTAAAACTCTTATAAAAGAAATATGTTAAAACTATTTATGAGAGAAAAACTTAAAGAGGCATAGCCATCCGTATTTTATTGCTCTAACAAGAAAATTTACAAACAAACCAACATACTTACAACCCATGACTTAATATCAACAATTGTAAAAGACAGATACACTAATTAATGCATCCTATTTGAACTAATTGCTGAAACAAATTCAACAATAAATAGTTGTGAAAAATAGTGAACGAACTTGTCCTATTTTAGTTCATTGGTTGTCAGAGTTCCAACAAAGTATTTTCAAACAAACTTACGAACACAAACCACAATAATCATCTTTAAACGAATACTCATTACTTCAATTTAAAGCATTTAACTTCACAATTCATAATATATTATTTTTCAATTTGCTAATGTGTAATGTTCAAGGATTTAATTAATTCTAAATTTGTGGAAGTTGTTTGTATTAATTTTCAATTTGTTAAAATGTAATGCTCTATAATAACCTTTAACGTTGTGGAAGTTGTTTGTAGTAACTTCAAGCAAAATTACCATGTAACACTGAAATAAGTTATTTGTCTTTCGAATTGAGGTGCATATTTGTTTTTCGAATTTAGGTGCATAAGTACTAAAAACATTAATGATAAAATTGAAATTGGCATGTCTTCTCATCAAATTGCATAAACTTGGTGTGCAATCAATGCATAAACTTGGTGTGCAATCATTAATGAGATGAACTTGTTAGTAATTATAAAACTAACTTACATATTAAATTAAATATTAAACATTATTATTTATACATAGAGTAGTGAAGTGTTCTATAGTCTTTAAAATATAATGGGTAACCTTGACTTAACAACTATAACTCGCATCACAAAATAATAATATAATTTCTAATAAAATAAAACTAACATAGATCTAATATCTAATTATTGTAAAAATACTTTATAATACATAAATAAAAAATAATCACTAAAATTTTTTATTAAGATTCCATTTTGAAAATTGAATTAGAAAAAGAAATCCACCCCAAAACTTACATTTCAAAGTTTAAAACAAATATTATATATATTTTATCCCAAAAAAACTCTTCTCATAAAATCAAGATGTTTCATTTACTATGAACGGGTTGTAAAATTGTCCCTAAGATATCTTCATTCATTTTTAGTGAAACTAACTTTTCATGGAGTAGATTTCATGTTGAATCAAATGAACTTTTCTTTATGATATTTGGAAACTTTTCTTGGATTTTATAATTTTGCAAAACTTTGGTCAGTGCTAAATTTTATTTTTCCTCAATCATTCACATTACGTGAATAGTTTGAATTTGGTAAATATCTAATGAGCATGACTTGTACTATATGTTGACCCTTTTGTACTATCTTGATAAATTTTGTTATTATCAAATCCAATGTTGATAATTTTTGTTATTATCAAATCTAATGTTGGGCTTTTTGTTGTTCGATATGCTTTTATGTCTTCTTTGTTTGTAATATCACTGGTTGGCAGCTCATGTATTATGGTTTATAATCTTGTTGTAGTTGGTTTATGGTAGTTACACCTTTGAGGTAATTTGATAATATTGCCTATGTCATGTCACCAAGGAGACAACTTGGTGTTGCATAGCTAAGATTCTATCCATTATGGGTGTTCTATTAGAGTTATCATTTACCAGTGTTTTTGGCACTTAATATTGGAAAGTTAAACCCATTTTTTGTTTGTTTGTATGGCTAACTTTGTTGTGACTAGCTTGCCTATTATGATGCAAGTCCCAAAAGTACAAAAATATTGGGACATAAACATATTTAATTAACATGGCCTTGTTGGTTTATTGGTCAATACTGAGAAGGGGGGGGGGGGTGAATCAGTATTGTTATCTTTTTCTATTTTAACCACTGTTTAAATCTATCATTAGAAACACATAATAACAAGAATACACAGAACACAATTTTAACGTGGAAGCCCAATAGGGTAAACCACCAATACATCATATTACTGCAAAATTGTTAATTACAAATAGTTTTGCCTGCTGCTACAAACAAGGATGGTATTACACCCTGTTTACCAATACAAATTGGAAGGAGGCTACGACCCCCTGGTTTATTAACTATGACTAAAAGGATGCTGCAACACCCTATTTACCAATTCCAATTGGAAGGAGGCTACAACCCCTGATTTATCAACTACAACTGAAAGGAGGCAACAACCCCCTGTAGGCCTGTTTCCTGCCCTGGCGACGCCCTACCACCCTGATATGTTTGTCGCAATTTCTCTCCCACTGAATTCTGTCACACCCACTGGTTTCTGATTCTGATCATACAATTCGAACTACAGAGACGTCTTCCTTCTTACTCAGGTTGCTGCTTAAATACTTCTCAATGTTTAAGCTTCTTTCAACAGTTGTGTCTCTTCAAACTAAACAAACACACCTTTCACTGTTGCGCCCTTTCAGATCAAAAGATCACACCTTCCAGAATGTCCTTTCACGTTCTTCCATTGATCATGCACCTCAGAAATCGTTTCCGCAGCTTGGAAATCATTTCTGCACCTTTGTCCAATGTTTGCAGGTGCTTTCGCACTGCCAAAATTCTTTCCACAGGATCAATTTCCTGATCCAATCAGATTCATTAATCTTATCTCTAATTCAATCTAGACCATCGATTTCAGCCTCAAAATCACCTTTCTGCACCAAGATTTCCTCATCAACGATTCCCCACCGTTGATCTTTGTCGGTCATTTTCTTGACCGTCGATCTCCAGATTGTGGGATGTGGGATGCGGGATGCCGACTGTCCACTTTTTCCTTTTTGCAAGATTCTTTCCGCAGGCTCCTTTCCGCAAGCTGCTTTCTGCAAGCTTCTTTCAGCATCTGTTTTAGCGGAACTAGCTTCAGTCGTCTGATCTTTCCATATTGCGGGATGCGGAAGCGTAACATTTCAGATTTCCACAAGCTCCTTTTTGCAATTTTTCTTCT
Source organism: Pseudotsuga menziesii (assembly GCA_001517045.1). Taxonomy (NCBI): domain Eukaryota; kingdom Viridiplantae; phylum Streptophyta; class Pinopsida; order Pinales; family Pinaceae; genus Pseudotsuga; species Pseudotsuga menziesii. The sequence continues at coordinate 36,676 of LPNX010164337.1, forward strand.
GCACCATCGATCTTTTGCAGACTCTTTACTAACTGTTTATCTTGCAGATTGCAGGATGCAGGATGCAGAATCACACTTACCTATTTTGGACTTCCACAACTTTGTTTTAGCATTTTCCTAGACCATTGATTTCCTTGCGGATTTACCCCTGACCGTCCGATCTTGATCTTTTGCGAAACTTTGGATTTTTTGCCTATCTTTTGCGGGATGCTTTCTAACCGTCGGATCTTGTGCAGGATGCTTCATAACCATTCATTCTAGAACTAATGTGTATCTGCATTCTATCTTTGTGGATTATACAAAAGCTAATCCTCATTCATCGGATCTCATGCAGCTAACTATGCCACCTCATCATCATGTCGTTTTGCCTTTACTTTGACTTATGTTGCGTTAACTCTACGTTAACTTTGCCATGGTATCTTTTGCTTATCCTTTGTACTTCATAAGCAACTTTTCCATCACTACCTTAGTCTTTCATCATCATTAGGACACCATCATATTCCATGTCATCATATGTGTCATGCCACATCCTCAACTATGCCATGCGATGCCATCATATGTTTCATGTCACATCCTTGACTATGCCATGCCATGCCATCACTACCTTAGTCTTTCACTGAGGTTGTCCTACCATCATATCCACTAGTTATTCCTTTGTCATTCGTGAACACCTTTGACATCAATGACAACTATATACTCAAATATGCCAACAGGCCTAGCAATATGATATATCTACACATATAAAAACATCAAATTATGATTTCAAAGATTATTACTTGTTTTAAGGCTTCCACAAGAGAAAGAGTTACATTTTAAAATGAGTCCTACAATGTTTACCTTACAATAAACAATATTTATTAGTGTGTGTGTGATGACAGAGTGCATGATATTGAGGGCACACAAATTCAATAATTACTTCCAAGCATCTTTAACTCTTTCTATGGTTATTGCAAGTGAGAGGTTTGAACATCACTTTCATGGCTTGAATGGTAGAGGAACTTCTCAGTTTCTCTTTATCTTGATGTAGATTTTGAATACTCTCATTTTGTCACTTTTTGGTTTTGATTGGCTTAATGAGTTGTCTTTTAACATTCTATTGAGACAACCGTCATCCTTGATAAGCCCATGTTGAGAAGTTTTAGTGTTATTTTTAATGAAATATTTGGGCAAAATGTTCTACATTAGCCATAACCTTATGCTTGTTCGTGATCTATTTAGAGGGCATTTAACTCATTGTGGCTAGATTTTGGGACTTTTTAATGGTAAATCCTTAGAAAGCCCCTAAAAATCTCATTGTGAGCCTTGATATGCAATTTTTATAATACGGATAACTTGGATTAATTGCATCTTCATTAAACTTAATTGTCAGGTGTTCATGAAACTTATATGTCAGGTGTTGTGCTTGTATTGTATTCTTCATATTGTATAGCATATATATATGCTTTGAGACAATCTTCATGATTACCCTTTGTGTATTAGTATTTGGCACTTCTTTTCTTGTCTTTGATGTCTTGAAACTAGTGATGTGATAACATCAACCAATGATTATGCTTCACTAAAAATACCTTCATTAGATTGTTATTAAAATTCCTTGTTATACTAGTCATTCTTTGAGATTCTAAAATCCATGCTTCATCCAATTGATCACCAAGGAAAAGTCATTGTAGACCTGTAGATGCCTAAATCCTCTATTCTAGTACACTCTAAACAATAGAAGAAGAGTCTTCATTTCTGCATATTTGTTAGATCCATGGTAATTTTTAGGGGCGAAATTTCGCCAATTGGCTATTTTTTGGGTTTTTTCAAAAAATAAATTCGTTATTTGGTCATTTTTAGTGTCTAACTATATTTACATAGAATATGTTTTTATTATTATAATATTTTCCAAAATTTACACATTTCAGTGTTAATTTTATGTTTCATATTTAATATTCGCCTACCTATATATAAACATGTTTTTTTCAATCCTAAACAATCACCTAGAATATTATTCTTAAGTATAATATTAGAATCCTTAAAAAATACCTTGGTTAAATCCATGGCCTAATCTTATTTTGAACAAATGGAATAATCCTTAGAAAAATACAAGATACCACTAGTACCGTTAAATCCCTTTGGGCCCTAGCCATTGTCTCTATTGAAGAAACAACAAGGTAAATATTTGTCTATGGACAACTATCCTATCTGCCTCAATTGTTCGGTTCTAAGGACATTTTGCATCCCATTAAGAGATTATAAACTTGAAATGAAGGAATCTACTTACCCTTGGGATTCAAACATTTGTACATTATGTGCCAACCATATTTCTTACTAGCCCAAAGCAAAAAAAAATTGAAGGCAACAGACAACACAACCCTTGAAAGCATTAAATGGAATCATCCTTTGGACAAGACTACATTTGAATCCATATCCATATGTAAAAGGTTTCAAATTCAATAGAAACATAACACAAAATTCATACAAATGTTTTCATGGCTGACAATGGTGCACCATTGTAGCAGAGAATGTTTTCATGGGTGGGAATGATGAATCATTGTAACAAATATCTCATAGGCTTATGCTAATACATGCCATTAAAGGGTGGCTACTATTTCATGCATTTTAATTTCAATCTGCTAGCAAATTTCCAATGTAGAATCTTTTGGGGGGATCCCTGTTTTCTTGCATATTTAATTGAGGTTTGTGGTAAACTGAAGACAAATTTACGAGGTTATCTCCCAAAACACCAATTTTATTTTAGTTTTCCAACAACAACTTATCGACGTATCATTGCACCTTTTGGGGGACAATTGATAGTAGTTATTGTTAACTAGTTAAATGAAATAAGTTAGAATGAATGGTTGTATTTTTATTAAAAATACAAATGCTTTAATTTTTTTAAAGGCTATAAAACGTTTCGCAAAGGGAAAAACGTTTTTTAATCAATCTTTAAATAAATTGATTGGCTGGGAAGGCAATCCCATGCCAAGAAAGAGTTTCGCATTGAGAAAAATGTGTGTGCCTAATTTTAGACTGTTAATGCCTGATAAAAACGTTTTTAATTGATTTTTAAATAAATTGATTATGGGTGTTCTATTAGAGTTATCATTTGTCATTGTTTTTAGCACTTAATATTGGAAAGTTAAACCCAGTTTTTTGTTTGTATGCCTAACTTTGTTGTGACTAGATTGCCTATCATGATGCAAGTCCCAAAAGTACAAAAAGCTTGGGACATAAACATATTTAGTTAACATGGCCAAGCAATATGATATATTTACACATATCAAAACATCAAATTAAGATTTCAAAGATTATTACTTGTTTTAAGGCTTCCACAAGAGAAATAGTTACATTTCAAAATGAGTCCTACAATGTTTACCTTGCAATAAAAAATATTTATTAGTGCGGGTGTGATGACAGAGTGCATGATATTGAGGGCACACTAATTCAATAATGACTTCCAAGCATCTTTAACTCTTTCTATGGTTATTCCAAGTTAGATGTTTGAACATCACTTTGATAGCTTGAATGGTAGAGGAACTTCTCAGTTTCTCTTTATCTTGATGTAGCTTTTGAATACTCCCATTTTGTCACTTTCTGATTTTGATTGGCTTATGAGTTGTCTTGTAACATTCTATTGAGACAACCACAATCCTTGATAAGCCCATGTTGAGAAGTTTTAGTGTTATTTTTAATGAAATATTTGGTCAAAATGTTCTACATTAGCCATAAACTTATGCTTGTTCATGATCTATCTAGAGGGCATTTAACTCATTGTGGCTGGATTATGGGAGTTTTTAATGGTAAATCCTTAGAAAGCCCCTAAAAATCTCATTTTGAGCCTTCATATGCAATTTTTATAATACCGATAACTTGGCTTAACTGCATCTTCATAAAACTTAATTGTCAAGTGTTCATGAAACTTATATATCAGGTGTTATGTTTGTATTGTATTCTTCATATTGTATAGCATATATATGCTTTGAGACAATCTTCATGGTTACATTTTGTGTATTAGTATTTGACACTTCTTTTCTTGTCTTTGATGTCTTGAAACTAGTGATTTGATAGCATCAACCAATGATTATGCTTCACTAAAAATACCTTCATTAGATTGTTCTTAAAATTCCTTGTTATACTAGTCATTCTTTGAAATTCTAAAGTTCATCCTTCATCCAATTGATCAGCAAGGAAAAGTCATTGTAGACCTGTAGATGCCTAAATCTTCTATCCTAAGACACTCTAAACAATAGAAGAAGAGTCTTCATTTCTGCATATTTGTTAGATCCATGACCTAACCTTATTTTGAGACAAATGGAATAATCCTTAGAAAAATACAACATACCACCAGTACTATTGAATCCCTTTGGGCCCTAGCCGTTGTCTCTATTGAAGAAACAACAAGGTAAATACTTACCTATGAACAACTCTCCTAGCTGTCTCAATTGTTCAGTTCTAAGGACACTTTGCATCCCTTTAAGAGATTATAAACTTGAAAGGAAGGGATCTACTTACCCTTGGGATTCAAACATTTGTACATTATGTGCTAACCATATTTCTTACTAGCTCAAAGCAAAAAAAAAATGAAGGCAACAAACAACACAACCCTTGAAAGCATTAAATGGCATCATCCTTTGGCCAAGACTACATTTCAATCCATATCCATATGTAAAAGGTTTCAAATTCAATAGAAGCATAACAAAAAATTCATACAAATGCTTTCATGGCTGACAATGGTGAACCATTGTATGGATGGGAATGATGAAATTGTAACGAACTATCTCATAGGGTTATGCTAATACATGCCATTAAAGCGTGGCTACTATTTCATGCATTTTAATTTCAAAGTGCTAGCCAATTTCCAATATAAAATCTTTTTAGGGGATTATTGTTTTTTTGCATATTTAATTGAGGTTTTTCTTTTAGCACAAGATAAGCTTGGAAACACCAATTTTATTTTAGTTTTCCAACAACAACTTATCGATATTTTATTGCACCTTTTGGGGGCAATTGCTAATAGTTATGGTTAACCAGTTAAATGAAGTAAGTTGGAAGGACTGGTTGTCTTTTTATAAAAAATACAAATGCTTTAATTTTTTTTAAAAGGCTATAAAACGTTTCGCAAAGGGAAATACGTTTTTTAATCAATCTTTTAATATATTGATTGGCTGGGAACGCAATCCCATGCCAAGAAAGAGTTTCGCAGCGAGTTTAGACTGTCAACGTTTTTAATTGATTAGTTGGGAGTCGGGACGGCAATTCCATGCCAAGACACAGTTTTACGTTGAGAAAAACGTGTATGCTTGAGTTTAAACTCTCAACGTCTGGGAAAATGTATTTTAGTTAAATTTTAAATAAATTGATTGGCTGGAAGGTAATCCCATGCTCAGAAAACGTGTACCTAAGTAATAAATAATAATTTAATTAATATATTGGAGGTGAAAAAGGTTTTGCTTAAGTAATCCCATGATTTTTAAAAATAAAAAATTATGCAAAAAAATGTTTGATGGATTAAAGACTAAATAATCTTCAAATTTTGTTCCATTGGAAACGTTTACATGAATTTTATTTAAATTTTAAATTACTGGGTGTTTCCTTTTGGGGAGCATACCCACGCTAAGAAGAAAGCTAAGATCTAATTTAGTTATGAATGTGAAAGAAAAGTTATTAATATAAATATTAATTGCTGTCAAAGAAAAGTTATTAATATAAATGTCAAAGAAAAGTTATTAATATAAATATTAATTGCTAGTTATTGTTGCACGCATGAGAATTATTAGTTTTTTTTAGTCTTTTTGGATTTCAGCCTAGTTTAGGTGTGGTCTATCGAGGGATGGAATGCACGCCATTTAGAAAGCCAAATGGTTGGGTGGAAAGTTGAAGTCAAATTTTCAATTGGTTTATTTACTCTAATTCAGATAAGTAAGGTTAAGCTTTAGTATGTGTATTTATCTTTACATCGAGTTAATGGTATCATTGCATGCTTATAGTTAAAGTTATGTGTATTTATTTTTACATCTAGTTAATGGTATCGTTGCATGCTTATGGTTAAAGTTGTATCGATGAGATGTCTTAGCATGTTGAAAATTGGTATGGTACAAGTATTATTTTAATGGGATTTGTTAGTATGGATTAGACGAAGAATAAAGGATATGAAATCTTTTAAATATTGTTATATTATAAAAATATTGATTAATCTTGTAGATGTGTAACTTCTAGTAAAGGTATGAAGATTTATTTAGTCATTGCAAAACTATTTACTTGCATGCACATTGTGATATTATCAAGGATTTGTCATAGTATTTACGAGAAATAAATCATGTTTTACTTTAAGATTGAAAAATCACCATAATCTTTAAACTTCAACCATGGAAAAGAGATTTGTATTTATATGCCTACTTATACTCCTTCAATTCTATAAATTAAACCCTTTTGTTATGTATGTGTTGTATTACTTAAATATGGGTATAAGTAGGAACGAGTAGAATTGTCATTGCCTTGTTAAAGATATGTACATGTTTAACTACTATGCATTTGAGTTCATAAAGCTGAATATGATGGCTCCATGAGTGGAATAAAGCCCGGATATATATATTAAGATATATATATGATTGATCTTAGAGAAAGAAAATATGTTCTTGATATTTGTTATTTAAGGAATAAAAATGGTTATTACAATAATATAACAATAAGTATTCGAAGTCCTTTTAAAGGACATGATGAGTTTGTACTTTTGAATTTAACTATGCTAATTAATACTTAAGGAAACAAACTTGAAGAGATCAAGGTATTTAAATTATTAATTAAGGTGGTATGCTTGTTGAAGTTGAATTACATTATTGGTGTTGAAAGTTATAGTCGACAATGTTATTACAATAGTGTCTTAGCTAGATGTATGACATAAGTCTTGAACATTAGACATTGTGGTATCTTATTGTATGCAATTAATAGGAGTGAACTTGAAATTATAATGTTAAGTATTCTTTAAAAAGGAAAACATAAACACTTTGAATGAAAATCTATTGTGGGTGAGAGTATATAGTATATCTTACATATGTTCAAGTCATCGTAGTTTTGAATGGTGGAAAGGTTGCCTTATACTTCGCACAGCGATGGTTACCAACATTCTTCACAAGACTTGTTTACAACTATCCATAGTTTGATTCATAGTTTAATTATGTATGAAAGAGACCACTCGCCTTGGGCCAATGAGAAATGACCTCTTTTCATTTATTTACCTCTCTTTTCATTTATTTATCCCTCTTTTCTTTATTAATCTCTTTTTAAATTTACGAATTCCCCCTCATTATCTTTTCCTTATTTTCCTTTTGATTTATTTTCTCCCCTTTTCCTTTTTTTAAAGCCTTAGACCGCCTGTTTCAGAATATGGAGCTCTTCATTTGCAGTTTGTGAGCTCTTGTGACTAGGAAGTAGGACCTTCACTCAATCTTAACTCTAACTATAGGGAGTGGGGGTCAAAGAGTCTAGTTCAAGTCAATGTATAAGGGTAGTGAAAGTGGAGGGACGGACTTATACTGGGTTCACTTGGGAGTGCCATGGGTAAGTGGGAGCCTCACCTAATCGTGGGAGCATGAGTTTTTGACTTCTAATCCTTTGGCAGTTGTTCGAAGTCGGAGCTAGATGTTGGGTTTTCCACAATTTCATTAATTTTTTTTTAATATTTGTTTTTATAGTTTTTTATTTATTTATTGATAATAATATATTAAATGTAATAACTATATTATTTTAATATTAATATATTAAATATAATAACTATATTATTTTAATATTACATATGATATGGTATATTAATATATTAAATGGTGGGATGAATGTTTCTAAAATTTAAAAATACTTTAAGGTTTTACTTGGTAAGTCATTATTTGTTATTGTATATTAAATATTTAAAAATAAAAAAAAAAATTAAAATTAAAATAAAACATAAAATAGGTAAATAGCATTATTAAAAAATAAATAATAAAGTAAAAAAGTTAATAAAAATTATAAAAGTTAAAAAAAATTAAAGAAATAAAAAATAATTTTAAACAAAGGCGAGTGGGTGGTAATCCATTGATCAAGGGGAGTGGAGTCAAAGAAGGGGAAGAGAGAGAAGGTAAGTGAGAAAGAAAAAGGGGTAGGAGAAGGAGAAGGAGAAGGAGGGGGAGTGATGAAGGGGTTCTATTTTGGAGTAGTTATTTATTTTTGAATAAGGATAAAAGAGATTTAATTTATTTTTGAAACATAGAAAAACAAAGAATTTAATGTAAGAAGAAAGTGAAAAATTTAATGTATTTTAACAAAAGTAGGGGAGGTCATTTAAAAAAAATAAATTATTGACGGTTTCAAATGTAGGGAGATATCTATAGGGGATTTTCAACTTCCTAAGTTGATATGTAATGACAATCATGATGGACGAGCACTACTTGCGAAATAACAGAAGATGCGAAATTGACAATTTTTCGCTATCATGATGCAAATACAAGTACTTTCCGAAACTTTGATAGACTACCAAAAGGGCCTATCGATGACGGTTTTGGCCCAACGAAATATGACCATGATCAATGCAACGAGATGGTTGATATGACATTATCTCCTTAGCATGGTGATGCATGAGACAAGGCATGATCAAATTCTAGGACTTGACTCGACCATGACACAACATTGCATATGACACAAATTGGCAAGCCAATCGTAGGGGTCATACATAAGCATAAATGGTGAAATGATATATGGATGTGACAAGCACATCACTCTGGACATGATGATATAAATAGAATGATTTTGCAAAAAGTTCACTAGGTTCGCCTTTGGCATCATGTTTCGAGACTTCTGAATCATGTCAATGTTCAGCATCAACATTAACCTCACATTAATTATATAAGTGATCATTTTAAACCACATCTCATCCCATGACTAAATTAGTCATTTATTTTAGTCTTTCTTAGTTGTGATCACTTCAAATTTCTCAAATTTGGTCAAATTTCACTAAAAAACACTGTGGTGACCAACGTTTTTGGTGGTTTAGTCATTTATGTCACATGGTGACCAACTTTTTTGGTTTCCTAATCATTTATCACCCATTTTTCTAATAGTGTGACATATCTTCCCCTAGATTTATATTTCCTTCCAGAAGATGTCTCATCATTGTCCTTATGAGAGTGACCCCTAGTCATTAATATTTTGAATTTGTGTTTATTTTAGAATTTCTTGTTCTTATGGCCTCCTGTAACAACTGACTTGCAATTCCTACCAACTCTAGATTTCTTAACTTCATATATTCACTAATGGAAACTAAGAAATTCTCCCAAGAATCCAAAAAACTACAAATCAAGGCTATGCATCGCTCATTATCCTTTTTTTTAACTGATTGCCTTAAGCTAATTAAGCAAGGAATTCAATTGCATTAAGGTGATTTGTAATGATATCACCATCTTTCATATTTAGAGCATACAACTTATTCAAGTAGAATATCAATTTCATGAGGTGTTTACCCTCATACAACGATCCAAGTTTTTCCCAAGTATTCTTTTCCATAATTTCCCTTGACACGTTCATGAATATAGAATCAAATAGATTAAGTACAACCAAAACAATTGTCACAATTATTCATCTTATTCTAGTCGTCCTACTTGACAATGTCATAGTTTATGTCTTGCATGATGGATTCCTTATTCTCTCTTTAAATAAGTAGAGATTTGATCTTCAACTTCTACAAATTGAATTTGTGGCCATTGAATTTCTTATCCTTATGTCTAGATTTCATTTCTCTTATGACATATATCTTCTCAGCCTCTCATTGAAGCTATATACCTCATAACAATCATTGCTACAACAACACATCATTGTTTGGTTTAAGCTCCTTTACTTGGATAATAAAATTTGTCTATCTCTTTGATCACGAACTCAAATCATTGCCTCAACAACCCAATATTCCATTAGTTGAATTTCCTCCACTTGGAAACAAATGCGTCCACATGAAGCCCAAAATCACTATGATACCAATTGTTTAACCCCAAGAACAACCTACAACGTGTCACCCCTTTTTTCCCATTTCTGTGATGAATTTGCATGTTTGTCTGAAACTTTAGAACGTCGCAGTATCCTCATCCGAACTCCGTTTGAGGTGTCGTTGCAATCGGCTCGATGAGCTCTTTGCAACCATGCAATCCATGCTGATATTTGATGAGTTTAAAATTTGACCTTTTAATATCCTCCTCGATCAAAGGTTTCGGATAGGCATCAATGGAAGGATTGCGGGCCCTGAGGCTCCATATGCAAGTACAGTCATCGAAGGGTTCCCTACAGGCGGGTTCCCTATAGAGGGGTTGTTGGATGAAGGGTTTCCCATAAAAACGTAACTGGTATATGGGCTTCCCATTACGACATGCCCCGTTGGTGGGTTGTCGACCGGGGGGTTTCTAGAAGGGAGGCTTGTTGAAGGTAGGTTTCCCATGGGAAGGTTCCCAGTAGGCAAGTTCCCAATAGGATGGTTCCCAGTAGGAGGGTTCCCAGTAGGTGGGTTCCCAATGGGAGGGTTCCCAATGGGAGGGTTCCCAATATAAGGGTTCCCTGTAGGTAGAGGTTCACTACTAGATGATGGGATGTGGCCAGCCATGGGGTTGTGTACCAGTTGTGTGGGGATGACAGATATGAGTGGAAGAGATCAGTCTCAAATGCGACTTTCTCGAAAAGGGAAACCAATGAGAGTGAATGATGTCAATTAGAGGTGCGACGGAACCAGTTTAATGGACCGAACTATGGTGACTTCCCCCAAATTCTGTGAGAGTATCTCAAAGGAGTAATGGTGGCAGAGTGACATAATGAAAAAAGGAACTATGAAAATGATAAAAGAAAAACCCAACTGCAATCGTGTGTGCCAAAGGGGATCTCTCAACAAAATCAACACTCAAGCCAACAACACACTATAAAACTCTACTGCAATCTTGTGTCACAATAGGTGAGTGGATAAAAACAACTAGAAATCAAACAACCAGTCACTACCTAAAAACAAAGAGACTACTTAGGGTGTGTGTGTGTGTGCACAAGTAGTGTGAACAAACCCCAGTATACACTAAAAATAAATGCTTGAAACTGAAAGTAAATGCTGAAATATAAAGATAAAACAAAAAACTGATTGAAAGAACTAGCTAACTATTTCATAAACACGCCATGCAACAACTACTAAGCAAGGGACTGTTCATTAACTGCTTCATACGATCAAAAAAGAAAATCATGCAAAATAAGCACTCAAATAATGTAAACAATCCTAAGAATGAGGTTGGAAGGTAACACTATCGCAAATCAATCAACCAGTAAAAATAGATCTAGGGAATGAACATGGGATTCATAAGGTTGTAACTCGATCTCAAAGCGCTTTTGTATAAGGGACAATGTTCTAGGGCGCACACTGCTCAGGAATAGAAGCAGATTGAAAAAAGAGTGACCCAGAGGAAGAGTGCTCTTATCAGGGCCACAAGAGCGCTCTGGAGCGCTCTTAACTGGGAAAAGGGAATGTTCTGTAGCTCCCTTAACTGGAAAATATAAGCACTCCAAGAGAAATTGTCAGGAAAATAAAAATAAAGCTTAATCAGGGGGTGAGCCAATGATCTGAAGGTTGGGGGAGTCCTATTTTGTCATCTAGAAGTCTGCTAGGAGTCTAGCAGAGATGAAAAACAACAAAAACAATGAATCTAAGCAAGAAAAACTTATGCAAAAAAGTATGACTAAACAAACTCTCAACACTACCAAGGATCCATGTAGATTGACCCAGTGTGGTCGCCAAATATGTTATGAGTGTTTCCACACTCACACACGTGAAAATGGGTGAGCTTCCGGCTTGGTAAAGTCGAGATGGGAGCACATGAGATAACTAGCTCTCACAACTCATATATGTGAGAGAACTAGGTAAAAGCAAGTAAAAATAGAACTATGCAAATATAAACATAGGAAATGGACCTAGATATCATTGAATGCAAGTCGTAAATAAAAAGAAAAAGTAAATGTAGGTTACAGTAACAAACAATAATAAACAGTAACAATAAATTTGACTCTTTTTCACACACCAAAGCGTAAAATGTATAAAATGAAAGTCTTTTTATTAATCAAATGTGGATAGTACATGGGTGGAGAATACCTCTATTAAATGGGCCCTTGAAGCTGATGTAGAGTGTGGTTCTCCAGCGTCCAAACAGTTTGGTCTCTCTCATGAGGTCACAATGGTGTCGTATCTTAACCGGGTGGAAGGAGTGAGAGGTAACTGAGGGTTATGGGATTCCAGGGAAATTTCGGCAAAGTAACATTGCTTCAATGGAGATATATGAAGAATGAACCTTCATGTAGTATTTATAGGAAATTATTTTCCCATTAGGGTTTTGTAAACCATGGTAGTTTTTCTTTCCACCACCGGTAAAGTTTGAATTTTGGGAGGGATTTACTTTTGGTGTGGACTTCCCTTGTTTTATGGAATTGTGTCTTAAATTGGACATTAATTCCTAAATTGGTGGGATAATTCTATTTTGCGAGAAGGGATCCATAATATATGGATTTTTCATATTCTTTTTTTTTAATATATGAAGGCATTTTGGTTATAAAAGTGGGTTATGAAAGATATGTAAGTGCTTAGTGACATGGGAGATTTTTTTTTGTGTTAACAGAAGGTATCCAAGCTAGAATAATCACACAAGACATATTGTTGGTTTTAAATTGAAAATGGATTTGAGTTCCATTGGGAGATTTAATTGACTTGCCCACTAGATTATGAATCAATAAACAGAATGAGAGCAATAGATTTGAAGAGATGTTTTTTTAGTATGTGCAGGGACACATTATGTGATTTGATGTTCTAGATATTAACCATAATGGCGATTTGATTAGGCGCCTGGATCAAACAACCCATTGAGTTGAGGAGATGGTCTTGTTATCGTATGTTGTTGGGTAATGTTATATATGCATATAAACGTGTTATTTTAACTAAATCTAAGGGTGTTTGTGTTTTGAGTGATGCTTTAGTTGTAGTATGGAATAAGAAATTGAAGTTATATGATTGTACAAGACAAGGAATGGATTCATGCCATCGGTGAGAATGGTAGAGGCATTTATGAGTCTAGAATGACTATCAAATAAAGTAATGGTGTGAGAATGTAGAGTATATTTAAGAAAGATTATGGGCACCAATTGTCAATTTCATTGGACAAAACAAGAAGGAGATGAAATTGGTGAACAATGGGGTGATACTTGGTAGGATCCAAAAAGTTAGGCATTCGACTAATGGTGTGATGATTGAGATTGTGAGAGTGGCATTGAAGAGAAAGAGGATGAACCAATTCCAACAATGTGGCTACATATATTCTTTAGCAAAATTATGTTCTTGGGAATAAAGTGGAAATAAAAACTAGGTAGATGTTGTATGGGCATTAAAAACTGAATTTTTTTGGTAATAAGTGGAAATAATATGTTTCAACAACAAAGTATACAAGTTAGAAGAGGTAGAGGATGGCCTTTTGAACATTATAATGATGTCACAAGGATTATGTAAAAAGTTTTGATGTGGTTGGAAACAAACGAGGCAAATCTAAAAAAATGAATAGTTAGAAATGTGGATGTTGAGAGTGAAATTGAATGAGAATAGAAAATTCATCAAGAAAGTTAGAAGAATGTGCCCATATATTCTTTAGCAAAATTATGTTCTTGGGAATTTCGGGAAATAAAGTAATGGTGTGAGAATGCAGAGTTTATTTAAGAAATATTATGGGCACCAATTGTCAATTTCATTGGAAAAAACAAGAAGGATATCAAATTGGTGAACAATGGGGTGATACTTGGTAGGATCCAACAAGTTAGGCATTCGACCAATGGTGTGATGATTGAGATTGTGAGAGTGGAATTGAAGAGAAAGAGGATGAACCAATTCCAACAACGTGGCTACATATATTCTTTAGCAAAATTATGTTCTTGGGAATAAAGTGATGGAGGGGGGCCATGGAGAATTCAAATTCTATAGTGAATTCCCTAGAATAGTACAAGCATAATATTTGTTTGTAGAAAAGTCGTCCTTACACATGTACACAAATTTGGATGTAATATCTAATATCATAGATATGATTTTGGATGAAGCTTTCTCCTCGTTGAGAAACACAATGGCTTATGGGGATTTCATTTTGGAGGATTCCATATATGATAAACACATATGATAAAACCAAATAAAACAACAGTTAATTTGCATTGATTTTATGGTAGATCATGTTACCATATTAGTATTTGGATTTTTTTAAAGACTAATTTGGTTTTTGCATTGGTATGAGTGGAGATTGTACATTACACACTGTGTGAGAGCATTACTTGGTAGTCAGAAATCTCACATCATCCCCAAAAAAATTATGTTTCATTTTCTCAATTTTGTCAGTTTGCTTAGTATTTGGCCAGGTTATTTGCAAGATACTTGCAATTAAATTTTTCCATATCAGGCTATTTATAAAAAAATGCACTCAAATTGGGGTTGCAAGTTAAGGTTTCTTCTAATGAAATAAGAAAACAAAGAATGTAGAATGGTCGGGTAAAAATGTGATTAGGGAAGTAACTTTTCAAAGAAATCAAGAGGACAAAATCGTGTATGTTGGTGTGCCACATCAAGGAGGAAGTGAAAGTTGGAATTCTTGAAGAAGTTCTTAATTTATTGAATCATGTTCATACCCAACTATGGATAACTAGAATTAGGGCTTTGTTTATAATGAGAGTGTGTTGAAGGAAGTTGGCACAACCACATATGATTACTAGAAATAATCCCTTTGTTTACATTGATAATTTTTTGAATGAAATTGATAGAGTCAATTATGATCATAGGAAAACTTGAGAATATGACGAGTATATAATAGGGACCACTCCGTGAGGATATAAAGGGATGATTGAACTTGAGTTTGGTGGCAATTCAGTGAAGATTGAAAGGATCATTGGGACGATTCAAGCAAGGGGGATCACAAATCTAAGAAGAGTTTAAGGACTCACGATATGGATTAACATGCATGTGAGTGAATGGAAATTTTTAGATTGTGATGAAACTATCACAACAACTCTATTTCAATTTCCCCCCTTTGTTTAATTCCAATAATAAAAAGTTATTTCATGTTGTGCTCCCAACTTGATATGTTTGTTGCTTCCATGGTTTGTTGTTGTGCACTCAAAGACAGGGAGCATGTAATTGCACTTTTTGGTATCATAAGGAAAACATGCAATATAGGCAACTCCACTATGAAAAATGTTCGGGTAGAGTTATTGACGACACAAATATAGCAAAGAAGTGTTGGGTTTGAGTTGTGTGAGGAATATACATTGCTAGCATGGTGACTAGGGTAGATGTTGTATGGGCATTAAAAATGAATTTTTTTGGTAATAAGTGGAAATAATATGTTACAACAACAAAGTATACAAGTTAGAAGAGGTAGAGAATGGCCTCGTGAACATTATAATGATGTCACAAGGATTATGTAAAAAGTTTTGATGTGGTTGGAAACAAACGAGGCAAATCTAAAAAAATGAATAGTTAGAAATGTGGATGTTGAGAGTGAAATTGAATGAGAATAGAAAATTCATCAAGAAAGTTAGAAGAAGAGAGGATGATTAAAGCCATGATGATCTTGGAAGGGGGAACTCAATTAAATACTCTAGTATATATTTTGGGAGTTCAACTCTATATGAGTTGGTGGTCTAGATTGTGGATATGTAGTAGTGCTTTAACATCCATCATGTTGAGGAGTCCAAGCAAAGGAAATTTTAATACATAAGGTTGAGAGGACATGCATCAAGATGGTATATATATCTACAACTACACATACAAAAAATGAAAGGAAAAGGTCAAGATGTGGGAAAATATGGAAATTTACTAAATTTCAAGGTAAGTATATGACTTTTGATTACTTTTTAAATATGCATGGAATGTTGGAGGATTAAAACAAAAGGAAACATATGTATAAGAGTATGCTTTTACATTTTGTATTGTAGCCATTACCATTAGTTTTGTAAAGGAGGATGAAGATACAACTACTATATTTGTGAAGGGCCTTACTTTGTCTATTAAATAATAATTTAGTATGACATAGATGCATTCCATGAGTGAAGCTTATAGTTTATCCTTAAAGACACGATGGAATTTGTTAAGAAGACGGAATAATGAAAAAATGAGAGGAGTTGAATGTGAATAGAAACTATGTGATCAATAAGACAATGAGAGTTGCATGCTGGAAAGAAGATCAATAAAGGAAGATTCCCATGGTGATGCGGATAATGAGGAGAATCCATAGGGAGACATTGTAATTGACCTTGTGTAAAAAGAGAGGAAGGTGGTGCATGTGATTGGATGCATTCATGAATAAATGGAGGATGAGCATGTGATTGATTGCCTACCAGAGGAAGCAAAGAGGCTATTGCAATGGGACGTGTGCTAGAAACTTTGTTTCCAAATGAAGTAGAAGAGGGAGCACCAATGGGAATTTTTAATTCTCATAGTGTCATTTTGTGTTGATTTGTGTGTAGGTATATAAATAAAAGGCAATGTGAACATTGTGTGTATGACCGAATACAAAATTGTTCATGGAAACCATTGATCATGAAGAAGTTGAATATGTCCATGGAAAGGGTGAGATGATGCTTGCAAATGGTTTATGTGATGATGTGAATTATACATGGATTGTGAAGGTTGTTTCATTTTAACACAATGAAGAGATTACAATAAAAGTATGATACGGGAAACAATTTTGGTGATAGAGATGGTAAACAATGTTGATGAAAATGCGGGATGACATGGAAGACATTGAATATGTTTTACATTGAGTTGAAAGAATAATGATTGTAATACCCCCAGTTTGACCATTGGATTGTATTGGATTTATATTCAAATGTTGTGTATATGTGATATATGATTTCCTAGCATGGAGCTCAAGGCCAAGGCCCTGCTAGTGAACGCTTGGGTTTAAAGGCAAGTATTTTATATTTTGTTATCCATGTGCTAGTAAACCATGGAAAATTGTAAAATTATGTAAATATTTATAATGAAATAAAAATACCAAGATATGGGATATGGAAGTAACTGTTGATTGACTTGTCATTGATGCCAACATGGAACTTGCAGTGGTCCCTCAGGTTGTCATTGATGCCACCAAGGTCCCCTACAATGGACATGATTGATGTAAAGGTATGAGTTGATGATGGACACTTGTACAGGTTTGGTATGTGGTTTGATCACCCTTTACCCACACATAGTGGTCAGCTGGATGATAAATTGATGGTTGATTGATTGGACATACCCACACGTGTGGTAGCTTGGCCTTTGGATCCCATTCACTAATGGTGTGTGATTTGTAGCACATGGTGGTACAAATGACCCATTCTATGGTCATTTGTTGAAGATGTCATGAATCCCACTGCTTGCACTTGATGAAGACCTTGATTCCCTTGTAGCCCTTGATGGGGTCATGTAACCCTTGGAGATGGTCATTATGCATGAGAAGGTTTGTCACCCACATACATGGTGGTATGATGGCTCTTGGAAATTATATGATCATGATAGAGATTGAATGTACCTTTGTACTTGATAATGGAGTCCTATTTGATGGACTTGAAGTCCATGTAAAACATATTGTTTAAATATTAAATGATATCTTTGAAAGAGTCCTTGAAACCATTGCATATGGTTCCTTGGGTATTGAACCCACACACTTGGTAGCTTCTTGATGGTGATGTGTGGTCCTTCTTGTGGTTAGATGGTTATTGAGATGTTGATGGAGGTGGATCCCATGGACATGCCTTGATATGTTGAAGAATACTATGAAGAAGTCCCTGGAACTCTTGTAGTGGGTGGTGTGGTCTTTGACACCCTTAAGTGTGGGGTCTTTGATGTCCTAAAGAGATTGAAGAACTTAAGGGTATTGTACCATGTATTTGAAAATAATCCCATCATAGGGAGATATTCATTGCCAAGTCCTTTCCATTTATATGTGGAGTGTCTCCTAACTCCTTACAGTTGACGAGTTTTTATTTTTTAAAGTTAATGTATTAATTTTCCCCTTTACAAGTAGGTCGTCCTGCTAAAATAATTCAATTAATACAAGTCATCTAGACATGGGAATAAATCCTCCAATACCTATATAAATTAGAGATCAAACATTTCATTTATTCATCAATCAAGTCTCTCTTTGTAATTTCACAACTCTTGGAGAAAATTGCGAAACTTTGTGGAGGAGAAATCTTTGGGCATCTTTGAGTATTAAAGAGATTCACTAAAATTGGCATAAATTTCTCATATGGAAGCATAATTACAAAATTCTTGGCTTGTTGAAAATCTTGTTGCAAGGGCTATGTGATGATATGATATAGATTTTATTTTGGTTTGTCTATTGTTTCTTCATCTTGTGATCTACGAAAAGGTATGGTTCATGCTTATGGGTTTCTCTTATGTTGGCATGATGAGTATGAGCAGATTCTTGAGCAGTGGGTTTGACAATTCGATGACAGGGACAAATTAATGACAATGAGCAATAGATGATTGAGTGGTAGAAGTGTTTTTGATTGGAAATATGAGACTTGCAACCTTGGGGATTGGATTCCTTAACCCTTTCGTAGTTTGACCCGAGAAGACCAGGTTGGGTCTTGGATTAGGAGTTGGTGCTCTTCTTATTAGTTAGTGCTGATGTAACCACACATATTGTAGTATTCCATGTACAATACATAAAAAAGTTTACCATACAAATATTGTGTCCTCTTGTGTTGTGTTTCTTGTTATGATTCAGTGATCTAGTTGATGATATGATTATTTTTTATAATTTATTAGTTGATAGATGCTTATGTAATAATGATGTAATTGGTAGCAACATATATTGATGAACTATGCTGATTAATAAAAGTTGAAAAATGGTTTAAATTGCCTACACACTTATTCACCCCCCCTCTTAGTGCGACCATTGTGTCCAACAATAACTAAAATGAGGGGGCTATATGTATCCACTTGGGAGAGATGACGGATTGTGATATTGAACCTTGTGTTGTCAAATTTCATTGTAACATAGCCAACTTCTGCCTTACTATTTTTTGTAAAAGTGGGAGATAAAAGAGTTCCTTAAACATTTTTCAACTAACCAAGATTGTTAGTAACAATGATTATCTGACATTATTAATAAAGAATAACTCTATATCCATACACATGGAAGGATCTTTTACAATGATAAACTATTATACCATCTGGAACCAATAACATGGTCATCATTAAATTGGCCTTTTTATACTATTTTTGCTTACATAGGGCTTCCGATTAAATACAGCTAAAATGGAATAACTTTCTCACAGTTCAAAAATACATAGTCAACTTCATATACTCACAAATTATAACTTAGTATCATATAATAGTTAAATTCCCAGTTCATCATCTATACATTGAAGCATTAATCCTTTTCAATACCAAGATATTATTCCCTTACAAGGTATTAATCCGTTTCCTTATAGAATAGAATGTCAAACTCAAGGGTGTAAGAACACTTAAAGTTCCTAAGTAATTTTTCATATTATTATTACCTAAATGTATGCTTGTTGTGTATAAAGTTTTAACATATATTTAGATGAGGAGGCTAGCAATTCACAAGTATTTCTATCATTAATTGCCCCATAAAAGCAAGATATTTAAGTAACATAGTTCACATTGAGTATGTAATTAAATAAGAGAGTTTTCTATTAGAAAGATAAGATTGCGAACATTAATTTGAATCAATTTCAAGAAATAAACACATGAGGTCAAATGCAAGAGAGAGACACACATTTAGTGTAGAAAATTTTTCTTAGAAGTTAAGAGCCTTATAACCCAGGGCGGCCCTAGTGGTCAGCTTAAAATTTTTGTAACTCTTTATCTAATTAATCTTTAGTTGTATTCAGTTTATTCTTCTTATTGCAAGGTTTCATAAGTTTATATTAAGTTATTAAGTTAAGGTCTTATTGGAACTTCCATAGCTCATTACTTGCAATACGTTAAATCACTATCAATCATAATGACATACATTTAATACATTTTTCACAAAGAAATATTGAATACATGAAACATCATAATCATCATTGATTATAATCAATGTTTGAGAGCTCTGCATCAAATCAAACTTTTAATAATTCTGAACATTCTTGATGTTTTTGAGTCCACGACTCAACACATATCATCATGGTAATTCCATAATATTGATGCTCCAGAGCTTACTCGCTCAACATCAAGGCATATTATCTAAGTCCCTCAAGACCCAAGTAACAACATTACACATTCAACATGTTTAAACAACACATTAACATGTTGCATAACTTGATACTTCTAGTATCCATGCATGTACAAACCATTCAAAGATTCTATGAAACAATTACCTTATCACAGATATGACATATATACACAACTAGTCGTTCTTAAAAATGCTACGGTTACCACACTCAAGTATTTCAATAGAAATTTTCAAAACTTCTAACAAAGTATATTCTCGGCATGTCAAGTTATTTAAACTATGTTTTTTTTCCATAATTTGTTTGTTTTATCAAATGATAACATCTTGCTAACCCTTCGTAATAATCAAGGAATTATAATGATTTTAGTTGTTACCTTTTTCATCGCAAAAATTATCTTTTTCTTTTGACTACCTTACCAATCCCCATTCAATGGTGCTTCTTGCAATCGTGTGTACCTGCATTCCTTACAATTTATTGCAAATATTATTTGCATCATCATCTCATAAACTAAATTATAAATATAATAGCAAGTTCCTATTTTGGATGCTCATAAACTCTTGATGCAACAAGATATTCTTTTGTATAATCACAATATACTCTCCCCAGAACCTAGTCGTACTTACCTTTATGTCACTTACACCTTAAGCAAAATTCATACATTACTTTATATAAGCTTGAATTGACATTACCAAATTACATTATCTTCGCTTCAGTTTCTTTCTAACAAGTGTACTTGTACATTACACTTACAACCTTTGCAAGGGGTTATTTACATCATATTTTCTAATGTAATTTTAAGCAAGACATAAAATTATATATACCAACAAGTTTCTTCTCAAATGCATTTAAACAACAAAGATACAAAATGCACAATCTAGATGTAATAATATTTATCCTTGTACTTAATCCTTGTACATTTATCATACTTAATCTTGTTGAAATAAAAGTACATCGATATACCGTTGCCATGACTACACTTATATGTAAGTTACTTCTACTTGCATGTATCATTCAGTGACTTACTTTTTCAGCACAATAAGCAAAATATTGGCAAGTTATACACATATTAGCATAAACGTTATTTTTGCATAAGTTTGCTAATTGATTTTTCAACAAGTGATTCACAAACTTCCACATTACGCATCATTATGCATGTAAAATAACATAAGTATGTCTTTACAGAGGTATGCCAAATTAAGCTAATGGTAGCATTGTAATGTATTCATGTTCACATTTACAAATATTTATAATCAAACTTATCAACTCGTCTATCTTCAGACAAAACTTCACTCTTCATGATTTTTTTTTGCATTTCAATTATGCAACTAGATGTATACATCCAAGCACATGATTCTAAGCGAACTAGTTCGTGTACTTTGATGATCCTAAGTTAAAAATATCATTCTTTCTATAGCATGCATAGCCATAATTAAACATAAAATCTCGTATTCAAATCACAAAGTTCACAACATACCCAAATGTAGGTGAGTCCATTAGGTTCGAGTGTTGATAACCTGCTCTAATACTATTTGTAACATACCCAACTTCTGCCTTACTATTTTCGTAAAAGTGGGGTATAAAAAGTTTCCTTCAACATTTTTCAACTAACCAAGATTGTTAGTAACAATGATTATCTGGTGTTAGTAACAACGCCTTCTGACGTTATTAATCAATAATAACTCTAGATCCATACACATGGAAGGATCTTTTAGAATGATAAACTATTATACCATCTGAAACCAATAACATGGTCCTCATTAAATTGGTATTTTTACACATAGTTAACTTCATATACTCACAAATTATAACTTAGTCTCATATAATAGTTAAATTCATGTTTCATCATCTATACATTGAAGCATTAATCGTTTTCAATACCAAGATATTATTCTCTTTACAATGTATTAAGCCTTTTCCTTATAGAATAGAATGTCAAACTCAAGGGTGCAAGGCCACTTAAAGTTCATACATTATTACCTAAATGTATGCTTGTTGTGTATAAAGTCTTAACATATATTTAGATGAGAAGGCTAGCAATTCACAGGTATTTCTATCATTAAATGCCCATAAAATCAAGATGTTTGAGTAACATAGTTCACATTGTGTATCTAATTAAATAAGTTTTCTATTAGAAAGATAAGATCGCAAACATTAATTTGAGCAGAAATATAAAGATGAGGTAAAATGCAAGAGAGAGACATTGATATACGTGGTTCACCCCAGGGGCTACGTCCGCAAAAAAATGTTAATCTTTTTTATTTTATTGTTCAAAGAGGCTTACAATTCTGCAGCACATCTGCTGCAATCAATTTTCATTTTTCCACAAGGTCTAATTCATGGAGAACATTTTCAATTTACTATCTAGCCTTTATGCAAAGGCTTCCTTTATTCCTACACAAATACCAACTATATTAATCCAACATATCATCATTTTAATTATTCAATATGAAAATTGTAAAATGTTAATAAATATAAATTTACTAGCATTACTACCCAATTCTTTAATAATGATTTCCATCCTTAAAAGAATGAAAAAAGCCTTGCTCTACAAAGTTAAAAAAATATTAAAAACTAAATTCTCTTGCCCACGGGAAAAATCCAATTATACACTTGGACTCCACATTCTTTTTTTTTAATACACATAAAACTTTGTGCTTATCAACATTATATTTAGAGCATGAGATATGTAATAAAAGTTTGGTAAGATTGGCATTTTAAACATACTCAAACCAGGGATCGAACTTCCACATAGAAGTTGCCCTACCTTCTCGACAATAAATAAAATATGAATGGATTGATAAAAGGGTTATCTTGGTAAATAATATTTGTGTTCCTTTTGATCTCAATGCACAGTAAGAAAATGTATCAAGAACACTACGTACTCCTCAAAACTAAGTACACAAAAAGTGTGTTAACAAAACATTGCAAATAACAATTTTAGAAAAAAGGAGTAACAGATTCTTCTTCAACTCAGCATTCAATAAAATAAAAGTAAATATCAACAACACAATATATGAATATATTATTGGAATTTGATTCTCCCCCTGGAGATCGTTTCTCTTTACACCCTATAAAAAACAAGAAGATATGATATCTCTCTCCCAAGTAAGCAGGTTAATAGATAAAAGTATCAAATCTCTCCATAAGGAGGAACTAATAAAGGGAAGGCTCTCTGATTGGATAAATATAACAGCTTGGAAATTGGAAGTAAACGCAGAAACATATAGATATGACCCTCGTCCTTTTGAAAACTCAACATAGAAGCATCTACAAAGAACTCTTGGTTCTTGAGATCACAATGCATGTATGAAATACAAAAGGGTTTTTGCTCTTGGAAATCACAACGTATATGCAGGTAGATAGAGTTATTTGGAAAGCACAACATATAACATAAAAAAAATAACTTTGTAGTAACTAAAACACAAAGTGAGTCAGCAATAATCCTTTTAAATAAAAGAGAACACTTTACCTCGATTGGGTGTGTCCCTTGCAGAAATCGGTGTGGATAAAGTTACAGTCCTTTTTTTCATGTAGAAATATGCACGGGAAACCTAGCAATACTTCTCCACATTAGTGGATGGTAGAGGTGGTAAACCGCCAGCCATCCTCGCAGAAGGCCTAACCCCAAATGACTCAAGGCTCGAACCCGTGACCTCTCCCCGAACCGAGAGAGTGTGCGCACGTCTTACCAATTGAGCTAACCCTTGGGGCTGATAAAGTTACAGTCCTTGATAGTGAATATCTAAGAAATACAACTTGGTTTTGTCTTCCTCCTCAACATAAAATATTGTACTGGTTAATGTATCTCTACAACGCCCAACTTTGCCATATTCATCCCATCTTTTTGCTTAGAATATCCTAGATTTTGTAGGAGCAAAACTTCTTCCTGTAGGACTTTTTTTTTGTCGTTATCTCTTCCGAGAAGAAAGAAGTAATCGTAATCAACTCTTAAACCGTTAGGTAACTATCTTTGGACAAGCCTGAGGTGGGAACCCTAACTGTTTTAATAATTTTGTTTTATTTCTATATTATGTTGTCCATTGATTAATGTATTTGACCATTATTAAATGAAGTCACTCATAGATTATTTCTAAGATATTCATATGAAATGAATAGTAATTTGTTTTGATATAATATGTTATTTCCATATTTGACTTTGTCGTCTAAACTTGCTTAGGCCTATAGCCATAATAATAGTTTAGATAAGTAGAAAGTATAATCATTGGAATTCTCTAATATTGTTTGGCTTCATGCTACTATATAGGTTATACCAGTGCAACAAATAGTTATCGCCCTTTACTTAGGAATCACAATAATACTTATAGTGTTTTCACTAACCGTGAGGTTCTTTCGAGAAAGATACATATTTTTATTTACCTTGTATTTTTCCATTACTGAAGAATGGGAGTAGTAAAGAAGATGTTACAATCATATTGAAAACCCATCTTGAATTCCCTTGCTAATGTTTATTTTTGTTGTAAGATAGTAGCTGAGAAATCCACTCATGCATTAATGGAGAATGGGAAAACGCAGAAATTCGTAAGGTTGGGCTTGGACATGGTTTACTTGAACAATAAGTCATTCTTCCTCATGGGAATTCGTTTTCCATCATCCCAGTGCATTTTTGAATAAACATACATCAATTCCCAGCTTGCTTTGCATTCCCAACAGTGAAAAATTGCAGAAATCGTAACCAGAAATCAAGTTGTGTTTTAGAGTGTCTAGAATACCATGGATGGTGAAATCAAGTGGGGAATCCATAGATATAAACCATGGGGCGAATTTGAGACTGGTAAAGGCATGCAAATCCATAGGAAGACCCAAATTTAGAAGCTTGAAAGTTTAATTTCGTGACAGAGAGTCACATGGCCATAATTCAGGAAAATCCAAGAGTGGATTGAAGTGGGAGAGAGATCAGAGGTAAAAAATGCTTGATAAACCTAGTAAATACAAAAATCTATGAATATTTAGCAACTTGGACCTTTCTATGATCTCCCTGAAGAGCACTAGAGCCCACTTTGAATATTCACCATAAAAGTTTGCTTTAAGAGTGTCTCTCTTGTAGTTGAGAATCTCATATCATTAAAAGAAAACAAATTTCTCATTTCACTTTCATATTTTTGTTTGGTTGGTTTTTAGTTAGGGTTATTGAAAAAAACATGTTTCAAAAAGTGAGAATCTCATATCATTAAAAGAAAACAAATTTCTCATTTCACTTTCATATTTTTGTTTGGTTGGTTTTTAGTTAGGGTTATTGAAAAAAACATGTTTCAAAAAAGTGAGGTGGAAACTTCAGATTGCTTTCAATAAAAACAAAAAAAATAAGTTGTAATATTTTTAAAACAAAAGAAAACAATTTTTTTTTTGAGTTGTTCTCCTAGAGACACTAAAGAGGAAGAGAAAGTTGAAATGCTTAATAATATAAGAATTTATATATGAAAAGATGACCTAATTAACTAAGATAAAAAGTGAATTATGATTAAGAGTGAACTATGATAACCAGAAAAAATAAAATAAAGAGTGAACTATGATAACAAGAAAAAAAGGAAGGTTGAGATTGATTTTGATGGCAATTGAAGGTCGATGAGAATTATGAAAAGATTCCAAGGGAGATTGCAGATAAGACAAGAGTTCAAAATAATGTATGTAATGTCCCCATTTCAGAAAACAGACCGGAAGTACCGTCAAGTTTTGGATTATTTGCGGTTGTCCTTTAGTTGCACCAAATGCCATGAAGCATGTCATCTATGGAGGACATGCAGATCATCTAGTTCTTGTTCAAGATTTCAACTTTTATGGTGAGTGGCCATTTGATGATATTAGTGATACGGATGCTACTAAGGGTTTTGCGCCTGCTCAACCTCTTGGGACGTTGCCCCCACACAAGAGAGTTACAAACACAAAGCTTAGGGCATTTAGAGTTAAAAATCTCTTGCATAGGCAAAGAAATGAATATTATCTCTTTCAACATCACAGGAGTGGGGGTACAACTCCAATAAATCATCTTTTAAAAGACTTTTTGCGGTAGTTAGACTGGATATCATTTTTGTACAAGAGACTATGGTCTTGGGGAAGAAAGCCAGGAATGTTTTTGCTCCTTTACCTCAGGATGGGAATTATCTATCATTGGCTAATTAAGAGATTTGATGCTCGTATTAATAATTGGAGTTTAAAATGGCTAACAAGAGGAGGAAGACTTGTGTTGCCAATAAATCCAGTTCTTACAAATCTCCTTGTATATTGGATGCCCATTTGCAGAATCTCAAATGCCATTTTACACGTTATTAACTGCATCATTTTCAATTTTCTTTGGGTGGGGCCATTGGAGCATTCAAAGTTCGATCTTATCAGCTAGGAAAGAGTGGCTAAACCTAAAGATATGGGTGGACGGGGGTCAAAAAATATTTACCTTTTCTCAAAAGCACTAAATGCGAAGAGTCTTTAGATGGCCTTGTTTGTGGATAACCTGTGGGATTGTGTCATTATGGCTAAATATTTCAAGAATATCATGAATGAGCGTTGGATTAGGTTTTCAAAGAAATGCAGTAAAGGTACGTCTTATGTGTGGAACAATATCTCCTCAGCCTTTGACATCATGGGGAAATGGTTGTCCTTGTTGTCGGGAAGGGGGAATAACACTTGAGTTGGTATCATCCTATTGTGGGAGGCCCTCTTGTTTATATGCTACCAAAGGAAATTCTATATGGCTTGCATGTTGTAGGGATTCATACTCTGGACCAAGCAACAAAGGACACTCATCAAGATCAGATCATTTCTTGTTGGCAGAATGTTGATACTTTAGCATCATCAAAAGAATATAGGGTGGAATGCGGTGAATATATCATGGGCTTAATAAAGAGGGGAATTAGCTTATCCAATGAGGAGGACATGGAATAAACATTCTGGGACCATTACAACAAAATAGGCTTATTATTCCTTATGGGTTGGGATCACTTGTGATAGACAATGGTGGTTTACGTATATTTGGAAGTTACAAGTACCATTGAAACTCAATTTTTTTTATGGTTAGCTATCAACGATTGCATCTTAACATGGGATAATATTTTGAAGAGGGGGTTCTCTGGACCAAGAATCTTCATTTTATGTAGAAAGGAGAATGAAAATGCCACTCACCTCTTCATTACATGCTCATATGCCCAGGAAGTATGGGGACACATCCTCATAGATGATAGTTTGGAAGGTGTCCGGGAGGGGATTTCTTTGATAAACTGTATGGAGGGTTGGAGGAATAAGAACATGTCTTATATGGAGATCCTTATTAGATATTGTTGGGAGATCTAGATATCAAGGAATAGGATCATTTTCAAGGGACAATCAACTCGTCCTTTATGGATTATTCACACAGTTCTTGCTATGCGTGGGACAGAATGAGGATCACCACATGTATCCAGATGGTTCAAATTACCACCCTCCATTTCTATCAACTGCTGCAGAGGATAATTTGATGGTGCATCTCAAGACATTGCAGGTGAGTTGGTGTTGGAGCAGTTATCTGGATGGACATACACTCACATTTAAATTACCACCCTCCATTTCTATCAACTGCTGCAGAGGATACTTTGATGGTGCATCTCAAGACATTGTTAGACGAGTTGGTGTTGGAGCAGTTATCTGGATGGACATACACTCACATTTAAATTACCACCCTCCATTTTTATCAACTGCTGTAGATGATACTTTGACGGTGCATCTCATGATAATGTCAGACGGGTTGTTGTCGGAGCAATTATCTGGATGGACGGACACTTGCATTGTTCCTTATTGATGAACTCTGGGTCTGGATCAAATACACAATCCGAACTAATTTCCCTTTGGGTTCTGCTTTTCCTTTCCAAGAAAAAAGGCTTATTTATCAATAGATTCATGGGAGACTCGAAGGTCATCATTGGCTAGGAAAGAGATGAATCACAACTAACAGACACCCATCTAATTTTTTGGCAAAGGAAAGCGGTTGATCTTATTGAGAGATTTCGAGGTATCGATTTTGATCAGGTCTATAGGGAATATAATTCATTTGCGGACACCCTGTCAAAGACATCCCTAAACATACCAGAAGGTCAGATATTATATAATGAATTTATGGGTTCGAGATTGATCAATCAAAGGCAGATAGCTATATATATTTGGGTTCATTTTTTTATATCAGGCATATCCTCCTTATGAATCTTCTTGGAGATTTTTTTGCTTAAATTTATATCAGCGGTTTATTCTAGATGCATTTGCTATAGTTTTTCTTTATATACGAGGTCTCAAAGATTTTTGTTGCAGTAAAGGTTTGAATTGGGGCGATGCTTCAATGCATTCCACAATTTGTTGAAAGTCATCACTCATCGGAGTGCACATACTAAGATTAAGTATTACCAAGCTTTATTTTGGATGCATATCCATATTCTGAGGCATATTAACAAATTATCATAGATACTTGCATATTTTGAACTATATGGGGTGCTTATTTATCCAAACAACTTGGATAGTATGTTGGTTTTCTTATTGACTTGCACATTATGTATGTTGTAATGGCTTAATTTTACCTATTTTCTTTTGTCTAAGTATGGTGTGTTATGAGCAAGAAATATATCTATTATATTATGTATGGCGCGTTATGATCAAGACATTATTATATTAGATAATTCGTTGGCCCAAAACTTAGGCAATTAAGGGAACGACTTGACAAAAAAAACGGAGACAAAGCTACACTTTTCGATCAGTAATACACCAAGGTGATAGTTTTCAATCATCATCATGTTTCTCCCATTTTTTTTAATATCTATGTTTATATGGTCCATCGCCAATCAATTAAATAGTGAACAGCTTTGAGTATGAAATAGTGAAGTGGTCTCTTAAACAAAATTAGTGAAGTGGTCTCTTAGAACAAATATAAAAAAAAAACTAGTTGTCACCACCTTTTTTGTATTTTTGGTTGGTTTTTATCTTTTTTTTGTTATGGTCATGAATTTTGTTCATAAATTTTGGTATTGTTAAATTTTACAGAATGTGGGTGTTTAAGGGTTTTTATGCCAAGTGATTTCATTTCTGCACTTAAAATCGCCCCACAACAAATTTTTGTAAGCTAAATTCACGGAATTCCAACTAAAATTATGTCTGGAAATCAAAATAGTCCCACAGCTCCTTTAAAGAAAGTGGTCTTGGTCATTTTATAGGGCAATCGATTTTTCTGAGAACGTCCGTGGAAAAGCGATATGTCGGTCGCCCATCTATCCTCTAGTGATCATCTATACAGAGCACATCTGCCACGTTGCCACTTCAACAAACCAGCTGTGAGAATATCGTCCTTTGACGTGGATATCAATTAAATATTTCATATTATTTCAATTAAATATTGTGCTGACGGTATCATTTCATATGAATGTTGTCCCTGCCGACGGGACTCGGGAACCTTTGTTTCCATTTCATGCTTGTGTCAAATGAGAATCTATCACTATGGCAACTACCCCACAGATGATATCATGATCAACTGGACCGGATTGATCGAATCAATCACCATTTTGTCGTTAGGCGGAATAGGATGTCGTTAGGCGGAATAGGATGGAGCAGTATAGGCGTTCACCAAAACGCCACCGACTCGCTGGAATCTGGTAGAGAATATTTTGCTGAAACAACGATTACGACGTTTTAAATTACAATTTGGGCAATCTGGATCGTTTTGAAATAGGCTATTTTGTATAGATCAACTAAATCTAATCGCAAAAAAATTTTAATTGAAAAAATAACACTTTCCTTAAAAATCTAAACCGGTTTCTATACAAAATTCGCCTGCAAAGCAAGGCGTTTTGGTGAACGTTTATCCTACGCGGAATAAGATCAAAAGTACAACTCTTATTATTATCTTCTTTTAATAATTTGTTTCATCGCCGTTCCTTGTACATTGTTAGGTTATATCAACACGCCTTTCCTAGTTTTCTAATGTTGGCACACTCCAGTCTCCCTCACTTAAATCTGACGCATATTTATCATGAATCTTATCAAATAAATAATTTATCAAACAAAGAACTATTTTCTGAATTTGTCCAGAAACAAGTTTCAAGAGAAAGAGTAACAAACATCGTGCTTCTCACGGTACGTAAATTGGGGGCCGAGCCTTTTTCAAAGTTCGATGCACATTTTTCTCATCTTGATTAAGTCGTAGCCTAAATCTTGATTAATACATTCCACCGTTTGTGTTTCTTTGGTACATCAACTTCTAAGTATATCGAAGTCCATTAGGCCGAGGGAAAAAATAAAATATGTAATGGATTCCAAGTTACATTAACATCTTGGAGAGTTGGAAGGTGAGACTTATGGGAGTTAGAAGGCCTTGAAACTGAGTTTGAGAGTTATTTACATTAGCAAAGGCAATGCATTATATTTTTTACTTTAAATACTTATTGATGAGGTAATGCGCTATATTTTTGACATTATATTTATTGATTTGTTTAGATTTAGGGATTTATTTGAAATCTATGATTTTGGCATTATATCTATTGATTTGTTTAGATTCACACATTTGCTTGAAATCTATGATTTTGAAGAATTGTTATAGAGTATCTCTATGTACTTTTTAGTCATTTTAAATAACATCAATAAATAATGTATGTGTAGCTTTTGTCCCATAATTTCCGTAATTATATAGATTCAGATTCAAAAAGTATTGATTAATTCTCTAGAACTCCCATTAAAATTGAAATAATCATCTATTATATTTCTCTTATAGTTTAATTTGAGTTAGAGATTCAAAAATTTAATGAAGGCAAGTTAATATGGACATTAAGATACATGAAATATATGTTTAACATTTAAAATGAAAATAACCTTATAGAATAAACAATACTTAAATAGACTGACTCAAATACACCTAGCTAATAAAATTGCATCCATCCAAACTTTATGGCAATTATTGACTCCACAACCATTGTACCTTACATTGCTCTCGTTAGACTCCAAAAAAAAAAAACAAGGCCGCATGGTAGCGAATATCTGCCTAAATTGTATTAGTAGACTTGTTCTCCTTAGAGTCCAAAAGAAATAAAGTTGTATGGCAGCAGCAAATACTGCCGAAAATTGTATGAGTAGAATTGTTCTTGTTAGACTCCAAAAGAAACAAAGCTGTGTTGTAGAATTTTCATTGCAATGTTCTAATATTTATTTATTTTACTCAAACTCAAACAAGTTATCTTTATTCTCCTCAGTTTGCAATGTACTAATATTTATTTATTTTACATCAAAACAGTTATCTTTATTCTCATATTTGCATTGATAGCTAAGAATAAGAATACATTACCGATTGAATGATTCAAGAGTGTTCATCCATGATCAAGTCAAACTTGAAATTGAAATTGATGGTGGAAGACTCAAACTTGTTGGCAATTAATTCCCAAAGTTAGTTATTTTCGCAGCTAGAAGTTAATGCAATTCAACTCTACATAGAGATATAAAATCTAAACTCAAACACCTTGTTTTGAAAAGTATAATATTAAACTATCCCATTTTGGATTATTTGGGGTTATTTGGGGTTGCCATTTCGTTGCACCAAATGCCACGAAGCAGGTCATCTATGGAGGATATGCAAACCATCTAGTTCTGGTTCAGTTAGTGAAGATTTCAACTTTTTTGGTGAGTGGCCATTTGATGATATTAGTGATATAGATGCTACTAAGGGTTTGCACCTGCTCAACCTCTTGGGACGTTGCCCCCACACATGACAATTACAAACACAAACTTTAGGGAACTTAGAGTTAAAATCTCTAAACTCAAACACCTTGTTTTGAAAAGTATAATATTAAACTATCCCGTTTTGGATTATTTGGGGTTAGTTGGGGTTGTTGTTTCGTTGCACCAAATGCCACGAAGCAGGTCATCTCTGGAGGATATGCAAACCATCTGGTTCTGGTTCAGTTAGTGAAGATTTCAACTTTTTTGGTGAGTGGCCATTTGATGATATTAGTGATACGGATGCTACTAATGGTTTGCACCTGCTCAACCTCTTGGGACGTTTCCCCCACACACGACAATTACAAACACAAACCTTAGGGAACTTAGAGTTAAAAATCTCTGAACTCAAACACCTTGTTTTGAAAAGTATAATATTAAACTATCCTGTTTTGGATTATTTGGGGTTATTTGGGGTTGTCGTTTCATTGCACCAAATGCCACGAAGCAGGTCATCTATGGAGGATATGCAAACCGTCTAGTTCTGGTTCATTTAGTGAAAATTTCAACTTTTTTGGTGAGTGGCCATTTGATGATATTAGTGATATGGATGCTACTAAGGGTTTGCACTTGCTCAACCTCTTGGGACGTTGCCCCCACCCACCACAATTACAAACACAAACCTTAGGGAACTTAGAGTTAAAAATCTCTAAACTCAAACACCTTGTTTTGAAAAGTATAATATTAAACTATCCCATTTTGGATTATTTGGGGTTATTTGGGGTTGTCGTTTCATTGCACCAAATGCCACGAAGCAGGTCATCTATGGAGGATATGCAAACCATCTAGTTCTGGTTCAGTTAGTGAAGATTTCAACTTTTTTGGTGAGTGGCCATTTGATGATATTAGTGATACGGATGCTACTAAGGGTTTGCACCTGCTCAACCTCTTGGGACGTTGCCCCCACACACGACAATTACAAACACAAACCTTAAGGAACTTAGAGTTAAAAATCTCTTGTATGGGCAAAGAAATGAATATTATCTCTTTCAACATTAGAGGAGTGGGGGACAACTCCAATAAATCATCCCTTAAAAGACTTTTTGTGATAGTTAGACCGTATATCATTTTTGTAAATGAGACTATGGTCTCGGGGAAGAAAGCTAGGAATGGTTTTGCTCCTTTACTCCTAGGATGGTAATTATCTACCATTGATTCAAATGGCTTATTGGGATGTCTCCTTTTTCCCCGGAACCCCAAAAAAGGTATATTTACATCATACCACTCGGCAAGAATTTTGATGGATGGAGAATTCATAGGCTTTCACTCTTAGCTTCATTTGATCAATTGTTATGATCCATAGTCTGATACTGAATTTTATTGGGAAAAGTTGAACAAAGAAGGTATATTATCATCATCATCTCTCATCATAGGGGTGGATTTAAACTTGAGGTTTGGGGCACATGAAATATGGGGAGATAAGTCTCGGCTTGAGCCTAAGGGGGATTTATTTTAGGGTTTGTTTTTGAATTAAGGTTTAGTAGATATTGCTTTACCCCCTTATATGCCTACTTGGCATAACAACAAAATCAGATTTGATGTAGTAGCGAAAAGATTAGATCTCTTTTTGGTATCTAAGTCTTTGGTTGAAGGACTAGGGAGGTATAGAATGCGGGTAGACAAAGTTTGTATGTCTGACCATTTCCCTATTATGATGCAGCTCGATCCTTCCAAAGAGAAAGTTTTTTATCCTTTTAAATTTAAACATTCATCAATCTGTGAGCAGGGATTCTATGACATAGTTCTAGAGATGTATGGAACAA
Source organism: Pseudotsuga menziesii (assembly GCA_001517045.1). NCBI lineage: Eukaryota > Viridiplantae > Streptophyta > Pinopsida > Pinales > Pinaceae > Pseudotsuga > Pseudotsuga menziesii. The sequence goes on from LPNX010164337.1 coordinate 70,380, forward strand.
CTTGGATTACTCGGATCAACCACCAAATATGAAGAGACTGGTTTTAAAACTCGTGTCTTTACAGGATGCTGTCATAAGATGGGAAAAATACCGAAAACGAAAGATTGAAAAAATAATTGAGGGATGTAGAGGAGGATCTAGGTAGTTATTATTCCATGTATAAATATGTATTTTTCCCTTAAATATTCATAACAGGGTACAGGTTTTAGAAAAGACTCAATCTCATTATCTATTAATGGAAGAGGAATGGTGGACATTAAAGAGCATGGAAATCTAGCTTGAGTTGGGGGATCAAAATACAAAATTCTTTCATCAATTTGCGAACAAAATGCGAGCCCAGAACTCCATATGGGAGATTTTGGGACAGATGGAAATATGGTAAGCGATCCAGAAGCTATTAAAATAGAAGCTGTGAGACATTTACATAACACTTTTTGGACTCTGTCCATACATTGATTATGGATCAAATGAACACTGTTCAACATTTTCCTAGATTCTTCTCACCTCAGGAGGGCTCATTTGGTTCGTCAGAGGTAACATTAGAGGAGGTTGAAATTGTCCTAAAAGGATTTGCAAACTCAAAGACCCTCGATCCAAATGGATGGATGGTGGAGCTATTTCTAGAAATTTTTGATATAATGACGCAGGACATTCGGAGGGCTGTGGAAGAATCCATGATAAGTGGGAGGGTGTATGATGGGATGAATTCCACATTTATTTCATTGATTCCAAAGACACATAATCCAACCTTATTCAATGATTTCAAGCCCATATCTTTGTGCAATCTAATATATAAATTTATTGCCAAAATCATTGCCACAAGGATCAAACTAGTGTTGTCCAGGTGTATATCTAGAAAACAGTTGGCTCCTTGGACAACATGAAGATTCATGATGCAGTGGGCGTGGTGTAAGAAGTCCTACACAACATAAAAACGAGGGGGATCTAATCGACGGTACTCAAATTCGATCTTGTCAAAGCATATGATAGGGTGGATTGGGGATTCCTGAGGTTAATATTGCTGCATATTGGTATAGATTTGTCTTCAACCAACTGGAATATGGCATGTGTTGAATCTGCCAATTACTCATTTTTGATAAATGGATCACCGACCAATATCTTTAGAGCCTCTAGCAGAGTGAGGCAGGGATACCCTTTGATTCCTTCTCATCATAGAAGGACTGAGCAGATTAATTAAGACTTACAGGGACATGGGGGAGATAAAAGGAATTATGATATCAACACTCATCAGGATTACACATTTATTATTCATGGATGATGTCGTGATTTTTGGAAATGGATGCATTTTAGAATGGCGCAAATACAAAATTATTTTGGATATATTTTGCTATGCTTCAGGCATGATCATTATTGAATTTAAATCCTCCTTTATTTACCACGAGCTAAGTGAAGATGACATCTTGTGCTTAAAGACATTTTACCTTACCACTTTTTCCCAGTGGTAGAGGGTATCAAGTATTTGGTTTTCAGATTGAAACCAAATAATTATCAGCTAAGCGATTGGTACTGGCTAATTAAGAGATTTGATGCCCGTTAAAATGGCTCACAAGAGAAGGAAGACTTGTGTTGATAAATTCAGTTCTTACAAATCTCCCTTTATACTGGATGTCCATTTGCAGAATTCCAAATGCATTTTACACGTTATTAACTGCGGGATTTTCAATTTTCTCTGGGCGTTGTCATTGGAGCATTCAAAGTTCCATCTTATCAGCTAGGAAAGAGTGGCTAAACCTAAAGATATGGGTGGATGGGGGTCCAAAAATATTTACCTTTTCTCAAAAGTACTAAATGTGAATAGTCTCTAAATGGCCTTGTCTGTGGATAACTTATGGCATTGCATCATTATGGCTAAATATTTTAAGAATATCATGATTGACTGTTGGATCAGGTTTTCAAAGAAATGCAGTAAAGGTACTTCTTATGTGTGGAACAATATCTCCTTAGCCTTTAACATCATGGGGAAATGGTTGTCCTTGTTTCTAGCACGGGGGGATAAAGTTTGAGTTGGGGATAATGCAAGCTAATGAGGGTCACTTTTGGCACGTTAGATGCAATAGAAAACTGAAAAATCAGCAATCCCTCAACTTAATTGTTTTTTTTTAGATACTTACACAAAATATCTTACTTTGAGTAAAAAAGATTAAATATAGGAGATTGAATTACATTTCCAAATATATAAGGTTTATGTATTGAAATTTTTTATAACTATGTCAAATTTCTTTTTATCTAACAATCTCTTTTTTTTAGGAAAATCATAAGGTATATGTTTTTGTGGGTGCAGCCTTTGAGGTCCTAAATGATGCTTTCAAGATACAAAACTTTGCAGGAATGTAGACAGCATATAACACTAGTGTAGCGCTATTTTTTTAAAATAAAATTTGTAATTTTTTTTTTTAATTATGTAAGTGATCATTCCTTGAAAATGGTACATCTTTTGTGGGTGTAGTATTTGAAGGTCTTAATGAAATAATAATGAAATGGGTTTTTTATAGAATGTAGAGGTCTGTGTCTTCTAGTGTACCATATAATTGTTTTTTAAAATGATTACGAATTGAAAACGTTATGGTAATAACACTAACGACATGTATTTTGAGTTAAGGAGTTAGGACACAATAGAAATTGAAAACAAATAGGAAAATATAATATTTTTAATAAAAATTACATATTTAGAATCTGCAGAAAAAATGCTATTTATGTTTAAGATTTCATCAAAATTGACTGTGTGTAGCATACTGTAATGAGTGTGTAAACAACGAATTCTTCAGAAAATGGGGGAAATGCCTAATTAGCTATGGTTTATCATGTACCATAGCACAAGTTTGGTATTACCGAAGAAAATTCCAAACCATACAGATAGGACTATTGGTGACATGCAAGCAAGTGAATTGGCATGTTTAAATTCAAATTACATTTCCTGCCTTGTAGAATTTATAAACACGCATGCGTTATATAACTACAAAACACAAGCGTGTTATATAGCTATAAAACGTGTGCGCATTATATAACTATAAAACGAGAGCGCATTATGTAACTATAATACGCAAACGTGTGTTGTAGAGATAAAAATATAGCACTATGTGTAATATATCAAATGTATGGATAATAGTTTAGAGGGGGTGGGGAAGGGTCAAGAGCCTAGGAAGATGTTGGAAGTTCAAGTGGGGATGGTTAATAGTTGAGAGGGGGTTGGGAATGATCAAGGTCCTAGTGGGATGTTGTAAATTTGAGTGGATAAAGGGGGATAAGGTGGAGGGGAGGAAGCGGGTGATGGTTTCAGGGGAGAGAGGATTGGTGAATGGAAAGTGGGTATGGACTATTAGAGGAGGAATAGGATGTGTTGGAGGAGAGAGGCGAAGGAGGGGGAAATTGAAGAGATGGGAATGAGATGCGATAAAACATATAATAGGGGTGATAATGAGTTAGGGGGTTGAGGAGAAGGGATAAGTTGAAAACATAGAAGAAGAGAGAGAGAGAGAGAGAGAGAGAGAGAGAGAGAGAGAGATGGATGGTGTCACCATCATCACCATCATATTCATCATGTTAATTATTTTCATCACCATCTTATTGATCGTCATCGTCTTCATCATCGTAATTATCATCATTATCATCCTCATTATCATGATGTTCATCATCACCGTCTTCATCATCATCATCATCATCGTATTCATCACCATGATGTTTATCATCATCATCACCATCACCATCATCATCATCTTCATCATCATCATGTTTATCATCATCATCTTCATAATCATGATAATCATGATAATCATCATATTCTTCTTCATCATCATCATGTTAATCATCATCATCATCATCATCATCATTATCATCATCATCATTATGTTCATCATCATCGTCTTCATCATCATGATCACCATGCATAAAGGTAGGGAGGTCCAATGAGTAAGTCATAGAGGGATAGTGAGTAAGGCACATTTGTCTTCATCATCATCGTCTTCACCATCATGAACCTCATCATCATCATCAGCATCATCATGTTGATCACCACGGTCTTCATCATCACCATCATCATGATCATCATTGTCTTTATCATCGTCGTCGTCGTCATCATCATCATCATCATCATCATCATCGTCGTCGTCGTCATCATCATGTTCATCATCGTCATCATGTTCATCATCATCATCATCATCGTCATCATTACCCTCATCATCATCATCATCGTATTCATCACCATGATGTTTATCATCATCATCACCATCACCATCGTCATCATCTTCATCATCATCATGTTTATCATCATCATCTTCATCATCATGATAATCATGATAATCATCATATTCTTCTTCATCATCATCATGTTAATCATCATCATCATCATCATGATCATTATCATCATGATCATTATGTTCATCATCATCGTCTTCATCATCATGATCACCATGCATAAAGGCAGGGAGGTCCAATGAGTAAGTCATAGAGGGATAGTGAGTAAGGCACATTTGTCTTCATCATCATCATCTTCACCATCATGACCCTCATCATCATCATCAGCATCATCATGTTGATCACCACGGACTTCATCGTCATGATCATCATCGTCACCATCATCATGATCATCATCGTCTTCATCATCATGATGTTCATCATCATCGTC
>LPNX010164337.1:77521-114505 GCA_001517045.1 Pseudotsuga menziesii
GATCATCATAATCATCATCATCAACATGTTCATCATTATCATCATCATTGTCATCTTCATCACCATGATCATGATCATCGTCATAATCATCAATATATCATCATGGTCATCGTCATCAATAGATCATCATGGTCATCATCATCATCATCATCATCGACGACGTGACCATCATCTTCATCATCGTCGTCGTCGTCATCTTCATCATCATCATCGTCATCATCGTCATCATCGTTGTCTTCATCATCAGCATCAGCAGCAGGAGCACCACCATCATCAAGTTCATCATCAAGTTCATCATCATCTTCATCATCATCATCATCATCATCATGCTCATCATCATCGTCTTCATCACCATCATCATCATCATCATCATTATGACCATCATCATCATCATCAACATCATCATAACCATCATAATCATCATCTTCTTCTTCATCACCATCATGCTGATCATTATCGTCTTCATCATCATGTTCATGATCATCATAATCATCATCATCATCATCATGTTCATCATTATCATCATCATGGTCATCATCATCATCATGGTCATCATCATCATCACCATCATCATGTTCATCATCATCAACATGTTCATCATCATCATTGTGTTCATCATCATCATCATCGTCATCATCATCATGTTCATCATTATCATCATCATCATGATTTTCATCATCATCGTCTTCATGATCATGATCATGATCATCATCATCGTCGATGTCATCATCATTTTCATCATCATCGTCGCTGTCATCATCATCGTCGTCGTCATCATCATCATCATGACAATCATCATCGTGATCATGATCATGATCATGATCATCGTCGTCGTCGTCTTCATCATCATCATCATGTTCATCATCAACAGCACCATCATCATGTTCATCATCATCACCATCATCAAGTTCATCATTATCATCATCATCATCATGTTCATCATCATCGTCTTCATCACCATGATCATGATCATCATCATGGCCATCATCATCATCATCAACATCATCATAATCATCATCATCTTCTTCATCACCATCATGTTGATCATCATCGTCTTCATCATCATCATCATCATGTTCATCATCATCATCATCGTCTTCATCACCATGATCATGATCATCGTCATCATCATCAACAAATCATCATCGTCTTCATCATCATGGTCATCATCATCATCATTGTCGACGTGACCATCATCTTCATCAACATCGTCGTCGTCAACTTCATCATCATCATCATCAACAGATCATCATCGTCTTCATCATCATGTCATCATCATCGTCGTCGTCATCATCATCATCGTCGACATCATCATCATCTTCATCATCATCGTCCTCGTCATCATCATCATCATCACCACCATCATGATAATCATCATCGTCTTCATCGTCATCATCATGTTCATCATCATCATCATCATCATCATCACCACCATCATCATGTTCATCATCATCATCATCATCATCATCATCGTCTTCATCACCATGATCATTATCATCATCATCATCAACATCATCATAACCATCATAACCATCAACATCTTCTTCATCCCCATCGTGTTGATCTTCTTCATCATTATCATCATCACCACGATGTTCATCATCGTCGTCTTCATCACCGTGATGATGATGATGATGATCATCATCATCAACAGATCATAATCGTCTTCATCATCATCATCATAATCATCATCGTCGATGTCATCATCATTGTCGTCATCTTCATCATCATCGTCGTCGTCGTCGTCATCATCATCATCGTCTTCATTATCATCATCATGTTCATCATAATCATCACCATCATCATGTTCATCATCATCATCATGTTCATCATCATCATCACGGTGAGAGAGGGAGGGATGGAGTAAGGGAGAGAAAGAAAGATATAGGGAGGGATGTAGAGAGAAAGAGGGAGGTATATTTAGAAAGAGATAGGGGTATCTAGGGATTATTGGGGGTATAGAGAGAAACATTTATATGCATGAAAAGAAGGGAACACTAAAAACATTTGCTTTGTTTCTAACCATAGAAAACATTTGTTTTCTTATTATTTTATTTGTTGCCTTAGCCGTGCACCTAACCTATTAATTGTGCTTAAACATATAGCGTGTGCGTTTTACTTCTACAAATCGCGTACACGTTTTTACTCTATATAACGCGTGCGCGTTTTAGGACTGTAAAAATAGTGGATTGTTTTTGTTCGAGAGCAACTTTACTCTGTCTTTACGAAAATTCGATTATTGCGTGTTTTTTTTCAAGAGCACGAGCCCACCTGTGGAAATACTTGCAATACACGTTCTCCATCATTATTTTTGTTATGCAGGTGCAACATTGAGGACATCTTTCATGGTTGAGGAGCACACAGGATAAGATATCAAGCTTCAATATCATTTCATGGTGATGGTGGATATACACAATTGTACAAGAGAATCAACTTGAGGAACAATTTATGATTTAACTTTCATTTGCTTATTATGCAAGAGAACCAAAGGTAAATTTTCTCATTCATCATTGTTTTGATGGGAAATGTGAACAATTGAGAAGGAATATTGAAGCACCTTGAAGGATCAATAGTTATAAAGAAAGTTAAAGGTTTGAAAGCATGTAATTGAGGAGTAACAATTGATTTGAAATTTGTAGTGATGGGGAATGCACGTAACCGAGGAAGAAAATTAGCAAGGAAGAAGAGACCTCAAGAAATCATTGAAGAAGAGAAAGAAAAGATAAGAATACACACAATGAATCGGAGGCTTTCTTTGGAAATTAATCCAAATCCAATTATAGAGGATACCACGGTTCATCCTATTAATCTAGCACAAGAAAAAAGGAAGAATTCACTAGAGGGACCTTCAATTTCCACAATAGTTGTTGAAGAAGCACCCCACGGAAGTATTCAAGAAGCAAAACGTAGGTGCTCATTAGGGGATGTTTCAAATCCCACATCAAGTCAAAGTGATAAGTTACGATCTCAAGACGAAGCTCATGAAGAGGCATTGGACATGGAGCCTACTGTTGAAGAGGCATTGGAGATGGAGCCTATTGTTGAAGAAGAAAATATTATCCGGACCATCAATGAGGATGTTGGACTTCTACCATCCAACTACTAGGAAGAGAATGAAGGACAACAAGTTGCTACTGAAACGCTAGAGCGTATTGTTGATGCACTAGATGATAGAATTCCAACCCCCTTACCTCTATTAGAAAGCACACGTCAAAGAACTCCGAAGCTTATACAAGTTGATGAAGGACTCCTCAATTCCATTGGAGGTACGCTATCTAAACGTAGTATTGCTTATCAAACTCAACAGATACTAAATAAATATTTTGTTTCTAAATGTGATGGAGATAAATGTAGATTATTTTTATCATTGTTAAAATCTAGGGGCATGAATATTGTTAGGAAATCGTTAGGGATAAATATGATAAAGACTTCTGGACCAAGTTCTCATATAGTTAAAAGCTTAGTAGATGGCTTTGGTAAAATTGGTAAGAACACACGTTCAAAGGACCGTAAAGCGGCGCGTCATGTGTTTTCATAAGCAATTGTAAATAAGAACACCAGGGTCCTTCGTTTTCTCAAGCCTACATCTAAACTGGTTAATTTGAATGTAAAAACCCTCCGTAGGTATTCTATTAGAAGAGAACATCTTGACACAACCACTGAGATAGATTTTTGGGCCTTTATTGGTCGGTTTCCACTTCGTGACATGAAGCTAGTTGATGCAGTAAAGGGACTAGTGCAAATTTTTTGGCATGATCACACAAGGCCTTCTTCAAATCGGAAGGATATACTAAAATTGAGAAGGGATTCAAAGAACCGTGAACCACATATTAAGCATCTTCTTGATATAACATAGACAGAACTATACGAGAAATTTGGGGCAAAGATATTTTGAGAAATGTAAGCCCTAGTATGTTAGAATAAATACTCTCTGTAACACTTGTTGTTGTAGATACCTTGTAGAATATGAATGCTACTATGAAACATTTTTGTATATTCGTTGTGTGTTGCATACTAACCATGTGCAGGATTGATCCTTGACAATACCACTGACCTCATCAAGAGAATTCATTCATAGTATCATGTGCAATAGGCCTGAGGGAAAAACATACTATGCAAAATCTTGTTTGGATGGAACTTGCTCCAACTGTGCTGGAATGGCATTATTGAGACAATTGTATGCACGAGAGTGGAGACAATGAATTTGGGAATATGGTTATAGACATGAAAAGTTTCAAATATGTCAGCTATGAAATAGTCCCAGGGAAAGAAAGAAAAAAATATACAATTGGTGACATCTCAGGTACATGCATTTATCCATAAATTTATGTTTGAACAGTTACATTTCATTCCTTACTTACAAAAAAAAACTGATATTGAGATCATTTTGTGTCAACACGTACAAGTTAGTGACTTTGTCAAGGAATTTATTGAAAAGACACATCAATATGTTCAGCATGTCCACTTGGCACGATGGCAGGATGAGAAGTTTAGAATATGAAAAGATACATTTCCCCATGGTACTATACTTTCAGTTGTTGATTTTGCAGAGAACTACACTCTGCAACCTCAAAATGAGATCCAAAGTTAGTATTATCACTCTGAGCAGGTTTCCTTGATGGTGCATATCACATATAGGCATGGACCAAATAGCAGTGAAGAGCAAAGAGAAATTATAAAGGAATATCACTTCTACATAAATGATGATAGGTTCCATGACTTCCACTATGTACATCATTGCTTCATCATGTTCTATGATCATTTGAAGGGAATGAACATACAGATGGATCAACATTGGATTTGGTCTTATGGATGTGCTGGTCAGTTAAAAAATGCACGCATATTTCAATGGTTGTGTTCATTGCATAAAAACTACAAAGTTGCATATATGTGGAACAATTTTGAGACTGGGCATGGTAAAGGAGAGCATGATGGAGTTGGAGCATGTGTCAAAATATCCGTACGAAGAGAGGAATTGAAATTATCTACAATATCTACTATTCGAAATGCTTAATCTATAGTCAGGTGGTGCACGTCAGTAATGGGAGAGGAATCAGCTATGCGAGTAGAATCCACAAGAAAGAGACATGTGGAGAGATTTTTTTGGGAGGTGGTAGACATAGATCATTCACATGCATGGGAATGCAAGAATGTTCCTGGGACTCGTGGCTTTCATTCGGTTTGAAGCTTTGATAACCCAGTATTTGAAATTTGGACCAGAAAACTCGCTTGTTTTTTCCCACCTTGTTGTGATGGTGACTGGGATGTGTGTGAATCATTGGATTGGGTTGATGGATGGGATCGCATATCACTTCCACTTGATCATCGTGCAATTGTTGAGTTAACTTCATTGGAAGAAGACCAATCATCTATTTCTATAAATTTTGATCATGTCTCATACCTTGTACAACCTAGTATGATGCATTTCCTTAACATTTTATTTATTTATTTACGTAGTCTTGAAACTCACATTAATGGCCTTGTATCACACGAAAAATATTTGATCATATACCTACAATCATATTATGCAAGACACATATACACAGTGGTTGCCTCAAAAGATAGTGAATGGGGTGGTGATTACTGGTTGACACGTTGTATAGAGGGAAAACAAACCCTCATTATGTCCATGACTGACGATGAAAACAACCACTTCCCAATCGGGTCTATGGTTGTTAAAGGTGAATCCTTACACATGAAAACAATGAAATAAAGAAGGGTGGATATGTTTACAGGGATTACAAACCACGTGCAAGTGTGTATCATTTTACCAACTTAATCATTGGTACAAACCTCTAGGTACGAACAATTCCTAGCTGAAATTCATCGAAGGTACGCTACTTCTTACCGGATATAGATCACGAGAGACTAATGGAGACCATCATTATAAGATATGATCTGGAGGGATTGGTTGTATGATAATAGGTGGGATCTAGCATGATGAGGTATGTATCATAATTTTAATTTTCCCATGTATGTTGCTTATGAATATGTCAATTTTGTGTTCTTGATATGCGAAATTTTCCATAATGTTGTTTATAAATATGCCAAAAGTTCTCTTGTATGTCAAGTTATTGAACATGCCAAATTTTACATATGATCAATAAACCCTATATATCAATCATATGAACATTTCAAGATATCATTCACATGATATACATAACATTAGAATACAAACATGTATATCTTTAGGTCATACCTGTCAAAGTTCTTTGTAGGCTCTCTTACAGGACTAAAACCCTAATTTTTCAAGTAGGTAATATTGTCAATGTTTTCAACCGATATATAAAACTAGGATGATGGAAAGAAGATGCCACAACGATAACTTTATGTTTTAAGGCTTGTATAATTTCATTATTAACAACTCACTCTTATATCGGCCTGTCCACTGCCCAGTGACCTCCGTATATGGTGGTTTCTGAAACTAGGGTTTTGCTCAGTAGGGGACAATGCATTTCACTCCAATGAGGGCCAAAATTGGAAAGCCGTAGAAGGTGGGGATGCAGTTGGCATTTCCATATTTCCAATGCCCAAACACGCTAGTAGGAGTTGACATAATTCAAAATTGCGACTCTGTGAGGTTTTTTGCACACTGGGCACAAGTCCACCAAGTTTCCTTGAATGATATTTGGAGGTGTCCTGCAACTTGCCACAAATCGATGCTCGGGCCTCTGATCTACGAATCGACAATTCCGTTGGATTTGTGATCTGGGATTTTAGCTAGGGGGGGCCCTCTCCCACCTGTCCATTTCCCGGTGACCGCCGTATACGGTGGTTTCTGAAACTAGGGTTTCGCTCAGTAGGAGACAATGTAGTCATGCCAACGAGGGTCAAAATTGGAAATCCACGGAAGGTGGGGATGCGGTTGGAGTTGCCATATTTCCCATGCTGAAACATGCTAGCAGGAGTTGATGGAATTCAAAATTGCAGCTACGTGAGGTTTTTTGCGCACCGGGCACAAGTCCACTAAGTGTCCCTGAATGGTTCCTGGAGGTGACCTGCAACTTTCCATAGATCTATGCTCGGGCCTACGATCGAAAAACCGTCGATTCCATTGGATTCGTAACATGGGATTTTAGCTAGGGGGGCCCTCTCCCACTTGTCCATTTCCCGGTGACCTCCGTATATGGTGGTTTCTGAAACTAGAGTTTCACTCAGTAGGGGACAATGCAGTCATGCCAACGAGGGCCAAACTTGGAAAGCCATGGACAGTGGGCATGTGGTTGGTGTTGCCATATTTTCCATATTTTTCAAAATTGCAGCTCCATGAGGTTTTTTGCGCACTGGACACAAGTCCACCAAGTGTCCCTGAATGATATCTGGAGGTGACCTACAAGTCATTATAGATCGATGCTTGGGCCTTCGATTGATGAATCGTTGATTTCGTTGGATTTGTGATGTGGGATTTTAGCTAGGGGGGGGGATTCCCTCTTGTCCATTGCCCGGTGACCACCGTATACGGTGGTTTTTGAAACTAGGGTTTCGCTTAGTAGGGGACAATGCATTTAATGCCAATGAGGGCCAAACTTGGAAATCCAAGGACGGTGGGATGTGGTTGGCATTGCCATATTTCCCATGCCAAAATATGCTAGTAGGAGTTGACAGAATTCAAAATTGTGGCTTCATGAGGTTTTTTGCGCACCAAGCACAAGTCCACCAAGTGTCCTTGAACGGTATCTGGAGGTGACCTGCAACTTGCCATAGATCGATGCTTGGTACTCCGATCAACAAACCGTTGATTTCCTTGGATTCATGACATGGGATTTTAGCTAGGGGGGGCCCTCTCCCACCCGTCCATTACCTGATGACCTCCATATACGGTGGTTTCTGAAACTAGGGTTTTGCTTAGTAGGGGACAATGCAGTCATGCCAACGAGACCCAAACTTGGAAATCCACAGACGGTGGGAATGCGGTTGGTGTTTCCATATTTACCATGCCCAAACACGCTAGCAAGAGTTGATGAAATTCAAAATTGCGGCACTGTGAGGTTTTGTTGAGCACAGGGCACAAGCCCACCAAGTGTCCCTGAACGATATATGGAGGTGACCTGCAACTCACAGTAGATCGATGCTCGGGCCTTCGATTGAAAAACCGTTGATTCCGTTGGATTCGTGAAGTGGGATTTTATCTAGGGGGGGCCTCTCCCACCTCTTCGTTTCCTGATGACCTCTGTATACGGTGGTTTCTGAAACTAGGGTTTTGCTCAGTAGGGGACAATGCATTTCACACCAACAAGGGACAAACTTGGACAATGGATTTCATGCCAACGAGGGAAAAACTTGGAAAACCATAGTCCTAACTATGGTTTACTGTTTAACATGCATGGCCCATAACCATAACCCTACTAGGGAAACCCTAATCCTAACCCTAATCTTATCTTATTGTCACAACTCAGTTCATAATCAGTCTAATGTCAAACTCAACTTTTTCAAATCTGGTGGACTTATGCTTCAAATCATGTTGATTCACGAATTTTCTTCTCGGTCTTTGGATTCTATTGTAGTTCCTTTAATACTGAGTGATTAGTCAATTGTTGCATGAGGTTTGTTGAATAGTGTTTTTGGTCGTAGATGAAATGTGAAGCATGTATTGCACTTAGTTTTATTAAATTACACTTGAGCATTGAGTTAACTTGTAATTTAATCATCCAAACTCACAATTTTTAATTAGATATATCCAATTGGTGTGCATGTAGTGAGTTCATTGAAACCTTGAAATACATTGTATTGCACTTATATTTACTAAATTACACAAGCAAGAACTTTGACTTTACTTGTAATGATCATCCAAAATCACAATTTCTAATTAGATATCCAATTAGTGTGCATGTAGTGAGATCATTGAAACCTTTAACTATAATAGTTTTTTATTTTGACATAGTGCATTCATAAGTAATAGATAATCCACACAAATCAATACAATAGATTGACACAAGAACATGTGGAAACCAAAGAACAAATTCAAAGTGAAATGTATCATTCATTTATAACTGAAATGTCAATGTACATGTCTCCAGAAGTACACATATATCCAAAAGTATCCAAAAGTACATATATATCCAAAAAGCAACAAGAAGTACATGTCTCCACAACTATCCAAGACTATCCAAGCCACATGTACATGTATCCAAAACTATCCAAGCCACATGTACATGTAAGTGAAATGTCAATGTACATGTCTCCAAAAGTATATGTATCCAAAACTATCAAAGCCACATGGACATGTATCAAAATGTACATATCCCATAAGACACATCAAAACTCAAGCTTCCTCTTGTTCTTTCTCAACGTTGATACTCTAGGCACAAGTCCAGGACCAGTGTGCGTCTTTGGATCCTGAAAATTAAATATCAATTGTTAAATTCAACTAACTATGTACTAATACATTAGCTCAATAAAATACCATATCTAAATTAACTCAACAATTATCAACATGTTCATGGACATTGCATGAAACAAATGGTCATTAATGGACATCTCACCTTAGCGAGAGACTGTGACAAAGGGGATTGTGTTCATTGTGTAGCAGATGGAGCTATTGGTTGAACATCAAGGATGGTCGCATCCATGGTCGAACCAGAGGGGGCAAGAACTGCTGCTGCTGCTGGTGGCTACAATCACCAAATGTTGAAATAGTTAGAGATGTGCATGAATAAACAATAGACAACAATAACAGACTATGTCTAGATCATGTTCAAATAGTTTACCTCTATGTGTCTTGTTGTTATTGCAGATGCCACATTGACCGCTGCATCAATAACTCCTACTGTTGGTGGCTACAATCAACAAATGTTGAAATAGTTATACATGCATGAATAAACATACGCCAACAATAATAAACTATGTAACGATGATGTTGAAATAGTTGTACCTCTGTGTGACTTGTTGCCATTGTAGATGCAGCACTGACTGCTGCATCAACCATCCATGTGAGGTTTTCAATAGTAAACTTTGGCTTATGATGCAATAAACATGCAAATCAAACATTAACAAAACATTTTATGCACTGGATTTCAAGTTAACCAAGAAATATCATCGAAGGATATACATTACCATGGTATCAGTAGCTCCACGATCGTGGAAAACTGAACTCTTTCTAGGAGTAGGCCGCCTCATATACACATGACCCTTGTTCACGTATGTCCTATGAGGAGATACAACTCCAGGAAATGGTCCAAATGTTTCGGTTGGTGCCTATAGTCAATAAGAGTTCATGTAGTTAGACATGCATGATTCAACGAACATACAATTATTTTAAAAATGACATTTTTAAAATGTTTACCTCGGTGTGAGATACGACAATGGGTGCTATATGAATCTCTCCACCAACCAAGGGATCAGTGGATGGAATGTCATGCCCAGATGTTTCCTCGGTCGATACGACCATGGATTCTACCTCCATCACTACTTCCCCCGTGAAGGATCTGGCATCTGCAAGTTTAATAATTGTAAATATTAGACCGTAGATAGAATTAGTGAACTAACATGTACAGTATGTGGAAATTAACAAATTAACAAGTATTAAAAAACTGACATTTTAAAACTATTTACCTCGGTGTGAGATACGACAATGGGTGCTATATGAATCTCTCCACCAACCAACGGATCAGTGGATGGAATGTCATGCCCAGATGTTTCCTCGGTCGATACGACCATGGATTCTACCTCCATCATTGCTTTCCCCCGTGAAGGATCTGGCATCTGCAAGTTTAATAATTGTAAATATTAGACCGTAGATAGCATTAGTGAACTAACATGTATAGTATGTGGAAATTAACAAATTAACAAGTATTAAAAAAATGAAATTTTAAAATGTTTACCTTGGTGTGAGATACGGCGATGGGTTCTATATGAATCTCTCCACCAACCAAGGGATCAGTGGATGGAATGTCATGCCCCTCTGTAGAGTGTGAAACATGGAACTCTGGGGCGTCACTGTCGGCATAAAGCATTAACTGCAAGTTTACAAAATTAATATATTAGCTCAAACTATACATATGTGTACAAAGAGGAAAATAAATGAAGAATTTATTACAATTAACCATATACATACATCACTCAAAAACCCACTGAAGACAACATCTGAGGAAAGACCATAGCAGGGACGACCACACGATGTGAACTCATGAGGCTCAAAATTAGGTTGGGGATGTGTTGATGGTGCTGCAATATATGGGGGTATTGCACTAGTGGGTGGTACTGCACTAGAAGATGGTCCTACACCGTGACGACCTGGTGTATGTACCACACCAGGGACAGATGTCCCTTCCTCACCCATATGTTGAACCATAGTGCTATGACGAACAACTGCCCATGCCAAACTCAAATATGCATCACGTGTCTGTGGAATAACACAATGTATAGGTGGGACATCTGTCCCAGGCAACTGCCTGTGAGGTGTAGGGATAGGGCGATCAAGGTCTCGAATCCTGGCATTAGGTCAATTTTGGGGCATCCCCCCACGGATCCCCTGAAACTGCAATATATCAAAATAGTTTACGTGTTTACCCAACACGAACTCTGCATACATCTTCCAAAGTCGAAATATAGGGGGATTTCCCTGTTGTTATGTGGTTGCATATCAAAAACCATATACCATCTGTCCATCCAGTTATCAATAAATTGCTGAAATGTGCACCACTCAATAGAGATATGAGGCCTATTTGCATTTGGGATTTCTCCCATGAGAGGGGTCCCTAAACAATGAAAATATATGCTCTTTGGTAATTTTCAATTTTTTTATTGCATTGTAGTCAATCCCACAACGTACTCTTGTCTTTTTCTTTCTCTATATGATGTAATATCATATAGTATGTTGCTTGACAATGAAATAGTCTCAACAATTGCATCCAAAGTGGATGCAAGTGAATGACGAATCCTATCACCACCACTAAAAGTAGTACTAAGTCCTCTCAAGTGGGCAAGCTCAATCAGTATTCTGAGCATTTGTGTCCATAGTCACAACTGCAATAAAAACATCAATAAGAAAATCATTAGAAACATATACATGGTATATAATGACGTCTCTTCAAAATTGAAAATGTAAATTAAATCAAACTCAAGTAAGCAAATTAATGGCATTCACTTACATACATTAAAACTTAAAATTAAACATTTAACAATTAAATAGTAAGTTTCGTTCAACTTCTTTCTAGAAGTTAAGGCATTTCTTAAACCTCATTGGTGACTTTTCCATGCACACTTGGGTTTAAAATTCTCTGAATTTAGGAGTGCTATTTTGACATGTTTTGGCCTTTACGTCCCTTGGATATGTAAAAGAAAGGGGCAAGGGACTATTAGGACATGTGAGGAAAGAAAATGTGTTATAGCGGATTTCACCACTCTAGGTGAATCACACTTTGTATGGCCTTCCCCTATCCCACTGTAGACTCCTTAGACCCTATGGACCACTTTTTGTCCTTTGATGTTTCCTTGATCATCCCTAGAAACACATAAAAAAGGCTATACGCGACTTTTAAACCTATAAGCGCGTACATACGCGGGTTTGACCACTAAGACCACGTATATCGGGACGTGTGCATAATCCAAATCCTTTTGGAGTTTTCCTTGACATGGATCCGACTCATTTGACTCCTGGCCTTCCCTATGCCTTGAGATTGCTCGGATTCGACCTTTCATTACCCCTTTGAAAAGCTATATAAGGAACCCCTTGGTACATTGAAGGGATAAGAGAGAATTGAGAGCAACGAAACTATAGTCCATTGTTGCCGAAACTTATGCTTGAATCTGCATCCCTTTGTCCCTTGGAGCACTTTTGTGTTCTTCCCAAGATTTCCTTTTGCTTGTGAGCTTGCTATCGAGAGATGGAGGATTGAAGTGGTGGAGGCCCAAGTGGGGGATTCAGTTTCTCCGGTTTGCAGACGTGCCATCAGAGGTTGTATCTTGTAATCTCTGATTTATATTAATAGAAATATCTTTTCCTGTCTAATAATGTGTGTTTGAATGAATATGTTCTCCATTGGATTATGTCAAATGCTTATACATTATTGATTATATATGCTAGAATAGATCTAACACCATGATATATAGAATGCTTGTATTGTTTACTTGTTGTTGAGGAAGTAACAGATCAATTCAAGCTGAAGATTGGAAAGCTCAACAGGGATCTACTTCAACCGTGCGAAATAAGGTACGAGGTCTAATCCTTTAGTGTTAGACATTTAATTTCTATTGCATATTGGAAAGGATTGATTTTTGGAGTCAAGCTGTCTGTTGTGGTACCCCAAGCCATAGGAATTTCTCTCCGTAACAGAATTGGCAACTCCGCTGGGGAGTTCCTAGTAGTTATCCTTTGGGGGTTGTTTTCTCGGCATTCAATGAATTTGAATTGCTCTTTCTCTCTTGTTTCTGTGTTGGGTATGGGGGCATGTATGCCTGGCAGAGTCTGATTGGTGTTAAGTTTGTCTCAGCCTGTTTGTTTGCCTTGATTTTATGCACCTTTCTTCCTGTACGCGGGTTTTTGACTTACAGTCGCGTATACACGTGGTTTCCTTTGCGATTTCAGGTATGTCTCCTAGGCGAGACATACCTACTTCATTCAGGAGCTCACTTATCTAGCCCTTGTTTGCTTGCATTTGGATTTAGGTTTGATTAGTGATTGCTCTGTGCACGATAGTTGGCCTAGGGTTTACGTAAATAGAGAGTCTTCGCTATTTTTTGAGTCATTGTGGAGTCGAGTGCGGTTCCTCGCCGTTCTCGTCGTTTAGTAGGGCTTCCTCCTTCTACTTCTCCTCCTCCTTTGGGAGAGAGACCTAGACAGTCCAGGCGGACTATGTCACACATGGATTCACACACCATGGGAGACCATTCAGAGGATATTCTTGAACCACCTCCTCCCATTCGTGTAGACGATGGGGAATTTACACCTACTTATGATCCTTTACCCGAATTAGTTGAGTTAGGTCCTGTGATTTCTAAGATAGGAGCCATGCATGATGGACCTACTCACTCTAGGTCGGATTCCCCATTTACACGTTACCGGTATGGAATGTCTGAGGACGCTGAGACTCATTTTGAACTTGCCAGCACTAGCTACGGTAGTTATGCTACGTCTGGTTTCCCTATACATGATTTGACATTTCATGTCGAATCCGATTTCGAGCCTAACAATATGCCTGGGGGAACTCTCATTCCTTACCTCGCGAAGAGGTTTGGGAGCACTAGTCACATTGCACCTTCCGTCCTAGTGGTGGAAGCTACATCCTATATCCCTCCTAGGTCTAGGGTTAACGATCCGATTAGGATACCAGATCCAAGACAAGTGACGATAGGCGGTAATACATATATTATTACTCAGGTTCCTTCATCCTCGGTTCCTAGTTCTTCAAATGTACATCCTCCACCTTATTCACGTGGTCCTTCAAGCCGGTATATGGCTACGAGTCAGGTACATACTGCGGTTACTAGACCGATTGTGTCTCAAGTTCACATACCGCCCATTGCGTCGGGAGGCTATGTTCATGCTTCTAGAGGTCATCTTACTACTTTCGGGGCTTATATCCCTACTTCCGGAGCGTATCTTCCTACCTACAGAGTGTCTCATGGGGCATCGCATGTGATGACCTATGGACCTTATCATGGGACGCAGTATGGACAGGTTTCTTCACCTTATGGAGGTGGGTATCAACAACCTGCTTACTTTCCTAATTATGGCTTTGTAGCTCCTACTAGTCAAGGTCCACCATACTATGGTACTTCCACGCCACCCTATATGGGTCAGACAGGAGGAGGACACTATGGCCAAGGCCATGGTGGTAATTAACCCGATATGAACCAGGGAGCGGTCCATTGACCTCATCATCCTAGGCTCCCTTTCCTTGTGACGCTTAATCTTCCTGACTTATCGAGACTTATGAACGATCCTGTGGCTCATGACCCGGCTTGGCTAGCTATCCCTACCAAGCTTCCTTCGGACATACCTAAGTTCGAAGGCAAACCGGGAGAGGATCGGAGCGAACACGTTACTATGTTCCACCTTTGGTGCTCTTCGAATTCGTTACATCAGGACTCAGTCCGTTTGCGACTATTTCAACACACCCTCACAGGGCCTGCTGCGAAATGGTATATAGAGTTACCTAAGGGAGCTTTTGCTTTGTTCGACGACATTGCGATGACTTTTACTAATCACTTCCAGCTACCAGTGCGCTATGACATTGGTACTGAACTCTTGTCGACATTTCGGAAAGATAAAGCCACACATATTTCTGATCATATTCAAGAGTGGCGTAGACGGAAGAGATTAATTAAAGCTTTTATACTGCCGAAATTCCTCCTCGAGTGGTTCCTCAAGTCGTTATTGCCATATATAGGGAAGGATGTTTCCACATCCGGAGTTCAGAATGAGGAACAAGCGATTTTTAGGGCGCAGGAACTGGACTTGATCTATGCTCAGTTCGGTTTGTTGTATGAGATTATTCCCAATGCCCTTCATTTCAGTTTCGATCCCAAAGTCAAACCTGGACCACATGCCGATGGCATTGTGGGTTGTGTAAGTACGAAACCTGCATATTCGGTTGCAAAACAAGCTAGTAAATTATCAATCAACCAATCTACCTCGGGACAAGCTACGACTTCGTCTCAACCCGCCCAAACGGTGAATGTACTTTTTGTGCAATCGTCGGAATAGAAGGGTAACCAGCAGCCCGGACGGAATAGAAAAAAGGGTAAAAATAATAATCGAAAGGGTGGGAATAAGAATGAGAATGATAACAATAATGACAAGAACGGTAGAAATGCTGGGGGGGACAAGCAAGCGAAATGTAAGGTTAAGTTCCCTTGCAAGCTATGTAAGGATGATCACCTCACTTACTTGTGCCCTCGGATTGACGAAGCTTCGAGATTCTTAGCACAAGGCCCAGCTGTGCTAACTAACCCTTTACCGCATAATCAAAATATGAACTCGAAGTCCCATGAATAGTCTAGTGATGATGATCCACCAAAGGGTAGTGGTCGTGGGTGCATTAACATGGTCCATGGTGCGAAAGTTGTGACTCATGCGAAAGATTATAGTTCATCACAACCCAGCCCAGGAAAAGAGCCTGATCCACCAGGGTCCCCTTTGCACATTGATAAACCTACGGATAAACCTGAGGTTGCACCTCACATTCCTAAGGGAGTCCTTAAGCGTTCAGGGCATAATCCAAATGCCTGAGCCGCCCAGAATTATTCAGTTGTCGAGGATTTGGACCATACTCCTTGTGCGATGTCTGCATTGGAAGTGCTTCAGAGTTGTCCTTCGCAAAGTAAGGCGTTGCTTTCTACCCTTGGTGTGAACGATGATGATTATTCCTCTATGATCAAATTTGAAACAGCAGGAATTCAGCCTCGCTTGCCCTACTATGTGTCTCTTTTGGTGCACGTAGAATGTCTTGGTATGACCGTCAAATGTACTGTGATTGACGAGGGCGGTGCTGCTTCTATGATGTATTTGGCATGTTGTAAGGGTCTCGGTTCTCCTGAGCTGTCTAAATAAGCGACTATGTTAACTGCGTTCGATGGGAGATCTTTTAGGCCACATGGCATCCTTCCTTCCCTTAAAGTCCATTTGGGGGCGAAGACCGTTCCGATAGAGGTTGAGGTGGTTGATGCGCCCCTTGACTATAATATCTTGTTGGGTAGGAACTGGATGTACAGTATGCAAGCCGTTTCTTCTTCCTTGTTACGCGTTGTATGATTTCCACATAATGGGAAGATCCTAACGATAGATCAAATTAAATTCAAGAATCCGTCTGTTACCGCATCTTCGGGAGGTTCAATCCCGATCGTTGAACACTCTCAGCCGACAACTGGGAGTGTGGGTGTAGGCATGTATCCATCCCTCATGGGAAGCTTTAGTTGTCCTGCACCGATCCTCATGATAGGATCTAGTTATGATGAGGCTTCGACTTCTACGATATCGGTGTCTTTTCGCACAAGTCATATGGAAGACCCTTGGATTCTTCCTACACCGAGTGAGCCTGTCGAGACGAGTGTGCCGCTGCCTGCAGCTATGATAGCTTA
Source organism: Pseudotsuga menziesii (assembly GCA_001517045.1). NCBI lineage: Eukaryota > Viridiplantae > Streptophyta > Pinopsida > Pinales > Pinaceae > Pseudotsuga > Pseudotsuga menziesii. Next base: position 94,541 of record LPNX010164337.1, read on the forward strand.
TCAAGCTAATCTCAAGAATGTTGCAGGGCCTTGTTCTTCCTCTTCGCGGATGGAGGAGGAAGACCCCTATGTGCTGCCGGCATGGGCAGTACAGTCTTCTCATGCCCATAACTGCCTTGATACAGTGTTCCCTTCGGATGAAGCGATTATTGAGGATATGTCGGGAGTTGAGCCACCATGGGAGGAACTTCATCATAGATCGTACTTCCTTCCAGTGCTTGACCGTTTGGAGCATGAGGATTATAGGGAGATTCTTAGTCGGAGAGTTGGTAGTCCTGTGGTTCCATTAAGCTCTCCTGGTCCGATGGCTGATGGAAACATGGAGAACATATCGTCAACGATTCCTATCAAGATCTCTTGTGATCTTGGAACCATAGAGAATGTCTATATTGGGGTGAAATGTTCCCATGCTGAGATTCTGGAATATGCTGAGATATTCAAGGAATTCCGTGATATTTTTGCTTAGTCTTATGACGAGATGCCAGGTATTGACCCTCGTATTGTCGAGCACGAGATTAAGACTTACTCCAACGCTAAGCCTGTTTGACAACGTTTACGTGCAGTTAATCCTAGGAAAGCACCCGCCATTAAGGCAGAGATAGAGAAACCGTTTAAAGCCGGTTTCATCTATCCCATTCCCTTGATGGAGTGGGTTTCAAACCCCATTCTGGTAGATAAGAAGCAGGTAGCGATCCGCATATGCACTGATTTCCACGATTTGAATCGTGCATGTCCTAAGGATAACTTCCCTACACCATTTATAGATCAGATTTTGGATGAGTGTGCGGGTAGTGAGGTGTTCTCCTTTATGGACGGCTTTTCCGGGTATAATCAGATACAGATTAAACCTGAGGACCAAAACAAGACTGCATTTATTTGTCCTTGGGGAACATTTGCATATCAGAAAATGCCTTTCGGCCTTAAAAACGCCGAAGCTACATTTCAGCAGGAAATGAACTTGATCTTCCATGATCTCAAGTCTATTATTGAAGTATTCTTGGATGACCTCGCAGCTCATTCTCGCATGAGAATGCGTCATCCCTATCACTTGAGATTGGTATTCGAAAGATGCCGACACTATTCAGTTAGATTAAATCCTCATAAGTGCATCTTTTGCGTGAAGTTAGGTCGTTTGTTAGGATTCATCATGTCAAAAGAGGGTATAAGAGTCAACCCTTTGAAGGTTGAGGCAATACTTCAGTTGTCTCCCCCGAAGAATATTCATCATCTTCAGTGTTTGCAAGGCATGGAAAACTTCTTACAAAGATTTGTTGTCAACTTTGCCAATTTGACTAGAGGCTTTATGCGTCTCTTGAAGAAGGATACTCCCTTTTATTGGGATGAGCGAACCCAGGAGTCCTTCGATGCACTCAAGCGAGCCCTAGCATCGGCCTCGGTGATTAGTCCCCCGGACTATAGCCGTGATTTCTTATTATATGTGGCCACGTCCTTAGAGACGATTGGTATGGTCTTGGTTCAAGAGGATGAGGAGCTCCAAGAGCATGTCATATATTATCTGAGCCAAAACCTTATTGACGCAGAGATTCATTATTCTCATGTCGAGAAGCTTGCTTTAGCTACCGTACATGCGGTTCAGCGTTTGAGACATTATATTCTCCTTCGCCAGACCTTGGTTGTGGCCCATGTCAATCCATTTCAATTCGTCCTCACCCGAAGGATGATTGGGGGAAAGTATAATAAATGGATTGTCATTCTGCAAGAATTTGATCTCGAGTTTGTTTCGACAAAATCGAAGAAGTCTTTAGTCTTTGCAGATCTTATATCGGATTTTTCGAGCGAGGTCGAGGAGTTGGTTTGTGAAGATACGTTTGTCGATGAACACATATTCTTAATCTCTACGTTAGACCCATGGTATGGGGATATCATAGTATATCTACAAACACAGAAGACCCCTACTCACCTCTTGCGAGATGAACGACGACGATTACGTCACGTCTCTAAGAACTACCTCATAGTAGACAATACTTTGTACCGCCATGGGGTAGATTCCATTTTACGACGTTGTTTAACTCATGACGAGGCTGAGGTTGTGCTGAATGATTTCCACGGAGGAGCGTGTGGTGGTCATTTATCTGGGCTTTCTACAGCTCAAAATATTTTGAGAGCGGGTTATGTCTGGCCGTCGATCTTTAAGGATTGTGTTGATGCGGTCAAGAGGTGCCACCCTTGCCAGGTGTTTGCATGTAATATGCGCTCAAAACCTGCCCCGTTACATCCCATTATCACCGTCGGTCCCTTCACCAAGTGGGGGTTCGATTTTATGGATTGCAACCCAGCTTCGGCTGGGGGGCACCATCACATTATAGTGGCTGTTGATTATTTCATGAAATGGGCTGAGGCTATGCCTACAGTAAAATCCGACAGTGAGACAGCCGCTCACTTTGTATTCAACCAAATTATTACTCGGTTCGAGATTCCGAAAGAGCTTGTCACTGACCATGGCTCGCACTTTTAGAACCGTATGATGGAAGAGTTGGCATCGAAGTTAGGGTATAAGCAAGACCACTCCTCTTCTTACTACCACCAAGTGAATGGACAGGTAGAAGCAGTGAATAAATCATTCAAATCCATTCTCCAACGAACCATCGCACAAAGCAAGAATAATTGGCACATTATGTTATATTCTGCTTTGTGGGCATATCGAACCGCGGTTAAGACTGCCACTGGTTTTTCTCCATATCAGCTTGTACATGGAGTGGAGTCGATGTTGCCGGTTGAATGTGAAATTCCTTCGTTGAAGCTAGCTGTGGAACTCTTACCAGACACTTCACCTTTGGAGGAGCGTTTGGTTCACCTTTAGCAACTCGATGAGCAGCGTCGGGATGCCTTAGTGGCTCTAAAGGTTAATAAGCGTCGCGTTAAGGTCTAGTAACCTAAATCTGTCCATCCAAGAGTGTTTAGTGAAGGAGACTTGGTCCTTTTGTGGGATCAACCGAAAGAACCCTTGGGGGCAGGGAAATTTAATCCTATGTGGCGTGGTCCTTACGTGGTCAAGCGTGTGTTAGAGACGGGTTCCTATGAGTTAGTGGATTACGAGGGAACAGCTTTGGCAGAGCCTAGAAATGGGCTCTATCTCAAAAAATACTTTGCATAATCTTTAGCCAAGGCTGATTGTTGTATATTATTGTACAACTTTGCATAGTTAGGTATTTTTCTTATCGTGATCGGGTTTGTAATTAGTTTTCATTTCTTTTGGAAGATGTCAATGGAATCTTCCACCTACATAGGATTCGCAGATGGTGCAAGCTGTCACACTCAACACTCAGCCTCTACTGCTTGGGTGATTTATACTCCTATGGATCGGGTACTGTCTTCAGGAGGTGTATGTCTACGGCCATCTTCCAACAACGTTTGTGAATATAGCGCCATTATTGAGCTTCTACGGGATGCCATTCTACATGGCGTTCTATCTCTTGAGGTACGTCTTGATTCGGATTTAGTAGTGTCACAGCTCAATGGTTTGTACCATGTTAGAGATCCGATGTTATTAAGAAGATTCTTACGTGTGAGATTGTTAGGACGACAATTTGATAGTATAACATATATACACATCCCAAGAAATAATAATCAAGTTGCTGACTCATATGTTAACTACGTGTTAGATTGGCATTTGTTTCATTCATAATAAATTAATCACAAACACAATTTTTACACATGTAAATAAATAAATCGATCACCATAAAACTTTTTATATATATATCAAAAATGTGGTAATACATAGTGTCATGATACAAAATTGGGGCTTTTAAAGCCACCATCATATAATACACGGTCATACAAAATGAATGCACTCCCAGGTGTCTAATCCTATGGAGGAGGAGGAGGGTTGTGATCATGGAACGTCACTACGGCTCTAGCTAGCCATCGAAATAAACGCACCCATGCGCGTGGTACACCCACCACCTGCCACTGCATGGCCTCAGGCAAGTCCTCGACTTGCGCCGTGGGAACTCTATGAGTTAGTCTCACAAAGTTGGTATGAATGCTCTAGAGCATTCGCTCCGCATCCACACCCTAGATGTCATCTCCTCTTCCCCTCCGTCTATGACGAGGGAAGCCCTCTGACCGCCGTGGCCCCACATCTGCACATAAATGGTAGATGTCGCTATGTGTTGTCGCGCAAAAACATGTCTTTTTGCTTCCATAAAATCAAGAAAATACAAAAAAATTAAATAACTCAATTTTTTTTTAAAAGAGTGAGGGTCGAGATTCGTTACCTATATCACCATACGCCGATCCTGGTGGCAATGGCATGTCCATATCCCCCCGGAAATCTATCCCTGCATAGGGGTAATCATCAATGGCAACCATTTGTCGTCGTCACCATGGAAAGAAGTCAGCTGGATATGGGTTGGCCACCCTACCACCCCCCAGTCTGCGAATAGCATCTGCCCAATGCCGTTGGGCCGGATCTCGAACCTCGTGGAGAGGAACATCCACTCTAGGGCTCAATCCTGGAACACGCTCAAAGAAAAACGTGCTCAAGATACTGCTGAACTTGAAGTTCCGTACCCTGCTTGCCTTACACTCATTGAGTTGGTGTTTCATGTTGCTCAGTAGTGTAGTACTCTAGTCATAGATTGTGGGTCTCATGCACTCCACTGCATAGAACATCAGAGGCCGCGAGGCCTGGTGGAGTGATGCTAAGCAGACTATCCTGCCCAGTGTCAATAGTATGGCCTTTAGGCCCAGCACCTGTATAGCATTGGTAGGGACCTGACTCCCCACCTTCTTGGTGTCTAGATAACAGTACACTCCAATGTACTTATCGATAGTCAGGCCACCCCCTGGCCCACCTCGGGAATGAAGGTTCACCACCTCCCCTCATCTAGAAATACCTGTGATAAAGTATATGTCCTCCACCTCTATGGTGAGGGACATCCCATCAATGTGAAAGGACTTCGAGTCTGGATCCCAATAGTCTACCAGCATCTGTAGCAGTCTTGGTTTGGCCCTCAAACCACCAAGAAACCAAAACTTGTAGAGTCCACATGCACGAAGAGCTTGTTGAGCCATTAAGTTGGCCCTTACTGCTTCCTCTACTTCACCATTCTCACTCTCTCTCCACTCTAGCACCATCCTGCAAAATAAATTGAAAATTTGCCCATTAGTTTAGTTGAAAATCATATGTACGGCCTCATACGCGACTGTTTTGAAAACAGACAGCCGCGTATGTACGCGGGTTTGAGGTCCTTTTCCGCATATATCCAGCCCTATACGCAGAAAAAGCCTCGATTTCTGCTTGTGCCACAGCGCTCATTTTAGGATGGCCTAATAAATTCATTTAACCATGAAAATCTATAAAAATTATGTCAAAATGCAAGAGGAGAGCATGAGTAAATACCTGGAAGAAACGGTTGTGAATTCCGCCGGCTGGATCTTCTGGGATTTGCAGTTGAAAATCAGAGCTCAAATGCATAAAAGTTTCAAATGATTTATATTTTTTACTATTTATAGAAAAATTTTCAAATATTTGAAATTTTTTACCCCCTTTCCTTCAGTTTCGACATTTTCTAACCATTTTGGACCGTTTTTGACATAATTGGTGTTGTAGAAGACCTTTTTTAGTGCCATTTCAGCCGTTGGATTGACCCGTTCGTGCCGATCTCAGGTATCATCACTAAAATGGCATATAGGTTAAGTTTCACCACCGTTTTCATTTTGCATGGCCTTGTGACCATATCACCATGAACTTAGGTACGAACCCACTCTATTATGTCACAGAACCTTCTTGCTGCTTTAGAAGTGGCATGATACGAGTGGTAGAGTTTCACCTTACATGGGTACCCTAGTTAGCGCCTTATTTGCATTTGGTTCCCATGCTGATGGTTTCTCCTTTAGGGTGTGGGAGTCTGTTGTATAGTACCGCCATGACATTTCGCAAGAGCCTCATACTCCTCTTGATCTTATGCTGGCCTATTTCCCTCAGGACTCCCTCATTTCAAGTTGTGAATGCATTATCATGAGCTTTGCCTACCTTATTGAGCTTTATACTGGCTCCCCTGACATTGTGTTTCAGCCATATATCCTGAGCTTGTCTCATGTCTAGCCATGCAGAGCCATTTTTATATCCTTCGCAGCTTGATTCCCTTTTTAATGGGAGGGGATTTTCCCCCGAGTGTCGATATCCTACACATGTATCCTTTCATTAAGCATAGGTATGTTCTACTGCTTGGAACTAGTTTGTTTGCCCTTGTGACACTCTTCTCCTCCTAGTTTGTAACTATAAAGCTAGTTTATTCTTTTTTCAAGCTTTTCAAATAACTGAAAAAGTCCAAAAAAATAAAAAAACCAAAAATCCGGACAAGGAAAGATGTTATCTTTGGCAACTGTCGAGTCGTGTCGCCTTCAAACAGAGCATTGTATATCACATCCATTGGTTGGGTTATAGTTTGAATTTAGGAGCTGTACTCGTTTATCTGAGTTTATCTCCACTGACTGGTTAAGCTTCCAGTCCCTATGGAGCCTCTGTTGATGCCTCATGTGTCACAGAGATGTCCCAATTTGTATATCGAGTCTCTTCTACCCTCATTCAGTCACCATACGCTGTTATGCTCTTGTTCGAAGGAAGTTGAAACCTGAGTCGGCCATTCCTCAGTTATCTTGACTTTGCAAGTCGGCCATTCCCGGTACAGTTACTGGTTCATGCACTTTATGATCGAGTCCTGTTGCAGCTGCAACAATTTCCCAAAATTCTAAAACATTTTGGGACCCCCCTTTGCTTGAGTTAGTTTGATTTTTCTTCTTGAAATTGGTCTAAGAACTTTCAGAACGACTTTGCTTACTCTTGGATTGAGCTACCCATCGGGTTGATTTTTTTTTCTTTTTCTTTGATGCCTGAATTTTTGATCTAGCCTTATCGCTGCCCTTAAGCACATTTGAAACATTCTAAATCGGAAGTTAGTTCATTTGATTTTCCTGCCGTTGCGGAGGTTTTTTGCCTCTTCTTTTTTGGCCGTTGCGGATGGTTTTCAGTTCTGCGTCGGAAGGTACGATTATTTCCCTGTCCACCGGTGCGAACGGATCTTCGCTCCTAGCCTCCGTTGTTGTAGATCAGTTTGGGTTTTGATTTCACGTTTGATTTTATTTCCGACTTATGTTTTGGTTTCCTTTTGGCTGTGTATCGGAGCTTTTTGCCATCGCTCTCTCCACCGTTATGGACGATGTTTGTATTTGGCCTCCGCCGTTGCAGATGAGTTTGGGATTTCACGTTTGATTTTCTTTCCAATTTTGTGTTTTGCCTCGGTGGGATATTGGTTTTAAATCGGAGGCTTTATCATTCTTCCTTCCACCGTTGCGGAGAAGTGTTGGCTTTCATCTTTCGATCCTATAAGCGTCCGACGTCCGATCTTTAGGCTTTGCTTTTCTCATCACTGCGGATGGATGTATGTTATAGTTTTCCAACGTTGCGGAAAGGTTTAAGGTTTCGCCCTCTGATCCGGAATTGTTTCCCGTCCGATCCATTAAGTCGTCACATGTGCGGTCCATTTCTATATATACAGGGACAACGTTTATTTTTCTATTATTGTTTTTTGTTGCCCAGCACTGTCGCCATTGAGCTGTCGTCTTCTTGAGGTATTGAAGGACTCTGCTGTCGGTATACTTGCATCCAGGTGGCAACCGTGGAAGCTTGGATGTCGTCAACCCGCTCATCCTCCCATTGATTGGATTGTGTTTTCCAGGTAGGCTCCTTGTCATTTTCTCCTTTTCCATTCATACTATTAGTGGTTTTCTACGGTGGTATGGTATCCCCCGGCCATTTTTCCTCATACCGCTAGGTTTTGAGCCTTGGTCTTATCTTATTTTTGTCGCAGGAGGGTAGTATAACCGTCAGAACAGCCAGGTTTTTTCCCATCATTGTTGTTTACAGCCCCGCGCAGAGAGGAAAAAGGGGGGTTCGGTGCGGACGACCGTCCGCACCGAAACCCCAGTGCGAGGATGTTGAGTAGGGGCAGGTTGAAGGCCATATCTCCATAGTAAACTTAAGCAGTTTGGTGCCTCCCAGTCATTTGACCTGCGCTATCCCGCGCACCCTGTTCACACCCAGTTTCAAGCCGCGGTCGGGGAAAAGGGTTTACTGCGGCAGCCAGTAGTTGACCATTTTCTGCTCAGGCAGTTTCTTTGATCCGCGATCTTGAGTAGCAGCCGTTTGACCTATGCTTTTCCGTGTGTTGTTATTTCAAAACCCCAACCTGTGAGAGGGTGTATCGCGACGCTCGTTCTGCGTGGTTTTGCCCCTATCCGTCTTGTGCATTTATTTGCTAATGGAACCCGCAGGGAATGGAATGTGGGGTCGAGTTAATGTAATTATTTTTTTCCTAGCCATATGGTTAAATTGTTGGTATTGGAAGCATAGGTGACTTGCGCAGTCATACTGCATATAGTTACTTTCAAGCATCTCTTTCGTTGCTATACCTAGACTAAACCCCTGAACTCTGCACATTGCATTTTAATGGTCTAATGGTCAAATTTTTTGTTGTACATGTATACAGTTGCTTCACTAAATACTACCGTATAGGAAAATAACACATAGCGTAGTAATGTAGTTTTAATGCTGGCCCGAATATGGTTGATAAATTTTTCAGTATCATGTAGCAGCAGTAGATTGCTCACTTTATTGCACAGGACTGAGTTTGCTTCATGCTAGGTATAGATAAGGTCATGGAATACTGTACACTAGTTTCGGTAGTTCTGATAGTCAGGGCATTTTTGGGTTGTACATGCATGCATTTGTTTCTATACTTGCTATCACATTAAACACATGAAAATGGCACTTTGCATACGGATGTAATTTTATTGCAGTCTAGAAGCTGGTTGATGTGATGTTTTAATATCATATAGAAATGTTTTGCATCATGCTGAGATATAGACAAGAGCACTAAATAGTGTGCATTTGGTCCGTCAAGTTATGTAAACTTATATCTTAGTTTCATTGACTAGTTGTTGCCATGATATACATAGAAAGAATAAAATGCTGCACATTGCCATGTAAATGTATGCACCTTGAATGTCTCAATATTACAATGTTATATGTGGTAGGAAGAAGTCGAGTCCACCATGTCCAAAAGACAAAAGAAGAAGGCCCTAGTGGTGGAAGAAGTACCAGAAGCAAAAGCTGAGACAACGACTGAATACATATATGAAGACACCCAATGTGTTTCTGGTGTTGAGCCCGAGTACAAATGGGGTGACATATATAGATTGATTTCCCGTAGGGAGGTTCCTGACATGGGCCTCGAAGAAGAATCTATCTATGCTAACATAGAGAAGTCTTCTATCATGAAAGTTGCCACCAAACCAGAGCTGTTCCCATGCTCTGAGGTAATTGGCTGGATTTTGCCCCATGTAAATACAACCACAATGATCATAGGAAACGCTGAAGGACAGGGCTATGCTGCGTTTAGCCCTGGATATGTGGCATTGGCCTATCACCTACCAGAACCCCAGGTTTTTTTATCTGACGATTGGTTGGACAGCATCAGAATGGACCTGGTGGAAACTCTTAAGAAAATGCTCTTGCAGGGAAAGTTGTACCGATATAGACAGACTGGTGAGTATGATACATCGAGCTTGAGGGCTCCCTACCGGTTTATAGCGCTGATGCTAAATAGGATCTTTGGAAGAGCTCATAGCAGACTCTTCAAGCTTGAATGGATACCTATTATCTTTCATGTGGCAGCCCAAGGAACAGTATTCAATTGGGCCAGCCTTGTGTCAAGCAGTCTGTCCTCTTGCTTGGCCGCAACCTTGGGAGGAGAAGCTCAGAAAAGGTCCGAGTTTTACATGAGTTAAATATTAATAGATTGCATATTGTGTAACCAGCCCTTCCCCAGTCTCAAATGCATCTGGGACAGGGAAAGAATGCATGTGTATGCCGCTTATAGATCATTGTGGGCTCACCAGTACCATAGCCATTACACAGAGGTCTGCAAGCACTTCATTATGCCACTCTACACGCTCATTTTCTGGAAGGAATGTGACTGTATGTCAGAAGGTGCCATGCAAATAATAGGAGAATACGCTGATTATTTCTTCACTGAAAATGGCATGTACATCCAAATGTATGGAGGATCAAAGACACCTTTATTGCTGCCCAAATATGCAATGGATTATATAGTCCATAAAAAGGCAGTCAGGCAGGTGTTCATTGACGGAATAGGTAGTTTCTTGTTCCAACACAAGAATACTGCATACCCTCCTTTACCATTCAGGCCAGGTAGCTACAAATTCACCAGGGTGAAACAAGCTGCTGAATTCATAGAGGAACTAGGAAAGTTCCATTTTGGTGAGATGCCTTTCCGGCGAAATGATACTCTCGGTAAAATAGCGGAGCACTGTAAAGAGCATAAGGTGTTTTTCGAATATACCCATCATTTCGATAAGGAAGAATTTGTCTTCCGGAATGCCCCAAACATGACGACATTGAACAGAAGATTTAAGAATAAAATCACCACCATAGGTGGGAAAGGTGATGAACAGAAAAGGGCTGAAGAACAAATTAAAAGGAGAAATGAAGAAGCTCAGAGGTTGGAAAAGGAGGTTGCAGAATGGTTGCAGAAGGGAGAAGAAGAGAAAAGTAAAGCTGCCCAAGAAGCAGCTGAGATAGCAAAAGAGGCATCCAAAGAAACAGAGGAAGCAGCTAGACAAGCAGCTGAAGAAGCAAAGAGAAAGTTTGAGGAGGAGCTCCAAAGGCAGGAGGCTGAAAGAATAGAGTTGACACAACAGACAGTCTTTGAAACAGCAGCAGGGAAGACCCAAGAGGAGGAAAACCTCGAGGTGTAGACCTCTCAAGTACCCACTGCTAGCACCCCTGTGGCCCCTACGCTCCAGCTAGTGCCTTTCATCCAGAAAAAGGGAGAAGAAGTCCCCGACTTCAATACTGTCTATTATGATAGGGCTACCAAGAGAATAATGAAGAGGACAGAAAGGAAGGTAGAGGCAGAGGATATGCCTGGAAAAATGATAACAGATACTGCTATTATGCTAGGAACGGACCTAGATCCAAGGCTTACCATAAGGGCTGGGACTGCAATACTACATGCTTCAGAGGATAACATAGATAAGGTGATGATTGAACTGGAGTCATACAAGAAATCTTCTGCTTAGCTGAAGGATACCCTGAAGAGAGAGAGAGAGGAAGGAAACAGGTTAAAGTGGAAATTTGAACACTTACAGAGGGAGATGAAGACTGCTGAAGCTGAATTACAGGCCCTACATGAAGAGAGACAAGATCAGGAGACTACACAAGAACACCTTGAGCAAGTGCAAGCCGAAGATCAAGAGTTGAAGAAGGAGAAGGAGCGGTTGCTAGCAAAGGTGGAGGAGCTAGAAGAACAGCAGAAGATCATCTTAACAGCCAATGATATGCACTCCCAAGATCTGATAAAGGAACATCAGGAACAGATCTCTTCGTTGCTCCAGCCATTCAAAGAAAATATCTTAGCCCAGAAAACTAGAATGCTCCAGCTACAGATTTCTTTAGAGGAGGAAAGGTGTAAGGTCCTTCAGATTGACAACCGGTTAGGGGAAATCATGGAGACCTCCTCCTACTTCGTCGACAGATCCCAGGAAGTTCTTGAAGTTTTGAATGCCAGAATGGCAAGGCTGGAGAACAATGCAGAGACACCAGCAGAACTACCAGCCAAAGACCATCAAGCCCTTAAAAGAGATCATGACCTAGTAGAGTTCGCTGTCAGTACTACGGAAGACTTCAAGAATACCATCAAAAGGGCACAGGGAGCATGCTTAGAATATTTTAGGAGGCTCCTTAATACATTTAACCGGTGTCAAACAGATGCTGAGCATAGGCTTGATGAGCTCCCAGACCATGAAACCTTCATAGAGATATTGCAGAGCAGATATCAGGATGCAGAGGCCAGAACACAACAGATCAAGGCTATTGATGACCTAGTTTTGAAGAATGAGGTGGGCCACCCAGCCGTTAGTGTACAATTTTTGGAAGATCAGCTTCGTTTGAGCCCAGCAAGGATCGAGGCTATCAAGAATCAAGCCGAGAAATTTGAGATAAATATTCATTTTTTGGAGCCTAGCACTTTTGAAGGCATCGCTAGTGAGGCTGCAGCGTGGAAGAAGTTCTTAGAAAACCAAGCTGGTCCCTCTTCGTAGGGGATGGGTCGTCTTTATATTTTGTAATATTTTGTAAAAGTAAAGCGTTGGGAAAAAGCAAAGCGTTGGGAAAATGAAAGGTTGGGAAGCCCAAAAGGCTACTTTGGGCAGCCCAACCATTTCACTCTTTTTGTATAAATGTAATAGACTAAGAAGAGAAAAGGGATTTTTCCCCCAGTAAGACTGAAAGACATATTGTAAGAAGAACTATTTCCTTTTGCAATAAAAAATTACAGTTTGCCGGTTGGAGGAAGAGATTGTGAAATTTCCTAATGTTATACAATGGATGGCGGAAAGATGAACTACTTTATTTTTTCAGCTTGTATCCATGAATCATGAGATCGTTCTAACCTTATGACCTATGTATTGTTGAATGATTGCTGATTTATTTTTGTGGAAAGTTCACCAAGAGTAATGTATGTTGCTTATATAACAATTAGCTATCTGATTGTTGGAATATTTTCCTCATTCATGTGTTGTAAATATGAATATCAGCTATCTGTAATTTCTGTTTATCATACATGGACATAACACATTACTCACAAATAATCATTCTTTTGGCTCCCCGGGGATAGATAGATAGGTGATTAGATAGTTAATTGATTTACTTCATGGCTGCATATGTGATTTAGATGTTCGTGAGCCTAAGACGAGAGGTAAGAACCTGCGCATCACATTGTGTAGTTCCTTGCATCTTTATCACCATGCATTGTTAGTTAGGCATTTGCATTGCATACATTAAGTCAAAATTACAAAAAACTCGGTGGACCGGGCCGCAACCGGTAAAACCCTTTTTTTGTTACCTTGACCTATGGTAGCCGGACCGCAAACCGGACGAATTCCCTACACCAAATAGTCAACGGGCTAGTTGGGAACGTTGATTGGGGAGAATCCTTTACTGTTGTCACCTGCGAATTTCCAGGCCCCAACAAGTCCTTCCACATTATACAGCTTTGCTGAGTATCTCGTGTTGGATGATGGGGGATGCCTTAATGCCCTCCTTCCAGCGGATTTCATCCCATTGAATTCAGATCATTTATTCTGGGATTGGAATCTAGAGTCATCTTGAGTGCCTTGAGACTTGCAGTCATCAGTGGCAGGTTCTCTCGCCATCGACAGTTTCTTGGGAATACATCAATGTCCCCTGATCGATGGACCCTTTCAAGTGTTCGACCTCAACACATTTATTCACACTTGTTAGTTTGCACTTTAGTACCTTGATTCCCATTTTCATTATCGGTGGGTAATCTCGCATCTGTTAACGGTATACATAAACGATGGACTACTATGTTCGACCTCGGCACCTCTATTCGCATAGTAGGACATGTACTCGTAGCGGTTTGTGTAGAAGACTTTCTAGATTGGTGGCATCTCTTATATGCTGCCTCCATGATCGTGCCAGTGTTCATGAGATTTCAGCTCTCGTGACTTGAGTCCAGTATATGTCAGATATTTCCAGCCACTATGGAGATCTTGATCTATTATATATCTTCAGCCATTTTGGAAATCATGGTCCTTTGTATATCTTCATCATGGAGATTCTGATCTATGTATATTGTACGTGGAGATGACCACATATGTGATATCATGTATCATGCCTATTCATGGCCATTGTACTCTTATGTATCTGGGACTGCTATATGTATTTGCAGTTGTATGCAGAGTTGTACTATGCTGATTGGGTGGCTGGTCTTCCATTTGGGATCCTTCATCACTCCACTTCTGGGATGGACTTATAATGTATTTCGGCCATCGTATGACCCCTCTGACCTCACACATTAGGGGGTATCTGTTATAGCGGATTTCACCACTCTAGGTGAATCACATTTTGTATGGCCTTCCCCTGTCCCGCTGCAGACTCCTTAGACCCTATGGACCACTTTTTGTCCTTTGATGTTTCCTTGGTCATCCCTAAAAACACATGAAAAAGGCTATAGGCGACTTTTAAACCTATAAGCGCGTACATACGTGGGTTTGACCACTAAAACCACGTATATTGGGATGTGTGCATAATCCAAATCCTTTTGGAGTTTTCCTTGACATGGATCCGACTCATTTGACTCCTGGCCTTCCCTATGCCTTGAGATCGCTCGGATTCGACCTTTCATTACCCCTTTGAAAAGCTATATAAGGAACCCCTTGGTACATTGAAGGGATAAGAGAGAATTGAGAGCAACAAAACTATAGTCCATTGTTGCTGGAACTTATGCTTGAGTTTGCATCCATTTGTCCTTTGGAGCACTTTTGTGTTCTTCCCAAGCTTTCCTTTTGCTTGTGAGCTTGCTATCGAGAGATGGAGGATTGAAGTGGTGGAGGCCCAAGTGGGGGATTCAGTTTCTCCGGTTCGCAGACGTGCCATCAAAGGTTGTATCTTGTAATCTCTGATTTATATTAATAGAAATATCTTTTCCTGTCCAATAATGTGTGTTTGAATGAATATGTTCTCCATTGGATTATGTCAAATGCTTATACATTATTGATTATATATGCTAGAATAGATCTAACACCATGATATATAGAATGCTTGTATTGTTTACTTGTTGTTGAGAAAGTAACAGATCAATTCAAGCTGAATATTGAAAAGCTCAACGGGGATCTACTTCAACCGTCTGGAATAAGGTACGAGGTCTTATCCTTTAGTGTTAGACATTTAATTTCTATTGCATATTGGAAAGGATTGATTTCTGGAGTCAAGCTGTCTGTTGTGGTACCCCAAGCCATAGGAATTTATCTCTGTAACAAAAGGGGTGATCCAGGGCTTCCACCATATCCTCTAAATATAATTGACTCGATCATGGTTGGGAACACTCTCACGACGCACTCTAGGTAGTTCATGGGTGTTCACCATTTCCATTGTTGTATAAACATGGAAACCAACCAAAAGTTACATTGAAAAATGGAGAATTTGTGGACTGGACTACAATTGGTTGTAGATGAGGTTAGAGACTCAACATGTAGAAATATATTACCCATTGTTTTTTCTATTTAAAAAAATGGTTGATAAACCTAGTGATGCAGGGGCATAGACTGTTTGAGTAAAGTCATTTATGTCTTTGCTAGGTCAAGGGATCTTAGGGAGACCTAGGGTCTCACATGTTTCTAATTTGATTTATTATGTTTATAAGATAAAAGAAGCAGAATTCAAGTTATATTTAGTTTAGGTTATGACCTTTAATTAATTAGCACTAGTCCCCAGACGAATACCGGGGTTGTATGGGGATGTCAAGACGTGTTGACTTGTAATTCGATATCATAGTGAGAATGTTCGTATATTTCAACTTTTTTTTTCATTACGATAAGTCCAGGGGCATGGAGGGTAATTCATATGCGCAGAACAAGAGAAAAGTGCCGAGGAAGGTATAATTAAAACACAAATGAGGTGGATGCTATAACCAATAAGTGAAAATATTTTAGTGGAAAAATGGTGGTGGCTGCTAAACTTACTGGAGGAAGGAATAAAACTAGTCATAGTTACTAGTTTTAACTCTGTGTTTATATATATATTGTTGATTTTATATAATACATTGTTTTATGTTTCAAAGGGCAGGCCTGAGAGGCACTTTGTTAATGTGTTTTGGCATTTAGTTGAGGGTGCTTAACTAAGAGGCAACGTATAACTACATACACTTGTGATGAAATTTTGAGAAACCAATTTACTAATGTTTTATGCATTTTTTCTATTCATGCTTGTGCACATGCATTTCATCTTGTTATGGCCATTTCCAAGGAAACTTATTCAATTAGTATCATGGGGAAATGTCCTTTGAGGGTTGGACATTTGGGTTTCAGGTGGATGGATACATTGCATAAAGGGAGGAGTTCTAATTTTTATTATTTTTGGTTGCATTAGGAATTTTTGAGTTCTTGAAAATGAATTCATTGTAATTATTCAGTCATCTTGGTTGAAGGAGATGTAAATTTAGTTAATGACTCGCTTATTTCCAATTTGCTAAATAATACAAAATTTGGTTGTTTTACACTATTAAAAAACAGTATTCTAGGTTTAGAATTGTCAAAAAAGAATGGTATGGGTGATTGAATTACCTGATTAGATGATAATTCACAGGTGGATTTTCCTCCCCTCCTACTAAATCGGCTCCACCAACAATCCACGACACCCAATTCGCTCCAAAACGCTCCAATTCGCTACCGATTTCGTGTTCCTGATGGGTAGAATAGGCCGCAGGTTTCGGGACTGTCTATATAAATTAATTTTAGTTTTATAAATCG
Organism: Pseudotsuga menziesii; assembly: GCA_001517045.1. Taxonomy (NCBI): domain Eukaryota; kingdom Viridiplantae; phylum Streptophyta; class Pinopsida; order Pinales; family Pinaceae; genus Pseudotsuga; species Pseudotsuga menziesii. The sequence continues at coordinate 110,918 of LPNX010164337.1, forward strand.
CTTACGCGTTTTATAACTACATATCACATACACGTTTTGTAGTTATATAAAGCATACGGTATATGGTTTCCTATCCTACATGTCCCATGACATGTCAGGATCGGATTGAACCATAGCAAGTGCTATGTAGCAGAAACGCGTTGTATTTTTTAGTAACGTGATCTTGTTTTTGAAAACTAGGATTGCATCTAAAAGGTCCCTCGTCTTCTTGCACTAACCTATTGGTATCATCCTATTGTGGGAGGCCCTCTTGTTTATATACTACCAAAGGAGATTATAGATGGCTTGCATGCTGCAGGGATTCATACTCTGGACCAAGCAATAGAGGACACTCATCAAGATCAGATCATTTCCTGTTGGCAGAATTATGAGACTTTAGCATCATCAGAAGAATACGGAGTGGAATGGGATGAATATATCATAGGCCTAAGCAAGGGGGGCATTAGCTTATCCAATGAGGAGGGCACGGTTATTTGGACATGGAATAAAGATTATGGGATCACTACAACAAAAGAGGCTTATTATTCCTTATGGGTTGGGATCACCTGTGATAGATAATAGTGGTTTATGTATATTTGGAAGTTACAAATACCATTGAAACTCAATTTTTTTTTGTGAGCTATCAACAATTACATCTTAACATGGGATAATCTTCTAAAGAGGGGGCTCTTTGGACCAAGAGTTTTCATTTATGTAGAAAGGAGGATGAAAATGTGACTCACCTCTTCATACATGCTCACATGCCCAGGAAGTATGGCGTCACATCCTCATATATGATAGTTTGGAAGGTGTCTAGGATGGGATTTCTTTGATAAATTGTATAGAGGGTTGGAGGAATAAGAACATGTCTTATATAGAGATCCCTATTAGATATTGTTGGGAGATGTAGATATCAAGGAATAGTCTCATTTTCGAGGGACAATCAACTCATCCTTTATGGATTAGTCGCATAGTTCTTGCTATGTGTGGGACGGAATCAGGATCACCACATGTATCCAGATGGTTCAACTTACCATCCTCCATTTTTATCAACTGCTGCAGAGGACACTTTGATGATGCATCTCAAGAGAATGTCAGACAAGTTGGCGTCGGAGCAGTTATCTGGATGGAAAGACACTCACATTTAAATTACCACCCTCCATTTCTATCAATTGTTGCAGATGATACTTTGACATGACTTTGATGGTCCATCTCAAGACAATGTCAGAGGGGTTGGTGTCGGAGCAGTTATTTGGATGTATTGACACTCGCATTTTTCCTTATTGATGAACTGTGGGTTTGTATCAAATACAAAATCCAAACTAATTCCCTTTTGGGTTCTACTTTTATTTTTGAATAAAAAGGGTATATTTATCAATAGAGTCATGGGAGACTCGAAGGTCATCATTGGTTGGGAAAGAGGTGAATCACAACTAACAAACACCCATCTAATTTTTTGGCAAAAGAAAGTGGTTGACCTTATTGAGATATTTCGAGGTCTCAGTTTTGATCATGTCTATAGGGAACATAATTCGTTTGCAGACACCCTATCAAAGACATCCCTAAACATACTAGAAGATCAAATATTATCTAAACAATTTATGGGTTCGAGATTGATCGATCAGAGGCCGATAGCTATATATATTTGAGTTCAACTTTTTTATATTAGGCATATCCTCCTTAAGGATATTCTAATTCTTCGGATATTTTTTGTTTAGATTTATATCAACGATTTATTCTAAATGTATTTGTTATGGTTTTTCTTTATATACAATGTCTTAAAGCTTTTTGTTGCAATAAAGGTTTGAATTTGGGCGATGCATTGATTGTCTCAAAGATTTTTGTTGCAATTAAGGTTTGAATTGGGGCGATGCTTCTATGCGTTAAACAATTTGTTGAAAGTCATAACTCATCGGAGTGCACATACTAAGATCAAGTATTACCAAGCTTTATTTTGGATGCATATTCATATTTTGAGGCATATTAACATATTATCATAAATACTTGCATATTTTGAACTATATGGGATTCTTATTGACCAGCACATTATGTATGTTGTAGTGACTTAATTTTACCAGTGTTACACGGGGACTCACCCCCCAGGGTCGGGGACGTGCCCCCCTCGCTCCTTGCGCCCTGGGGACTCGGGAGCTCTTGGGGAAACGTTTCCCAGTGTCCCCAAAATCAGGAAACCCTCGAAAAATCACAAGGGGACGCATCTCCCTGTTCTGCAGCGCGCTCTAGTGAAGGGGGGCCCCCACACGCCCCTTCCAGAAACTAGGGGGCTCCTAGACGCACCCCACGATTTTCCCAATTTCAGTTTAAAAAAACAAAATTTTAATTTTAATTGTTGTTTACTCTCTATTTCAGTCTTAGTCTTTCGTAATTTACTATTTCACTATTTTAGCATGCAATATCATTGATTCAAGTTTTCAATTACAATGACTGAAATTACAAACTTTGAATATCAAGATTCAAATGACAAATTTGAAAATTATAATGATGAATTGCATAACGTGTTTGTATTATTAATTTGCTATATTCTGATTTACATTGCACAATGATAAACTTAGTATTTACTATTTATTATTTACTTTTAGTAGTTTACATGGGATGAATCATTAAATTGTTATTGCTGGGATTTAATAATTTATAATATTAATTTTTATTAAGACCTGGACGTCGCCACGCGTCCCCCTGAATTTCGCTAAAATTTGGGGGTGGTCTCCACACGTCCCCAATGTGCGTTTCCCCACTCCCAAACTAACAAACAAACACCGCGGTGAGAAGTGGCCCGAGGCTGGTTCAAAGTTCTTGATTCTTGATTCTTGATTAATACATTCCACGGCACCGTCTGTGTTTCCTTGGTACATCAACTTCTAAGTAAATAGGCTTGTACTCACGTTCCTTGTTAATCACGTTGAAGGTGTTTCTTCACGGAGTTCTTAAACAATGCTCAATGCTCAATGCTCATTTCATTTTTCGTTTTATAAACATGTGTTTCTTCACTAATGATTGATTGATGTAATATGTAATGGATTCCAAAACTTAATAGAAAATTGAGACATATTTCTTGGAAAAAAATATGTAATGGATTCCAAGTGGTGATGCAGTGGAGGAACTTAATTATAGATACACAAATTTCATGGGCCTGAATTTTACTCGATTAAGTTAAGTTGTACAATAGTCCAGAAAAAAAATTGTTTGGAATTTACTCCGATCTGCGTTTGAGATTTGGTACAGCTTGTTGACTTCGTCACGCCGGTATAATGACTCGAATACACCTCTTTGATCACGAACTCAAATCATTACCTCAACAACCCAATATTCCATTAGTTGAATTTCCTCCACTTGGAAACAAATGCGTCCACATGAAGCCCAAAATCACTCTGATACCAATTGTTGAACCCCAAGAACAACCTACAACGTGTCACCCCTTTTTTCCCATTTCTGTGATGAATTTGCATGTTTGTCTGAAACTTTAGAACGTCGCAGTATCCTCATCTGGACTCCGTTTGAGGTGTCGTTGCAATCGGCTCAATGAGCTCTTTGCAACCATGCAATCCATGCTGATATTTGATGAGTTTAAAATTTGACCTTTTAAGATCC
>LPNX010164348.1:0-100766 GCA_001517045.1 Pseudotsuga menziesii
ATCCTTATGGCATGCTTAGGTGGCAAGGTGGGGTGCATAAATTTTGAAGAGAAATGTTTTGACCATGTCATTTGCACCAAGGGATTCACAAGAAGCCCAAATGCAGTTTTCTTTGGAGCGAGGCGTGCCTGCTGTGATTGGTGTAATGGGGACATAGTAGCTTCCTTAGCCTTCCCATAGTAGGGATCGAAACGTCAAGATTTGCGAAATCATCCAACGCAACTCCTTCTTATTTACAATTCTCCACTGCGTAAATGACTACTTTCATAAATACTAGTTACTGGTAAGTTGTAATAGTAATAATTATGTAAGTTGTAGATTGATATCTATCATAAATTTGTTTGAATATCATCATTGTCAAGCAATAACAACTTCTTAAAGGGTGCTAGCTCAATGGTAGAGTGACTGCCTAATTATGGGCAGGAGGTTGGTGGTTCGATTCCTCCGTTCCCTATCATAAATTTGTGACTACAAAAATGACTAAATTCACATATATACGACTATTAGTAGCTAATTTCTCATATCTCAGTCGTATTTAGCTTAGTCATTAATATGTTAACTTCTAGTAGTTCATTTAGTCGTATATTTGGTCATTAATGGTTGCAATCAGTGACTAAATCACCAACTAAATCAATGATTAACTCAGTGACTAAATCAATGACTAAATCCGTGACTAAATCAATGACTAAATCATTAACTATCAATGACTAAAACAATGACTAAATCATTGACTATCAATGACTAAATCATTGTCTATCAATGACCAAATCAATGATTAAATCAATGAATAAATCAGTGACTACTAAGTCAAGCTATTAATGACTAGTGAAATACGACTAGCTATAAGATAGTGGTAATTTACTACTATTAGTCACTGATTTAAAAATAGTCGTTTATAGCCTGATTTTAGTCATTTTTTTGGTCATTAATTTATCATTTTCTACTAGTGGATTCATTAATGCCCCAACACACTTCACCAACATTAAAACCTTGGTTTTTGACTATTTAGGCTGAGTTGGAGCTCTATTGGTCCACCTAGGGGGGATTGAGGTCAAATATTACCATGACACATGTACACTCCCAATTGGATTCCTGAGCCTCACAAATTTTGACCAATGTGTTATAAATGTGTATCCTAACATCTAAAATATGTACTATAATATTATGATCAATTATTAGCACCATTCACATGTGCTATTTCCAGTTCTTTTATGTCTCTTTTGTTGTTGTCTTGCACATTTTGTCAAATACTTTGAGTGTGAATATTGCTCTAGCTCCTAGATCTCACTGTGAAGCAAATTATAATAGCAGTATAGTCTTGTTATTGGGTCTTACACTATACTTGGTTGAAGTCTATATAGAGGAAGTTTTGTTGGGTTTTCTTCCCCATGAGGGTTTCCCAGGATAAATATTTGTGTTCTCTTTTATTCTACTGTGCTTGTTATTATTTCATAGATCCTTTTGTTTTCATATAAAAACTTTAAAATATTAACAGTTGGTTTACCTGTATTAAAAATATTGCAAGAATAAATTGAAGAACCTAATGATATGTAGCGTAGAATTTACTAGTTAATTGAGGCTCAACAAAATAGAGATATGTTGATGGAAAAAAACCAAAGCTACAGCAGAAGGATTAAAGTTTCATTTGACAAAAATAATAAAGAATATAACTTCCCCCCAGGAGATTTGGTATTAAAGTGGGACACCAAAAGGGATGAAAAACAGATACATGGATGGTTTGACCACATATGGATTGGTCCCTTCTGAATCATAGAAGTTTTGAATAACACTTTTCTCATGTATAATTTAGAAAATGAAGATGATTTTGGAGGCCAAATAAATGGGAGTTTTAAATAATTTATTTGTCTATTAAGTCGTTACACACTTTTCTTGTAAATATTTAGTTTAAAGTCCATTAGAAATAAAAACTCCACCTCCCAATGGAGTAACTGCACTAGTTTGATTTTGAAGTTACAATTTTTACATATTAGTTCTTTCAGCATGCACAATTTTGAACCTTAAAATTTCAGTTGAAAATCAAGATAAAACTCAAGTTATAGCTCTACATGTTCTTAGTACTCTATGAGGAAGTACTATCCCTAGATGTAGCCAGAAGATGTTGGTGCTAGAATTTGTTTCTTAAAACTTTCACTTCTTCCTAAATTTTTTGCCCAAATTTTACCTCATGAATTTTGTTTCTAAATGTAAAATCCCTTATTCAGTGTACATATCAGAATATTATCTTTCTGCAAATTTAATTAAAATTCTGAATTAAAACTTGCACTCAATCAGTCAATTTTTGGACTAGGAAAATGAGGGTATTTTGCTAAGAAATTTATGAACAGGGAAGCGGGTTGAGGGAAGAAAACAAGGAAATTTTAGGGATGCTAAAGTATCTTCCCAAACACATTTATATCAAGGACCATTTAGGTTTCAGAATCAACATTCACTGAAACCTACTCCCACACTTCTGGGCCACCTAACCGTGAAACTAGGAAGCCTTTTTCAAATGAAATCGACCAGAGGCTTGGGAAAGGTTCATATGTGTTGAATCACTGGTAATAGGATTCAAATAAAGTTTCATATAGCCAAGAACAGTTCTAGAATAATTTGGGGATGTTGGGAGAGATTTGGGAAAACTGATAGTTTTGGCCTAGAGAGGCCCTGCGTAGAGGAGGCTGTTCAAACTAGGTATGAATCCAACGAAAAATATATGTATGGGTTGGGGTGGATATAGGGTCATTTAAAAACATAAAAAACTTACAGAATTTCATTTGGGTGAACAAAATTCTTGAAATTAATAAAACTGTAAAACTAGTAATTTTTTCCTAGCCATCTAGCATGGGTGTACATAAATGCACGAATTTCGTATCAGAAAGATATAATACCTGCTAATAGAATTTAATAGAGATTAATATATATTTATTTCACATATTAAATCAATCAGAATCCTTCTCATGGCCATTACTATATTTTCCTTGCATTAAACTGATCAAAACCCTTATCTATGGGAAAAATAAAGCTCACTCATGGAAAACTTAACATGTGAGCTTATTGAACAGAAATATTAGAGTATTACATAGATCATAATCATATTTTTTGGACTGAGCACATCAATAAGTGGCTGGAGTACTGGTCTCTCAAAAAATGAGACCCAAAACTGAGGGCAAGAGGCCCAAATTTGACACTAAACTGGGGATGGGAGAGTAGGTGAATTTTCCTTCACTGGAGATCGACTTCAATGGAGAAATTGGCTGAAATGGATGTTTGATATGAAGCTATGGTTCTGTTCATTAGGTCTCCAACACCTAGAATTAAAAGGAAGGGGAGGAAAAAGAGTGGGGAAGAAAGGACTTGGGGCACATCTCCCAAAATACTGAGGCACAATGCTCAGTAGAAGTTATGCTTCACATAAACAAAAATAAATGATCAACAAAAATGAGAAAATGAGCTCAAGTTATAATTAAATAGACCAATATTTATTTGTTGGGCAAGTCAATCACCTACTGGGAAAGTCTCTCTTGCTAAAACCCTAACCCTAGCCAAGCGGTTCACCCTCCTTGAGAAATTGGTGTTAAGATATTTAGACACTTAGGATTTAGTTAAGATCAACTTGTGTAATATATCCGTTAGGTAAAAGTGTGTTTCTTTAGTATGCACTAGTATGCATTTGTAAATATTCTAATCCGACGGTCATGATATGTTCTAGACATAGAGTGATCCGACGATTCAACTTCTCTTAGATCATACCTACCATTGATCCATGGCTTAACACCCGATTGGTCTATGATCTCTATTTAAAGAGCATAGAGGGTCCTTGGCTAGTTGATCGATTATGAGAATCTCATGTAACTTTCTTTCGTTTGCATAATAAATTGCTCCAAGTATCTATTTGGCTGGGGCCGTGGACTGTTTCCCTCTCGAGGGTTTTAACCACGTGACAAACATCGGTGTGTTGATCTGTGATCTGTTTGTGTGAAGTGGTATCTGAAGGTGTTCGGCCTTTTGGGAGTACCCTGTGTACTCAAACAATTGGAAATCAGGGACCATGTGAGTTGTTTCCCTGTCTGTGTCATTCATCCAAATTGGAAATTGTGCCATCCTTAGGAAAAGAGTTTCTACTTTTTCCTATAACAACTTTTCTTCCTTTCCTGCTTCTGTGATTGAGCATTCTAAAAGGAAACTGTGCCCTCCTTTGGCCAATTGTTTTTGGTTTTTTCTTATGACAACCTTTTCTATCTTTCCTACTTTTGAGACTGAGTCTCCAAAAGGAAACTACCCTACTTTAGTCAATTATTTCCTTTTTTTATTACAACTTTTCTTTTTCTTTTGGCAGTTTCCTTGTTCCTTTGATTGCTTGATTTTGTTAGTCCCTTGTCTATTTCTAAATCTCCTCCCTGTCTAGTTGACTTTCCCAAGTGCTCCCTCCTGACATGGCACTTATTTCCACATAATTAAATTGCATATTATTTAATAATGTTATAAATCAAACTAAGTATAAGCCTCGACAATAATTACTTAGCAAAAATCCCTAGACTAATTAATTAATGTATCTTAGTCCCCCTTGGTGTTTTACATGGTCCACACTTTTGTTGATCAATTAGGTGGGGATATGAAAATCCTCCCCTCCAAAGTCCGCTTGTCCTCAAGCAGAAGCAAACCAAGATGCTGCAAGATTTTCTCACCCTCCCAAGTGCAATCTTTGCTGGGTAATCCCTTCCACTACATCAAATACTCTTTGATGGTTTTGTTCCGCAGTTTCCTTTCTTTGATCTGCAGCACTATCTCATGTACTAAGACCAAGTGGCATTCATCATCCAAGGTAGTAAGTTCTTCTAATGTAACTACATGTTGGCCAAATTCCTTCTTCAAACATGATACATGGAAAACATTATGGATTTTACTTCCTAGTGGCAGTTCCAACTCATAGGTCACTTCACCATTTTTTCTTAGAATCTTGTAAGGCCCATAGAATCTTGGGTGAAGTATTTTTTCCCCTTTCTTCTTCAAATAATACTATCTATAAGGTTGCATCCTTAGGTAGACCAAGTCTTCTACCTATAATACTTCGTTAATTTGGTGCTTGTCTGCATACACTTTATGCTGGTTCTATGCCATCTACAGGTTCTCTTTTAACACCATTAGAAAATATTGGTTTTCCTGTAACCAATCTTTAGCCTTTTGGGATTTGCAATCTAAAAACATTAAATACACAAAAGATGAAGCCTCATACCCATAGAAACCCATAAATTGGGTCATTCTGATAGAAATATGAAAGGTAGCACTATAGCAGAACTCAACCAAGTGGAGCCAGGTTTCCCAATCTCCTTGTTGTCCTATAACATAATTATGGAGTTTCCCTTCAATCCATTGATTTTCCATATCAGTTTGTCCATTTGTCTAGGGGTAATATATTGTGCTCATGTTCAGGTTTGTCCCAACTAGCCCAAATAGTGCTTTCCAAAAGGCACTAGTGAACTTTCTATCCCTGTCACTTATTATAGTTCTGGGAAATCCATGCAACCTGAAAATATCCTTGAAAAATAGAGGAGCAACCTCACTAACATAAATAGTGGATGTGACTGCAAAAAAGTTTGAAAATTTTGTCAATATTTCAACCACCACATAAATGTTGTCTTTTACTTGAGCCTTTGGTAGCCCAGTGATGAAGTCCATCGAGACACTCTCCCATTTCTGTTCGGGAATAGGAAGAGGTTGGATGAGTCTAGAGAGGTGTGTGTGCTCCAAGTTATTTTGTTGGTGTGCAGAACATTCCCTCACATACCTGAGAACATCATCTTTGATACCCTTCCATGTGAATCTCTCTCTTACCTTTCGATAAGTCTTCAGAAAACTAGGATGGCCAGCCATTGGTGCATCGTGTGCAACTTCCAGAATATTATTCTTTAGTACAAATCCAGGAACTAAGAAGATTCTATTTTTGTAGTAGATGAGGACATCATGGACCTTGCATTCTTCATTTTGTCTTACCCCATCCAAAAATTCACAAGAAAACTGGTTCTTTGAATATTATGTGCCCAACGGTATCTTCCACTCAATCAACATCTGCACAAATGAGCATATGGGCTTGAGGGAAAGTGCATCAGCCACAACATTCTTCCCCTTTTTATATTCAATATCAAAGTCATATGAATGGAGGTTTCTCACCCATTTCTGCTACCTATCATTCAACTCTTTTTGGGTTAGGAAGTGTTTAAGACTGTTGTGATCATTCTTCACTATGAATTTACCTCCCACCAAATACCATTGGAACTTGACCAATGCCATGCATAATGGATAACATCTCCTTTTCATAGATTGAATATAGTGTTTCATGAGGCTGCAATTTTATGCTCTTGAATGCAATAGGGTTCCTCTCTTACATCAAAACAACTCTAATGCCTTCTCCCGAGGCATCACATTCCAGCACAAAAGGTTTGGAGAAATAAGGTAAAGCAAGTACCAGATAACTACTCATGGTATCCTTCATCTTTTGGAAAGCTTGTTCATCGTCCCCATTCCAACTAAATGCACCCTTATTAGTCAGATCTATCAAAGGTGCAGTGAACTAGGAGTACCCTTTGACAAATTTCCGGTAGTAATTACAAAGTCCAATGAATCCTCTCAGTTCAATGATGTTCCTTGGGCTTTGCCAGCTCAATATGGCCTCTATTTTTCCTTGGTGCACTTTTACCCCTTCTTGGCAGATCACATGACCGAGATAGAGCAATTTGGTCATGCCAAAATCACACTTGGACAACTTGGCATAGAAGGACTAATATGCAAGTATAGTGAGCACCACATCTAAGTGGAGCAGGTGCTCCTCCCATGTCCTGCTATAAATCAAAATGTCAAAAAAGAATACAAGGACATGATTACGGAGATACTCACTATACAATTCCGTGCTATGGATTCTTTAGAAACCTTTACTATTAGTCTACCCAGAATTGCTTGGTATCCATCAAACGATTATGCAAACGCTTGACCCACTTGACAATTGTGCCATGGAATACACTGGAAAAATTCATAACACCTTATTTCTTGGAACATCCTCTTGGATTCGAAGTATAACTCAATTAAAACCTAAAACACTTAAAACCACATCAAGTTCATAGAGGATTAGGTTACCACCTTTCCAAGGTGTGATAACAATAGATGCAAAGTAATTGTTTGATAATAAGGGCTTGCAAGTTGCAAAACAAGGAAATATTATAAAACTAAAATAAAACTATGAAATAAATCATTTTCATTTTGAAATCCTTGTCGGAAATGTTATCATTATATAACTTGCTAAGAATTGGTCATAATCTATGTCATGTACATCAGGCGCCAACGAGGCATATGGAAGCTAAGTGAAAATCTAGTTGATGATGAACTTTTGTAACTGAATGATTTCACTCATACAAAACTTATTTCTGCATAACTATTTGAAATCATAATGCCCATTTTATTGAGGATGATCTGAAAGATATGAGTGACTGAGGTAGTGATTCATTTGATTGCTACACATGTTCTGTCAACTAATGTGTTTCTACAATTTCCTTACATTAACAAAACCCCACTTTTACTGAGGATAAAAGTGGTTCTTTAGTGATGAAGAACCTTTAGATTTTGTTTGTTGTAGAATGAGGATTAGTTCTTTAGTGTTGTAAAGAATGACAATTGATTTTGCAACAAATGTAAGTTCAAGAAAGAAATCCACACTGAATAATGAAATAACAATCGATTGATTAGTAAAATAAATAAAACATACATCAGTTGTATATGGTCATATCAAATTAGAATCTTTACAGACTATGAGATTCCTACATTTATGCACACAATCAACTTATAAAAATACTTAAATTTAATAAAATAACAACAGATAAAGAATAAAAAACAATCAAGAATGAATGAATGGTTAGTGTCATATCCCCACCTAATTGATCACCAAAAGTGTAGACCGTGTCAAACACCTAGGGGGACTAAGAGACGTTAATTAATTAGCCTAGGGAATTTTTCTAAGTAATTATTGTTGAGGCTTATACTTAGTTTGATTTATTACCATTACTAAATAATATGAAATTTAATTATGTGGAAATAAGTGCCATGTCAGGAGGGCGCACTTGGGCAAGCCAACTTTCCAAGGAGGAGATTTAGAAACTGACAAGGGACTGACAAAAGAAAGCAGTCAGAAGAAGAAGGAAAGTGACAAAATCAAAAGAAAAGTTGTCATAATAAAAATAGATAAGAATTAACTAAAGGAGGACATAGTTTCCTTTTGGAGACTTAGTCTCAAAACCATGAAAGATAGAAAAAGTTGTCATAAGGAAAAGCAGGAAACAATTGACCAAAGGAGGGAGCAGTTTCCTTTTTGAATGCTTAGTCACAAAAGTAGGAAAGAAAGAAAATATCTTATAGGAAAAATCAACAACTTTGGGCCTAAGGAGGGAACAATTTCCAAGTCGGATGAATGACATGGACCGGGAAACAACTCACATGGTCCCTACTTGCCAATTTCTCAACGAGGGCACACCACTTGGCTAGGGTTATGGTTTTAGGAAGCTGGGAGACTTTCCCAGTAGGTGACTGACTTTCCCAACAAGTCACCAGTCATCTATTTAAGGCTAAGTCGAGCTCCTTTTCTTATTTTGGTTAATTATTTATTTTTGTTTATGTGAAGCATAGCTTCTACTGAGTGTTGTGCCTTAGTATTTTGGGAGATGTGCCCCAATTCCTTTCTTCCCCACTCTTCTTCCTTCCCTTGCTTTTCATTGCAGGTGTTGAAGAGATAATGAAAATCACCATAGCTTCATATCAGACATCCATTTCAACCATTTTCTCCATTGAATTCAAACTCCAGTGAAGGAGACTTCACCTATGCTCCCACCCCCAGCTTTGGTGTCAGATTTGGGCCTCTTGCCCTCATTTTTGGGTCTCATTTTTGGATATATTAGTCCTCCAAACAGTTCTTGATGTTCTAAGACCAAAAAATTTAATTATTATCTCTGTAATACTGTAATATTTCTGTTCAATAAGATCACATGTCAAGTTTTCCATGAGTGAGCTTTATTTTTCCCATATATAAGGGTTTTGATTAGTTTAATGCAAGGAAAATATAGTAATGGCCAAGAGAAGGAGACTGAATTATTTAATGTGTGAAACAAAGATATATTAATCTTTTTTAAATTCCAGTATCAGTGCTGATATCTTTATCATACGAAATTCATGCATTTAGTACACCCACATTAGATAGCTAGGCAACAATGACTAGTTTTATAGTTTTATTAATTGCGAGATATTTGTTCACCCAAATGAAATTACATACATTTTTTTAATTTTTTTAAATGGCCCTGATATCTATACAAACCTATAAAATGAGTTTTCATTGGAGCCATACCTATTTTGAACAACCTCCTCTGCACAGGGCCTCTCCGAGCCAAAACTGCCAGTTTTTCCCAAATCTCTCCTTACATCCACACATTATTCCAGAATTGTGCTTGGATGTATGAAAATTTATTTGAATCCTATTAATAGTGATTCAACACATTTGAACCTTTCCCAATCCTCTGGTTGATTGGATTTGAAAAAGTATTCCTATTTTCACGGTTAGGTGACCCAGAAGCGTGGGAGTAGGATTCATTGGATGTTGATTCTAAAACATAAATGGTACTTGATGTAAATTTGTTAGGGAAGATAATTCATCAGAAATAAAAGTGTCCTTGGTTTCTTCCCTCAGCCCGCTTCCCTGTTCATAAATTTCTCAGCAAAATACCCTCATCTGCCTAGTCCGAAAATTGACTGATTGAGTGCAAGTTCTAATTCAGAATTTTAATTAAATTTGAAGAAAGATAATATTCTTATCTGTACACCAGATCATGTATATTACAGTTGTATCAGAGAATGGTCCTCCATACCTACTCTTGATAATCATTTATGGGTCCAAAATTTAATTCTGATTCAAAAAGGAAGGCCTATGAAGAAGAGGAAATTGACTCTGTGGAAGGGAGACTCCACGAAGACATGGATGAGAAGGATGAGTTCAGAAAATTTGTGAGAAAAATGATGAAAGGGATGAATGAAATTTCATACAATATCATTCAATTTGGTCAATAGGCCAAAGAGTTCCTAGCTAAGCAGCTCCGTGCTAAATATAGAGAAGGGAACATCATTCGCTCCCAGACTGAAGAGAGAAGGATCTTGGGTGGATCCATATTCTTTAATACCAAGACTCAGAATATTCCTATGGAATATAAATATGAACATAATTTGCATCCCTGATCCACCATTCCCAAGTTCATGGAATACCCGAAGGAAGACCCTGAAGTGGAGACTGAAACCATTGCTTCATGGGAGGAGAAATTTGCTGCTTATCAAACCTTGAATGAAGAGTGCAAAAGGGTTTTTTCATTCAGATATTTCTGTGAAAATAAGTATAGGGGGGAACCAAGAGGATTTAAAAGGCTTCCATATAAAAATTTCAAGTTTGATGATTCCATTATCATAATCACCTTACCATACTTTGATGGTACTTCAAAGTGCACTGTGAGCTCTTGGATTCAGAAATTGGACACCTATTTACAACTGAATCATATGGCAGAGAGGGATGACATCAAGTTGGAAGCCTTACATCTTGATGGGAAGGCCATTGAATGGTGGTTTCATGGCATGAATACCTTGGGCCATGATCAAGTGGTTACCTATGAGGAATTCACCTGGAGATTAATAGAAAGGTTTGATTGGAGAGACCTTGACATCTCTTTTAGTGATTTGGCACACATCATACAAGTGGAAACTCCTGAGGCTTACATATCAGAATTCCAAAAGGTGGTTGTAACGATCACTGATATATCACAAGCAAGGTTGATCATTTTGTTTACAGAATGGCTGGTTGAACCTTTGAGAGGGATGGTGAAAGCTTACCGAACAACAACTCTGCAAGAAGCGGTAAGCAGAACTAGAGACCTGCAAGATGCAATTTCTAGGACCGAGTATCCTCCTAGACCCTCTATGCCTCTTAAATTGCAGAATCAAATACCTCTAGTGAGGAACTTTTCTACCCTTAGCAAGAAATATTACTCCTACAAGGAACGAGACGAGGTGAGGAGAAAAAAGCTCTATTTTTCCTACCAAGAACCATGGGTTCTAGGCCACAAGTGTGTGAAGGGAAAGGCACACTAGATTGAATTGTTCTTCAAAACTGATGAGGATATGGTGGAAGAAGATTAGATGGATGATGGAGAATATGAAACAGCTAAGGAAGAGGATAAGCTTCCTCATACCAACATCAATGTTTAGTACTCAATGGAGTACCCAGGTTCCATACATTGAGGCTGAAAGGAACATTGCAAGGCCAAAGAATCACAATCCTTTTTTATGGGAGTGCCACCCATAAATTTATTGATGCATCCCTGGTGGAGAAAGAAAGCTACCAACTGAGTCCTTTGAAGGATTCACTTTGGTCATCCCAGGGAACCATACCATGGAATGCAATTAGTGCATTCCAAACCTACAAGTAAATATCAGAGACTACATAGTGAAGGATAACTTTTATGTTGTCAATGTGGCAGACACCAACATGGTGTTAGGATTTCAATGGTTTTACTTCATTGGAGAACATTCCATGAATTACAAAATACCCCAGATAAGTTTCAAGGATGCTGAAGGGAAGCCAGTAGTTCTAAAGGGTATGAATACTTACCCAAGCCAAGTAATTTATGCCAACTGTATGAGATCCATTATGAGGCATGGAGACATTGAATGGGATGTTGAATGTCAGATCACCAATGAGAGGACTATAGTCAAAGTTTCCTACCAACCCAAAGAAATAAAAAATTTGTAAGGGGGTTTTTGAAAACCTTCCACATGGAAGGCCACCTAAATGTGTGGCATTGAACAAAAAATTGAGCTGGAAGTTGGTACACTTCCAATAAAAATCCACCCCTATAAGCATCTGAAGAAATTCAAGGATGAGATTGAGAAGGCCATTAAGGATATCCTTGAGTCAGTCCTCATTAGACAAGATCCGGTCCCTTTGTTCTTTAGTGGTTCTAGTGAAGAAGAAGGATGGGACACTCAGAATGTGCATAGAATATCAGGCCTTGAACCTGAAAACCATAAAGAACAAGTGCCCAATCCCATAGATTGATGAAATTATGGATGAACTGCATGGAGCAATATTCTTGTCTAAAATAGACCTCCGATCAGGATACCACCAAATCAGAATGAGGGAGGAAGACATACATAAGACATTTGTTCGTTGTCATTTTTGTCATTTTGAGTTTTTAGTAATGCCATTTGGCTTTACTAATGCTTTGGAAACCTTCCATCAAGTTGGAAGCCTTACATCTTGATGGGAAGGCCATTGAATGGTGGTTTCATGGCATGAATACTTTGGGCCATGATCAAGTGGTTACCTATGAGGAATTCACCTGGAGATTAATAGAAAGGTTTGACTGGAGAGACCTTGACATCTCTTTTAGTGATTTGGCACACATCATACAAGTGGAAACTCCTGAGGCTTACATATCAGAATTCCAAAAGGTGGTTGTAACGGTCACTGATATATCAAAAGCAAGGTTGATCATTTTGTTTACAGAATGGCTGGTTGAACCTTTGAGAGGGATGGTGAAAGCTTACCGAACAATAACTCTGCAAGAAGCGGTAAGCAGAACTAGAGACCTGCAAGATGCAATTTCTAGGACCGAGTATCCTCCCAGACCTTCTATGCCTCTTAAATTGTAGAATCAAATACCTCTAGTGAGGAACTTTTCTACCCTTAGCAAGAAATATTACTCCTACAAGGAACGAGACAAGGTGAGGAGAAAAAAGCTCTATTTTTCCTACCAAGAACCATGGGTTCTAGGCCACAAGTGTGTGAAGGGAAAGGCACACTAGATTGAATTGTTCTTCAAAACTGATGAGGATATGGTGGAAGAAGATTAGATGGATGATGGAGAATATGAAACAGCTAAGGAAGAGGATAAGCTTCCTCATACCAACATCAATGTTTAGTACTCAATGGAGTACCCAGGTTCCATACATTGAGGCTGAAAGGAACATTGCAAGGCCAAAGAATCACAATCCTTTTTTATGGGAGTGCCACCCATAAATTTATTGATGCATCCCTGGTGGAGAAAGAAAGCTACCAACTGAGTCCTTTGAAGGATTCACTTTGGTCATCCCAGGGAACCATACCATGGAATGCAATCAGTGGATTCCAAACCTGCAAGTAAATATTAGAGACTACATAGTGAAGGATAACTTTTATGTTGTCAATGTGGCAGACACCAACATGGTGTTAGGATTTCAATGGTTTTACTTCATTGGAGAACATTCCATGAATTACAAAATACCCCAGATAAGTTTCAAGGATGCTGAAGGGAAGCCAGTAGTTCTAAAGGGTATGAATACTTACCCAAGCCAAGTAATTTATGCCAACTGTATGAGATCCATTATGAGGCATGGAGACATTGAATGGGATGTTGAATGTCAGATCACCAATGAGAGGACTATAGTCAAAGTTTCCTACTAGCCCAAAGAAATAAAAAATTTGTAAGGGGGTTTTTGAAAACCTTCCACATGGAAGGCCACCTAAATGTGTGGCATTGAACAAAAAATTGAGTTGGAAGTTGGTACACTTCCAATAAAAATCCACTCCTATAAGCATCCGAAGAAATTCAAGGATGAGATTGAGAAGGCCATTAAGGATATCCTTGAGTCGGGCCTCATTAGACAAGATCCGGTCCCTTTGTTCTTTAGTGGTTCTAGTGAAGAAGAAGGATGGGACACTCAGAATGTGCATAGAATATCAGGCCTTGAACCTGAAAACCATAAAGAACAAGTGCCCAATCCCACAGATTGATGAAATTATGGATGAACTGCATGGAGCAATATTCTTCTCTAAAATAGACCTCCGATCAGGATACCACCAAATCAGAATGAGGGAGGAAGACATACATAAGACATTTGTTCGTTGTCATTTTGGTCATTTTGAGTTTTTATTAATGCCATTTGGCTTTACTAATGCTTTGGAAACCTTCCAATCATGCATGAACAAGGTTTTCAGCTCATTAGTATAGATTAATGAATTATCTTGTTGTTCTCATCTTTTGTCTTGTTTTTTTATTCTTTATAGGTACAAGTGACTGCACAAAGATCTACTAAACAAGGACAACCTCCCACAGTTGAGGTTAGGAGAGCTTAGCATTGAAGTGGTTCATTCAAATAGGGAAAGGATACATCACTGTGTCTTTTTGTTCTATATCTACCCCATGTAGGCTAGTGGAACAAACTCTGTCCAAACTTATTGAAATATTCCTAGATACAGAGGATCAACATCCTCGTAGATCATGAAGGTTGCAAAGCCTTCTTCCACTTACAGTTGTGGAGCCTCCACCGCCACCTAGAAGGACGAGAATCAACACAAGAAATTCTTTTGAACCAACTGGTATTATTGAAATTCTAGGGGAACCTAAACTTAGGTACAATCAAACTGATCACCCATCAGTAGAGATCGAATACTTGTAGGCTGAAGAGTTTGCAAGGAATTATAACTCACCTCTAACTGATTTGGGAGATTCTGTACTTGTCCAAGTTAGGTTTTTTAGCGAATTTGGTCTTGGTGTTCCATAAAAATTTGTCATGTCAAATATAGCTTTGGGGATAGTCATACTCCTAATTCATCCATGTCAGCTGGAGAAGGGTCTCCTCTGAATGTGAGTGCTCCAATGTCAAATGTACCTAATGCACCGATAATATCCTTAAATTTTACTCCATCTACTCCTTTATCTCTAATGTGGTGGTTAGTCCCTCAATACATGATGGAAATATTCCAAATCTACTAATGTGGTGGTTACTTGCATACCCAGTATTCCTTTTACATCCTCTCCCCTATTCAAAATTTTTCAGAACAATCATAGTGGCTCCACTCCTCTTGTTCAAGGGTATCCTTGGTATGGATGACACATTCCTCCATCCTTGCCGTATGTAGGCCCTGTGCTTACTTTAGTAGGTGTGTCTTTTGGAAGCTTGAATCTCTTCTTAGGATTTAGTTTTCAAACCTCTAATCAGGTCTTCACCACACTGATTAGAAGATATACCTTTTCACTATTGTGTGGAAGGTCAATAGATTCAGTATCAATGACACATGTCTCGGTTGAAACCTGAAAAAATCAGTACAATACACCTCAAGTTAGCAATCCCTTACCTTCTGGATGGATTCCTTTTCAGAACATTGTCACTTCTTCACAGCTGGTGGCATCCTCAACCAACCTTATGGAAACATTGGTGCAGGAAATTACTGACACCAAGTTCCCCAATATCAATCTCTGACTCGACCTCGACTTCCTTTTGTGACAACTTTGAACTTGCCAGATATTGTTCAGGGAAAAGTCCTACCTGATGACCTAGGGTCTGGGGTCACCAACATACTAATTAAACTTGCAGACATTCAACTATTTGAGAATTTGATAGAGAAATAAGGAAGAAAATAAGTGCACCTTGTTTATGAAGACTGGTACTAACTTTATTTTTCAATTCAAATGCTCTAACGACTTCTGGGGATCTTCACACCTGGAAAGAGATAGACCTTTCTGTAATATATTAGATGTTATATAGGATATTAATGAAATAATAAGACAATTCAGAAATCATAAAACAGAAGAATACAAGTGAACCAATTGGAAGAAAGTATCTCTTTATTGATAAACAAGTGATGAAATATTACAACCAGTATTTGATACAAGTCCTCCTCTGCTAGCTAAGGAACTGAGTTTTGCTACTCCAAGATCTCTAAAGGGAATCCACAAGCATAACTTTTCTCTCTCATTGATTTCCTTTAGCCTCAACCCGTACCCTCTATTTTGTACTTGAGGAAATAGAGGAGTTACAAAGGTTGAGATGGTTGAGGAAGTTGGGAACGTTATGATTACGAGCCCAAATTTCCTTAACTAAACTTTGTTTTTATTTTTAATTTTTGGATTAGGGCACTTGCGACTACTGATACTAGCAAGTCACAAGTCACTCACAAATTTGATAAGGGAAGCCCGTGAATGCAAAGTGTGATCATGTATCCACGGGTTGTATAGATAGCTAGCTGTGAATGGAATGCCAGTTTCAATGGAAATAGTCATGAATGCACCTAAATCACCTTTTGAAAAATCGGCAAGGCTAGAAAGATGATGATGTATGAAGGCACATGCACATCTATAGGGTTTTGGACACTTCCATCCATGTTGTCCTTTTGTGTACCAACACATTGAGTGTCAGTAGTCAGATGGATAAGTGTCATTTCACTAGATAACAGATTCCCCCTAATGTGTGAGGTCAGAGGGAAGCGATGGTTGAAATACATTACAAACTGTTAACACTCTATTTTTAGCGGTTGATTTAAGGGCCTAATGGAAGTTTGGTAAGGGTGCCAACCCCTCAAATTTCATGTGACCACCCTTCAACGAGGAAAGTGGAAGGTGTATTGTAGCATTGGGCATTATTCATATTCAAGGGCTGCGATTGATCGTAGGTGGATCAACGATTCTGAACAGCTTCACGCGAGTAAACTTGCGCGATCAAAGCTTATGTCCTGGATTGTGAAACGTGTTAAAGACTGGTGGATTTTGATGGTTGAGATGAAGTCTGGGGTAGATCTACAGCCTAAATTAATTTTGTAATCCATACTTGTGCGGGTAAAATCACAATCTCAAATCACAAAAAGGTGTAGAGGTCGCAAAGATCAACGACCACGATGGAGAAGGAGATAGATCTACGACTGCAGTTCATTTCGCAAAGCGAACTAGCACGAACAAATATCTAAGTTCCTCGTTGTGAAAAATGGCAGGGCGCACTCTAATATATGGCTGTAGGAAGGGTTGAGCTCGATCGATGGCTCAGGACGTGTCACGATCTCAAAACTGCCTGTGGTGTTTAGAAGATAAAATTTGGCGACAGGAGGCGTGGGACGTGGATGGCAGATATAAGGGATTCCTTTGATCGGAGGGATGAGAAGACTCCCGAAGTGCAGATCTCCCACCCAGTGTGGAAATGACAGTGGAGGAGGGATTCACGCATGTAATCTGCTTCATCGCATATTGGCCAATTCCTTCGACGCCATTCGGGATACGCCTGAGGTGGAAGTCTTGTCCAGCAGCACAATTTTCTCGGGTTGCAAGTTTGGCACGTGGTTTGTTTCGGAGAAAGCCATGAGAGAGATATAGGTTTGATTCGCTGAGGTGACAGACCTAGCATTTACATGAGGCCAAGCGATACTATGAACTAGAACTGCCCGATGCCACCATCAAGTTAATTGAAAGGGTGAGGGATAGTCAAATCCACAGCCCTTGGAACCATCTTGATAGCCCCACGTAAATGGTATGGAATCTGAACCATATCAGATGATATGATTGAATATCAAGAAGGAAGATCTCTACCTTGGCTTCGCACATGTCGCCATCGCAGCTACTTTAAAGGTATATGCCTTCCCAAGTCATCCTGCTCACAATATATAACACCATCTTTTGAAGGTTTGTGAGACATGGAATTGTGTAGATAAGAAGAGATATAGGGTTGAATTTCAGGAAGCGTTGAAGTTCTTCTTGGAAAACCATGGTTGTGTGGTTCAAGAAGTTAGTTCGGCATGGAGTACTCTTGGTAGGTAAACATGAATCTTCATTCTAGTTATCCTTATCAGGAAACCACCAACCACCGGGGCACAGATGTTAAACACCAAGAGGGGTTCACCTGCTTCTACACTACCAGGTCTTCTGAGGTGCAGTGCATGGGTTTTGACATCCCTGCAACGTCCTTCTGACACTCACGGCTGCAGTCACGACCTCCGAAGTCCCAGCTGACAGTGGTGGCAGTGATGTTGGAGAGAATGCTCTTATTAGGATCAGATGGGTCTGGAGCCTTCAACACCATTCCTGGGGTCTCCACTTGGCGGCTTGGTCGTGGGCGAGGAGAAGGTCAAATGCACACCTGACTAGATGGCTCATGAAAATATCCTCCTCATAGGAGGAGGAGGATAGTACAAGGATGATAAGCTTTTTAAGTTTTTTATCATCACTAAGCGTTTGGCCACCCTTTCTCCGACCTCCTCCTATAGCAGTGTTACCCGACAGAGGATGAGGTAAGGAGAATGGCAGGGAAAAGGATTTGGGCCTTCTTTTCAGCCTTTGATCGGCATCCTTCGGCTAAACAAGGAGACCCAAAATGGGTCCCTAGAAACCTGTGTGGGAAATAGACCGTTAGCATGCCGCATGGGAATCCTTTTCACCAAGCAGAATGGTGGGAGGATCTGCGCTATCAGCCACATTTTCATGCACTGCATCTCCATGATGTTTGTTTATATTTGTAAAACGTTGTAATAGTCCACTCTTTGCACAGTTAGCACCTGATGGCGACTTGTAACAGCTTTTTATTCGGTAGTCTTAGCAATAGGATTGTATAAAAATGCTCCCGATAGAGGGATAAAGGAGTTAGTGAATTGGATTGGGAAACAATCTCGGGCTGAGGCTCCCATTTGTAAATCTTGATACCTATGTATGAATAAATTGCAGTGAAAGACTGTTACTCACAGTGGATATTCCTGTGTTGTTGTTTTTCCCAATAAGTACTTTATTTTACGTGTAAATGTGTTTCCTGTTTCCACTCCATTTTGTTTATTGCTTTTCATGTCTGCAACATAGGGTATAGTGGTTCGGAATTCATACTTGTTATGCTCTGACTGCTGTTTCAGGCATTCAACAATGGTTCTTATAAATTTGCATGGAATTCTTCTCGCCGGTGCTCCATGTGGTGGACTGTCCCTCCTTGTCCTCTCAATCACCTGCTAAAATCTCATGATTTGAAAATCAGCAGCTATCTTGCCTCCGTTTGCTACCTTTCATCATTCTTTCCATTTGTAATCATTTCTTGTGCAGGTTTTGACTCCATTTTACCATGGTCCCTTGTCCCCGATAATTCCACCATGCACCTTTCTCAACATACTTTGCCCTATTAAGGATCCTAGCCCCCTGATTATGCTGATTGAAAATCCTATGCAGAGTAGACTCTAGTGACACAAAAGATTGACAAACTTATGTGTAGGTACTCCAGCAACCAATGAGAGATCCCTCTCTGACTGCGCAGGGCCGGAAGCGCAGCCTAAAGTGGTTCTGTTGTTACCCAGGAGCGAGCCTTCTGCAACCTTGGGTTCAATTCTGGTGCTAACAAACTGGCGTTGTTGCTGGGGACAAACTTGAAGATCCTCCCTGGGAAGAACGACAAAGGTTTAGATCTGACTGTTGATGGTGAACAATCGATCAGACACCAAGAAGGTTGAGCATTTTTCACTTGGCGACTCCACCTTTGAAGGATTCAGACTTCAGTGACTCCGCTGGTAATGTGATCTAGAAAATATAATGACCGAGGAAGGCTGGCCGATCCCTCCTGGAAAATGGACCCCTCATAAAGCTAAAAAATGCATGGTGGAAGGTCCAAGCACTCGAGTCTGTGTTTCTTCCAGGATGCCTTATCCTATCTTGTAAGTTTGCTCTTATCTTTTCTTGGATTTATCAAAACAACCTAAATGGCCCAGCTCATCCTGAGTTGAGCCATGAATATATCCCTATTTATCCTTCTTTACGAACCGAAAACATTGCGTCATCTTGTACATCTGATTTTGGCCTAGATATTTATCCGGGGGTGCCTGATGTCAAAGGACACCCCTGTAAACTTCATGAAACCTTAGATGATAGTTTAGCTATCATACCTAACCTTGTCTCCACCATTTATCCAAGCCAATACAAACCACTGCAGTTGCCTCCTATCCTCCATGATTTTCCAACAAAATATTACAAATACCTCCCCAAGTTCGATGGAGAATCTGAAGACTTGACTGCTGAGAAACATGTACAAGCCTTTGAGCATTTCTCTAATCTGTTCGAGATAGAAAATGACGATGTTTGCATGCGGACTTTCGCTCTATCCTTGCAAGGAGATGCCAAAGTATATTTTAAACAGTTGTAGCCCGAGTCCATCAACACTTGGGAAGAGCTGTCTTACATATTCTTGAGGTTTTGGGGTAGGAGCCGACCACTGGGGAAAATAATTTTAGAGTTTTATTCTTTGGGAAGACATAAAGGTGAGGCCATATCCAGTTTTAACAGAAGATTCACGATCTTTTATTATAACATGCCTAAGGAATTTCAACCTCTTGAGAACACTGCTAAGACCTATTATGCAGCCACCTTCCCTCCTGACCTGTCCTTGCTTCTTTTGGAGAGAAAATCGACCACCCTGCACTGGATGTTCACTGATTGTTTGGAGGTTGAGGAAAACCTTAAGATGTCCAGGAAGCTGTTAGATCAAGACAGTGGTGGTGAAATAAAATATACATACAAATTGGTTGGGCCCTACAAGCAAAAGAAGGAAGCCTATAGCCTGTCAAGGATCTCTCATGATATGTAGAAAGATGACCGGCCCAAGGCTGAAATAAATGGTCCTGCAGGATTATTCTTTGAAGATGGCGACCTACTCTGCTCCTGGTCATCTAGGGACAATTTTAAGAAGGATTTTAGTGCACCTGTGTATGACGAATATGAACAAGAGTACCTATAGAATATACTTGACTTGCCAGCTGTTGAAACGACGCCTTCTGATGAAAGAAATCAAAATGTAATGCAAAATCAAGAGGTCAGAGTGAGAAAAGAGGATGAGGGCACTGGAGGTGATAGCTTACCCTTGTGCTATGCCTCTTTTGAGTTGATATGGCATATAATTAAGGCCTCCAAGGAAAGGCAAAAGGAAATGGAGGTGGTGCAAGTCGGGAACCTGTACAAAAATGAAGACGGTTGCAACGGCTTACAGATAAACACTTTTTCTAGTACTCTGCCTTTAGAAACGCCGCCTCACACGGAAGGAGTATGCCTACTTGGTTCCACTGGAGAAGCTAAGGACCTCCATCTTGAAGCACATCAAGCCCTTATTACAGAAATTTCAGGTGGAGAGGTGGATATTCCGATAGAGAAAGGTTATGTGGGTCCTCATTTGCAATCTTCCAAGTGTCTGCCTAACAACTCCCTAAAAATAGGAAGCTTCGGGCAGCTTTCTCATGAACAGGTGACAGAACATGCTAGAGTTTGCTATGATTTCTATTACCCTGTGGCTGAATACATGGAGGGTCTGGGTGAAGGCAATGATGGGTCGCATCTCTGCCTTAAACATCAGTTTGTTTATCATTCCCTTCTCCCATTATCTGTTTCATTTTTGTCCATCAAGAACCATACAAGAACAAGAATATTAAGCAAGTTGCTTGATTGGCTTCAATGGAAGTATGATTTCACTTAGTTGGACTTGTGTACAAAGTTAGGTAGAGTAGTTAGGAGAAAATAAGCTCAATTGTTATCAAGCATTTCCTTCATTGTTGTTTTTAGTTTGTTTTCATTTTCAGTTACCAGCACAGGTTTACATTCACCAGCATGATTTGTAAGAGTGGCACGAATTCGTTGAAGCAGTAACATGGAGTAGAATGGAGATGTCCAAGGAAGAATGAAGGCGCCCAATGGTTTTGACACTTGATCTATGGGGGTTCTTTACTACCTCACTGGGAGGATAGCATCCTTCATGGAGCCAATTGTTAACACTTCATTTTTAGCAGTTGATTTAAGGGCCTAATGGAAGTTCGGTAAGGGTCCCATCCCCTTGAATTTCATGTGACCACCCTTCAATGAGGAAAGTGACAGGTGTATTGTAGCATTGGGCACAATTCATATTCAAGGGATGCAATTGATTGGAGGTGGATCAACGGTTCTGAACCACTTCGCATGAGCAAACTTGCGTGATCAAAGCTTCTGTCCCAAATTGTGAAACGTGTTAAAGACCGGCGGCTTTCGATAGTTGAGATGAAGTCTGGGGAAGATCTACAGGCTAAAGTAATTTCACAATTTATACTTGTGCGGGTAAAACCGTAATCTCAAATCACGAAAAGGTATAAAGGTCACAAAGATCAATGGCCGCAATGAAGAAGGAGATAGATCTATGACTACGGTTCATTTCACAAGGTGAACTAGCACAGACGAATATCTGAGTTCCTCATTGTAAAAAATGGCAGGGCCCACTCTAATCAATGGCTGCAGGAAGGGTCAAGCTCAATCAGTGGCTCAAGATGTGTCACGATCCCAAAACTTCCCACAGTGTTCAGAAGAGAAAAGTTGGTGGTAGGAGGCGTGGGACATGGACAACAAATATAAGGGATTCCTTTGATCGGATGGCTAAGAAGACTCCTGAAGTGCAGATCTCCCACCTAGTGTGGAAATGACAGTAGATGAGGCATTCACGCATGTAATCTACCTCATCACAGATTGGACGATTCCTTCGATTCCATTTGGGATACGCCTGAGGTGGAAGTCTCATCCAGTGGCACAGTTTTCTTGGGTTTTGAGTGTGGCATGGGGTTCATTTCAGAGGAATTCATGAGAGAGATAGAGGTTTGATTTGCTGAGGTGACAGACCTGGCATTTACATGAGGCTAAGAGATACTACGAACTAGAACTTCCCGATGCCACCATCAAGGTAATTGAAAGGGCGAGGGATAGTCAAATCCACAGCCCTTGGAAACATCCTGACAACTTCGCGTAAATGGTGTGCAATATGAACCATACCAGATGATATGATTGAATATTAGGAAGGAATATCTCTACCCTTGCTTCACACATGCCGCCATCATAGCTACTTTAAAGGTATACCCCTTCCCGAGCTGTCCTGCTCACAATGTATAACACCATCTTCCGAAGGTCTATGAGACATGGAATTGTGTAGATAAGAAGAGATATAGGGTCGAATTCTGAGAAGTGTTGAAGCTTTTCTTAGATAACCATGGTTGTGTGGTTCAAGAAGTTAGTTCGGCATGGAGTACTCTTGGTAGGCAAAAATGAATCTGTGTTCTGGTTATCCTTGTTAGGAAATCACCAACCAATGGGGCACAGATGTTAAACACCAAGAGGGGTTCACCCACTTCTACACTACCAGGTCTCCTGAGGTGTAGTGCGCGGGTTTTGACATCCCTACGACATCCTTCTGACACTCACGACTATAGTCACGACCTCCGAAGTCCCAGCTGACAGTGGCGGCAGTGTTGTTGGAGCAAATGCTTGTACTGGGATTAGATGGGTCCAGAGCCCTCAACACCATTCCTGGGGTCTCCACTTGGCTGCTTGGTCATGGGCGAGGAGAAGGTCAAATGCACACCTGGCTACATAGGTCACGGAAAGATCCTCCTCATAGGAGGAGGAAGATAGTACAAGGATGATAAGCTTCTTAAGTTGTTTATCATCACCAAGTGTTTGGCCACCCTTTCTCCAGCCTCCTCCTATAGCAGTGTTACCCGATGGAGGATGAGGTAAGGAGAATGGTAGGGAAAAGGATTTGGGCCTTCTTATTAGCCTTTGATCAGCATCCTTCGGCTGGACAAGGAGACCCAAAATGGGTCCCTAGCAGCTTGTGTGGGTAATAGACCGTCAGCGTGCCACATGGGAATCATTTTCATGAAGCAGAATGGTGGGGGATCTGCGCTGTCAGCCCACATTTTCATGTGTTGCATCTCCATGATGTTTGTTTATATTTGTAAAATGTGGCGATAGTCCACTCATTACATAGTTAGCACCTGATGGCAACTTGTAATAGCTTTTTATTCGGTAGTCTTAGCAATAGGATTGCATAAAAATGCTCCTGATAGAGGGAGAAAGGAGTTGGTGAATTGGATTAGGAAACAATCTCGGGATGAGGCTCCCATTGGTAAAGCTTGATACCTGTGTATGAATAAATTGTAGTGAAAGAATGTTACTCACAGTGGAGATTCCTATGTTTTTGTTTTTCCCAATAAGTATTTTCTTTTACGTGTAAATGTGTTTCCTGTTTCCACTTTATTTTGTTTATTGCTTTGCATGTCTGCAACATAGGGTATAGTGGTTCGGAATTCATACTTGTTATGCTTCGACTGCTATTTTAGGCATTTAACAATGGTTCTTCTAAAGTTGTATGGAATTCACCTCACCAGTGTTCCATGCGATGGACTGTCCCTCCTTGTCCTCTCAATCGCCTGCTAAAATCTCTTGATTGGGAAATCAGCAGCTATCTTGCCTCCGTTTGCTACCTTTCATCATTCTTTCCATTTGTAATCATTTCTTGTGCAGGTTTCGATTCCATTTGCCCATGGTCCCTTGTCGCCAATAATCCCACCATGCACCTTCATCAACATACTTTGCCCCATTCAAGATCCTAGCCCCCTGATTATGCTGATTGAAAATCCTATGCGGAGTAGACTCTGGTGACACACAATATTGAAAACCTTATGTGGAGGTACTCCAGAGACCAACGAGAGATCCCTCTCTGACTGTGCAGGTCCGGAGGCACGACCTAAAGTGGTTCTGCTGTTACCCAAGAGGAAACCTTCCACAACCTTGGGCTCAATTCTAGTGCTAACACAAACTTTATCTTAGAGAACTCAATTGCCAAGGCTATAGAGAGGTACCTAAAACAGACATATCAAAGTTATGTACAAAATCATATCTGAGGATGCCATGTTCAATAAAGTGGAACACTACCTCATTTACAATATTGGGTTACATCATATGATATAAGAAATAAGGCCACGTATGTATTATAATGGTGGATCAAAGACACAATATAGAATGATGAGTCTTTAATATCTGGAAGTAGTGTTGTTGAACATAACACATTATTGTGCAACTTAGGTTATAGAGGTATGAACCTAAGGTATTCATCCAAATCCATGGTAACCAGTACAACTCCTACCATGTGAATATATGAGCTGAAGTCAAACATGGAAGGAATTTGAATTCATCAGAATGTCAGTGAATGAGTGACACTAACAACTGAAGCAAAAGAATTTGACAGTAGGGATAGTGAATCCTAAGGTACTATCATCAAAACTCTAGGTCTTTGTCTTCAGGAGATGCTGAGGAGAAACTGTGATGTGAGGAGGAAGGAAATGAATCCTTCAACAAATCAGAAGATTAAATAGGAAATTGGATGAGGAAAGGTAGACACAAGGAATTCTCAGAGATGATAATGATGGGAATGAGGATGATCAGATAGAGGTATAGATCCTTGAAAAATTGGCACGACACAAAGATGACCCAAGGAATATTTAAACTTTCATATATGACAGCTATATTATTTGTCATGTAGGAGACATGATAATATTCCCCATGTATAAAGGAAAAGTGGAGGAGTAAAAACTCGAAGTAATAGCTGAGCTAGAAGTGCAAAATTGAGACATGAGTATCAAGAAGTTTAGAGAGTGCTTTGTTCAAGGATGACATGCTGCCACTGATTATAACCCAAAGAGTGACATTCTTCCTTATCTTTCTTATTAAGTTTTAATGAGTCCAAGAAAGTGAACTCGGTTCTCTCTTCATTTTTGAAAATCTTGAAGAGGAGAGAGAATAATGCTTGATATGTCACTGATTCGTAGATTTTACGAGCCCAAACTAGTACATGCTCGTTGGTGTTTTCATAGTTTTGAGAGTCTGAAAACTCTGAAGAAGTCTCTAGGGGGTGATTTTTCATACAATTTAGTCTCCTAAGGTTGAAAAAGTATAAAACAATCCACAGAAGAACTCTCTTAGATCTCGAAGGACTAAGGTATACCTTTTTCATACTTATTTGGCAAGGTCCGAAAAGGGGGTAAACTATCACCATATTGACGCACCTTCAAAAGAAACATAGATCCTAAGTTTAACGAGTGTGAAGGAAGGCAAGATCACTCGAAAAGATCCATTTGGTTACGAGAAATGGGGCTTACAATAGTAAAGTAGATGCTTTGTTCTTTAGGTTTTGTGAGCATGACAAAGACAAAGTACGTTCAAAATATTTTTCATGTTTGGGTCTAGAGCACGAAAAGGAGAAAACTAATATCATATAGGGTCTTTCTTTTCTGTAAATTTAGTCCCCAAGTCCGGAAAAGAGATAAACATGTTCCTGAAGATACTCTTATCAATTTTGTAGAACTAAGAGTATTCCTTTTGCATAAATAATCTACATGGTCCTAGAAAGAGTTAACTTAAAATCAAGTTATAAAATCCAAACCTATCTTCTGAACTACTTGGTTAGTATCATTTCCTACATTAGTGACTAAATTTACTATGTTACAATAAATGTCTTCAATATGTTAAAATCGAAGGAGATCGAACTGCGTATCTGATTCACAGCTGACTTAGTTTGGTAATTTCATGGTTCTAACTCTAAAAAATAGTTTCCTAAAAGTGAAGATGAGAAATTCACCGGTTCATTTTTTCCTTCTAGGTGAGTCACATTCTGTTTCTATGCGGTTCCCTCACTATCTTAATTTGATTTTGACTATTTTGGTATGGAAGCCACATGTGAGACCAATCAGTTGCAAAATAACTGTTAAGTTTCATTGACTAGTCCTTGCTCAATAATAATCCATAAGCCTAAGGTATATCTACCACCTTGATTTCTATGAATTGACACACTCTAGGATATGTAGACAGTCTAATTAACACATCTTTCATCTCCCCTATAACCTTAACAACAGACCTATCCAGTTGATTATTTGAGAGGGGTATGGTGTTGGTTGGCCATTAATCTTCTTACAAATAGAAAGAGGCATAAAATTGGATGAGACTTCAAAATCTACCAAACAGTTATGAACATAATGATTACAAATTTCAAATGTTAACAAGAAAGGTAAAGTCTGAGATTTCGATTTGCCACGAATGATTGCTTCATTAATCTCAGTATCTAATTCGATGGATTCTGAAGGATTTATTGGTTGTGGATCAAAAGATTCCAGTAGTTTCTTTCTTTGCTAAAGAGGATTACACAATTCAAATAAAGAGATATTTACTTTGATTTTCTTGATATCTTCCACACTGTATTATCCCATGTTGTACTCTATATATTTTATGTTTTGTTTACCATAGTTCTCATGGGTTTATTAATTACTGGAGTAGTTTCTTTCATGCTTTCCAGATTAACCTTATGTTGTGTTTGAGTAGTGCTGATAATTTTCTTCAAGGTTACCTTTATTTTCTTTGTTTTAGGAAACACTAAGCTTTGATCCACCACTACTCCTTTACTTCTAGTTGTAACATTAACTAATGATACTTGGACTTCCTCATTCTACTCATCTTTGCTCAATCCCATTGTGGGTACCCAATCACATAATACCATTGTGGTTTCTTCCATTGTTTCTTCTAGCTCATTTGTTTAGTCTTCCTCTTCTTATGGATCTACTAGCTAGGAATCTAACAATTGATTCATAACCAAAGTCATCGAATTTATCCACTGTTGACATCTTTTTTCAGGATGTTGTTCCTAATGAAAAGTACATGCATGATCCATTCCTACTTCATTAAAAATTTTAAAATCAGAATTAATTAGGGGCGGTTGAGGCTTTGCACTTTATTCCCTTTTCTTGTAATAAGAATTGAATGGATTTCTAGATGAACTAGCTCCCTTCTCCTTTTCTAAGTCTACTATCTTGTTTGATAACTTCTATACCATTTTGAGCACATTTTCTAACTCGTTCGAGTGTTCTTCTTTAGGCCTAGTTAACAGCAAAGGTTTTTTACTAGCTGTTGGCTTCACCTCTCTCTCTGAATTATGTCTTGTGATACTATCCACTTTAGCTTCTTCATAATTTTATACCAATGTAATCTTTACTTCCCTTTTTACAAACATCGTTATGGGTGGATATAGTGTTGTAGTATAATATTGTATCAAAGAATCTTCAGCTGGTTTTGCTGCAACACTAAAACTATTTAAAAGAGTAGTGAATTGTTGATTGAAATATTGAACTTTTTATTTCCTTTCCATCCTCATAGCCAATAAATCTTTCATAAGGGTAGCTACAATTTTTTATTGCCAAATTTATTTATAAATACCCTTTCAAAACCATCCCAATTTGCTATTGAATTGGTTTGTAGACTAAAGTACCATGAATATGATTTAGGCTCTAAATTATATGGAAATAGTCTACATACAACATCTTCGTGTTCAACATTTAAAATATTCAGAGCGAGATATGAACTTTTTAAATGGTCTTCTGCAGAAATACCTATTTCATGATCAAACTTTGGTAACACTCATTCTAGGTGCTTAGGTAAATCATGTAAAGGTGCAGCCAGGTTGAGTGGTGTTCTATCCCTCCATGTGAGTCTATTAATAGTTGTGTCCCTAACTCGAGGTGGAGATTGTTGTGGTGAATGTGGGAAAACTTGAGTTGTAGGAGAGTCTGGTCCCAACTGGTGAAGAGGTTGAGTGTTTTCTTGGATAGATAGATCTCCACCATTTCTTCCAACTTTTCCACAAGGATTGAATCTTAACTGTAAGATATTTATTTATTGGAATCCTACCTTCTAGGTAACGCAGGGATTACTTTCAATCCTCCAAGTTTCTTAACATAATATCTTGTATGTCTCCAAAATTATCAACTTCTCAAATGGGATAGTGTATAAAGGTTCGGAGTTCTATTATTCAGAACTTACCTTTTATTGTTCTTTAGATTCAAGAATAAAATCTTCAAGGAAAGTTGTTTCATATGTCGTTCCAGTGGAATCTATTCTTACAAACAAAATTCCTCTGCATCCATGCACTAGCTTCCCTCCATCTAACACCTAATCTATTGATTCCTGGAAAAATTCCCAGGTACCGAACGTATGGATTCTCCCTGATAAACAATCATAATTAGATTGTCCACCGTTTGGTGTGGGGAATCCGTTCGGTTAACGGTCTAGCTACTGTAGATTAATTTATTTAAATATTTACCAGCTATGGTGTGGAACACCGTTTATGTAATTTTGTTTTAAATATGAGATGCAAGTTCCTAAATGCATATAATTGATAAGCAGAAACCTCACAAGTGTTGCGCAGGTTCTTACCTCTTGTCTTACCGTTCCTTCCTTCTCAATTATTCTTCTAAATTTAAGACTAAGATAATCTATTCTATTATAATTTATCCTATCCCCGTAGGGAGCAAATTTAGAATCAGAGTAATATACTCTAAATGCTCATACTAATTTCACATGTAGTTGTTTCAATATAATATTCACATTCACAGTAGAAATAATATCAAAGATAGCTCTGATATAATGAAAGCATTTATTACTTATTCATTGCACAAACATTTACAAAGAAAGTGAATCCATTCATAACCAAATAATTAGATCCAATAAGTTAGAACAATCTCACTGTATAATGTACAGAAGCAAGAAGAAGCAATTCCACATGATGTGTTCCATACTTTCCAAGCAAATTACTGTGCATGCCTTTGTTCCAACAAATTGATCCTTCTTATTAGCAAAGAAATAGTTCTTTTACAAAATAGTCTAGCCTCTCTCATTCCATCCCTAAGTCATTTCTATTCTCTTCCTACCTATATTTATATTACAATCAAATTCGTCATACTTTGACCTTTGACCTACCCTAACCCTAGAAATTCCCATAATTTGTCTTTTAGTGCCTTACATGGGAAAACAAACGGTTCTATAAGGGACAAAATTTAGGTGCTCCCTACCATGGTGGAGAGAAATGTTTCCCATGCTCTAGTCACCTCTGATAGTGTCAACAGATTTATTTGAATCATATCGAAATCTTTTGTTCTTTCAATCCGTGAACGTTTCACCATAAAATACTAAGTCTTATCTGACCAAAACCATCAAACTATTTCAACGTAGTTTCCTGAGTCGCTTGTGACAGTATCGGCGGCGATCTTTGAGTTTATTATGACAGTGTTGGTGAAATTATCCATATCCTTTCGACCGTTTCAGTGCAACTAGCCGAGTTCTTCCAATTCATCAAGGAAATTTTTATCGGCATTGTGTGAATTTGTTATTTTCAAGTCTGTCTTTCAGAAGGTAATCCTACGTGGTGAGAATAAAACCTGTGATATGAGCATAGCGAGAAGAGTCTTAGTAATACCTCAACTGTTTCAAAAATACAAAGAAATAAACATGCATTGTTGTACTGAAGTATCCTATAATGAAAAGAGAAGTTGTCATATGTATGCATCATCATTCCTTAAAAATAACCTACATTGGACCTCAAAAATATTTGTTTTGTTATGCATCTCTAGTAGCAAGTTTATTAATGTTTGTTGATGGTTTTTATGTAGGTCCAATGGATTTCACAAGCTTTATTTCCAACCCTTTATTTACTAACTTCAAAATGTCGAGGAAAAGGGTTTTTTTTAATCACAAATTTAATGCGGTTGTTGGTGAAACACCATTTCATGTGAAGACTTTTGGTCGTAATGAAAGAGATTATGATGCCAATAGTATCGTCGAAAACGTTTAAGTTATCTCGATCGCTTCGATGATATTTTTATGTTATGCCAATAATGTCGACATCCTTATCTCAATTTCTCTGATCCTAGGTCGTGCGACTGCTTCGACAAGTTTCAAGATTTGTGCTTCCGAGAAAAATCACAAGTCTTCTCCAGTCGTTTCAGCATGAGACTCTGATTCAACCTGAAAATTTGCATCCGATAAGACACCCTAGCACCTCCGACCGTATCGGCGAAAACTCATGAGTGTCTTTTGATTGGTTTTGTCGTTGTTTCGTCTATTGGGGATTTTACTTCAACTGCGATCATATCAGTTGAAAACGTTGAGTTTCTCCAAAAATATCAGCAAATTTTGATATCAACACCACACTGATCTCTTCGATCATTTCGACGATGATTCGTGAGTCACCCCGACAATGTCAGTGAGTTTTGTTGAGTTTATGTCGAAAAGGTCTTTTGTGAGTTTCCTCCAACAATATCAGAGGGTTTAGCTAAGTTATGCTAAAACGGTGATTTAGAAAACCCTTTCTTTTACTTTGTTCAGAACCTATGTCAATCCTCCTCTTTATTTTGTTAGTATATTTTATCGGATGCATATGCTTTGTAAGTCGTCTCATCAGCATGTTGTATTATCTCACATTCATGGGGAGTAAGCAATAGTTGTTAAGTTGTCTTGTTATTATGTTGCCTTATCCCACATTCATGGGGGGTAATAGTTGTTTAAATTAGATTTAGTATATATGTATGTGTTGAGGCTAACGAAAGCATCGAAGAGTTATTTTGTATTGAGCTTGCTCAAAGGAGGTTGCCCCCTCAAAGTGGCCTACAATTAATAAAATCTCTTCTCTAATCCATAATTCCCATTATATCATGCATTCTTATTGTTTATTACAGGAGGTTCTCCACATCTGGTATCAGAGCACTTTCCTTGGCACAAGTGGGAATTTTTTTTTTGGGGGGGGGGGGGGGGGAAGGGAAAATTTGAGCAGCGACTTTCACATCCATTTTTGAAACTTTTTGTGTGGATTCAAGAAAAAAAAGTTGCATATCTTAATTCTTGTTTCAAAAATACACAGTTTCAAAAAACAAATCATCTCATTTGGAGTTCTAAAAGTGGAGATATTACGGATTTAAAATCAACAAATTTTCAGAATCTCAATGACGGCCACTGAAATTGTAGAGAGAAAATCTTTTGACCAGGTGCCCAAATTTCTATTTCGATTTCGATATTGTGGGTAGAAGCAGAGTGGTTGTTCGAGTACCAAAAACAAGCTATAATAGTGATTCTAAGCAATATAAATCAGGTTATGCTCATTTTAAAAGTTTTCATGTCAAAACCCTAGCTCTAGCTACGGGTTTTTGGGCATTGGGTCGAATTTCTGCCACAATTTTTCTCACATTGTGATTATTGCAGTAGTTCTTCTTGCAATGGTATTTTTCATTCAGATCAGGGAATAAACCCTATCCACTTAACTGTGGGAAATACTTGGGCATAGCCCTAAAACTCATTGTGAGGAGTACCATAGGAACCCCAAAGTAGCTGGCCATTGAAAGGACCTGCCAATCAAAAAGGGCAATGACCCCCACCATATTCACTAGATTCTCATCCGTGAGGAAAACCAAAGAGCTGTCGTTTTTGGCCAAGCGGTTAGCAGTTTTACCTGCACCATGAAGTGAGGGGTACTGCGCCAATACTCAAGCCTGAGACAGCCTTGGTGGCTGAGTGACTACCTTTGAACCATTAGGAAGACAAATATACTTGGGGTCCATATCTATTTATAGTTAATAACGCACAAAATTCCAGAATTGTCACAGATCATTTACTCCAATTCAAGTTGATAAAGCACTGTCACAGATCATTTCTTCTTCTTCTTAAAAAAAAAGGTATAAATTTCTATTTTTTAGCCATATATTCCTTGATTTAGCTCCATTTCCCTTGAAAATTCACTGTAACTACTGTCATTCCATTCTACATATTTCATTCATTGAGGACCCTATCCCATTTCCACTTCCCAAAGCCTT
Organism: Pseudotsuga menziesii; assembly: GCA_001517045.1. Taxonomy (NCBI): domain Eukaryota; kingdom Viridiplantae; phylum Streptophyta; class Pinopsida; order Pinales; family Pinaceae; genus Pseudotsuga; species Pseudotsuga menziesii. The sequence goes on from LPNX010164348.1 coordinate 32,306, forward strand.
AAATTCCATCTCCTTCTTTCACCCCGCTTCTAAAATTCACATTTTTTGTTTCCTTGTCCCTTAGAAAGTGTCCACAACCTAGTTACCCACTCATGTTTCTCAATGGTTATGCACACTTGGACCCATCTTATGGGATTTTAATGAACTATGGATGCATTTTTTAGTCAATGGGAAAAACCACACATTCAATGGCTTACAACCAGGGTCTCTCAGCATCATCAGTTCACATTACATGGAAACAATCCTTAAGAATAATTCACATGGCGTCATCACTCAGCTCCATTTCATTTAGATGAAACCTTTGGTAGTCTCAAATACTCCCTTGGATCTTTCATTCCGATGCACCCTTCAGATGCCTGATTTTTCCAAGCCCTTCACTCTTGAGAGTGATGCTTGCAACAATGGACTTGGTGTTGTCCTCTTTCAAGATGAACATTCCATGGTGTTCACTGGTAAATCCATTCCTGGAAATAATTTATCCACCTCCACATATGAGAAGGAAATGATGACTATTTTGCATGCAGTACAAAAGTGGTGGCCATACCTCGTAGGGAATCCTTGCTGCATCAAGACTAATCACCAGAGGCTGAAATATTTCCTGGAACAACGGATCTCATCCGCAACACAACAGAAATGGGTTATCAAACTCAGGGGTTATGACTATGAGATCAATTACAAGAAGGCTAAGGACAATCATAGGGGCTTCACTTGTTGACCAATATCCTATCACGTTAGTTCATATTGTGGGTTTTAAAATTATTAAAAATTGAACCAATATATTGCAGGTATTGGGGGGATGAGGGGTTTAAGGTGGCAGTGGGTAAGGTTGTTTATAAGGATTGAAGTATAAAAAGGGGCAGAGAGGAGGTTTTAAGTATTGGGAGTGGGTTTCAACAAAAAGAGTTTGGGTCAATATCTCTGGAAATTAAGGGTATTCTTTAATATCCCACGATCGCACATGCTATGTGAGATGTTCATTAAGTGAAGTCCTCGTGACGACAATCTTGTGGTGGGTACTCTTTCCCACACATTTGATGCCCCTGTCTCTCTTTCAGCGATTGCTATGCCTATTCCAACTTGGTTACACTTTGTTCAGCAAGTCTATGTCAATGACTCCTCATTATCTGAAATCATCCAATCGTTGGCCAATAACCCTTATGTGGTACCACATTTCTCTTAGGATGGCTCTTCTCTGAGATACAAGGGTCGTTTCGTGCTTCCCTAGAGCACAAATATTAAACATGCAGTATTTTGTGAACTCCATGCTTCTCCATCGACAGGGCACTCTAGGTTCATGAAAACATATGAGAGGGCACAATGTCACTTCTTTTGGAAGGGAATGCAATGAGAAATTCAACAGATGGTTTCTAAATGTGCTCCTTGTCAGCGCCACCAAGGTGAAACTACACTCCTTTCTAGATTGCTTGAACCTTTTCCCATCCCTACAAGGATTTGAACATATATTTTGATGGATTTCATTCAAGGGGTCCCTAAATATGAAGGGAAGACCATAATCTTGGTTGCGGCTGATCGGCTCTCCAAATATCATCATTTTTGTGCTCTCAGCCCTCCATATACCACCTCCTCAATTGCACAAGTTTTCATGGACAAGATATTCCTTCTTCATGGAATCCCTTCTTCCATTGTCTCAAACCGCAACACAAATTTCATGAGTCATTTTCTCCTTATTGACACCAAACTGAATATGAGTTCAGTTTATCACCCATCAATAGATGGTCTGAATGAAGTCATCAACAATTATTGGGAAACTTATCTTCGTTGTTTCACCTCTAAAGAACAACATCTGTGGGAAAAGTGGCTCCCTCTTGTTGAATGGTGGTACAATACTTCCTACCATACTGCATCTCAAATGACTCCATATGAAGTAGTTTATGGTCACACACCTCCAGTAATCCTTCCATACACCCCCAGCAATTCACCAGTTCAGGCAGTTGACATGGTTCTTTGAAACTAACATCAGATTCTTCACATTCTGCAGGAGAATTTTCACATGGCCAGAACCTGCATGAAACACCAAGCTGATTAGCACCATTCTGAGCACATGTTTCAAGTCGGTGACATGGTTTTTCTTTGTCTACAACCTTACAAGCAATCCTCCTTGAAACTCAAAGGGAATCAAACACTAGCTCCAAATATCTCTAGTCCATATACAGTTCTTTAGAAGATTGGGTCTGTTTCTTATAAGTTGGCAATTCCTCCTTCTTCTCGCATTCAGCAAGTGATTGGCACCAACATTAGAGAACAAATTTTTTTACCAGAACGGGATAATGAAGGATCCATCATTTCAGATCCGGAGGCCATCCTCAATAAGCGCACTTGTCAGCTTCGCTCTCAGTCCATCATAGAGGTCTTAATTCAGTGGCACAACATGCAACTAGAGGATGCTACATGGGAACCGAACCTTTAGATTCAGCAACAATTTCCACATCTAAAGCTTTAAGGACAAAGCTTTTTTTAAGAGGGAGGGGATGTTAAGAACCCGTGTCAACCCTCCTCTTTATTTTGTTAGTATGTTTTATCAGACACATATGCTTTGTAAGTCATCCCATCAGTACGTTGTATTATCCCACATTCATGGGGAGTAAGTAATAGTTGTTAAGTTGTCTAGTTATTATGTTGCATTATCCCACATTCATGGGGGTAATAGTTGTTTAGATTAGACTTAGTATATAAGTATGTGTTGAGACTAATGAAAGCATCAAAGAGTTATTTTGTATTGAGCTTGCTCAAAGGAGGTTGCCCCCTCAAAGTGGCGTGCGATTAATAAATCTCTTCTGTGATCCATAATTTATGTTATATCGTGCATTCTTATTGTTTATTACAGGAGGTTCTTCACATACTTTAGCTGACAGTGTGAGCGTGACTGTTTGAGTTCCTCCAAAACATCGAAAAAAAATGACCAAATTACTCCAATATATCGGAGTAAAAACGTGAATTTTAACTTAGCGAGACTTCCTTTTCTCAAACTTCTAGAAAAGCTAAGTGTTTAGGATGGACTCCTTAGAGATGGAAAAAATTCTAAGTAAGCTTTCAATCAAAATTTTAAGGAGGGTCCCTAAAATACAAAAAACATTGGGGAAGGAGTTGCAACACCAACAATACCCATGCCACATTTTTTCTTGATAGGATGAGTGTCTTTCTAGTCTATGATATTGAATTTATCCTCATATTATTCTTTTTTTTTTTACTCATTGACCTACTCCTAGATTCACAAATCTTGGTAGCTTATGTTTTATTTTACGTATCATCATATCAGCACTACATTCATCCTGTAAAAAAATACATTAGTTTTCCACCATTCATTTACTCCTATGCGAATTACCACTAGTTTCCTAACCCTAGTTTCTTTGAGTCTACTACCACATGTTTCATTAATTAATCTGTTTTTCACACTATATAGACACTTATATTCTTGACCCTATAATTTTTTAGTCGTTGTTTACTTGGGAAACCATTTTCAAAGTGCTCATGAGCATTACTACAAATAGTATATGATCTCTTATGGAAGCTTCGTAGTCACCTTGGTTCATACCATTATGCAATGTGTCACCCATGGAACCTTTTTTATGCCAACCTCCACATAATTGTGAATTCAATACCCCTTCATCCCTTTCATGAGTACTCCCATCATACTAATGTATCTTGGTCATCCGCTAGTATCCCTCCCCTGATGTTATCAAGAGTCATAATATGTTACCAGGTCACTCATGCCTTCATGGTATAAACAAAATAAGTTTTAATCCCATCAATTTATGACCCTTAATTCTCCCTTGGTGTCTCAATCCCAGTTTCTTTCACACCCTTGTATCAATCCTCGTGTTGATGAACACAAATCTCCTCATTGTTTTGTTTTTAGTGGGCCTACCTTTATTTCTTTAGCACCTGTATTCTAGAGGATATGTATAGGGTATTATGTACCTTGGCTCCATAACAATCATTTATAGGTTACCTTGGACCAAATAAGGGGAGACCTTATTGCCCCTTAGATTGGTTGGCTCTCTTATGCTTAACTCAAGCTCATTGTCATAGGAGTGAGAATCATATAGTATGGTGGTTTCTTTCCCCCAATTTGGTCGAAGACCCTAGAATTTCATGACTCTCTCCAACTTTTGAGTTCATTTTGGAAGTTGTTTAGTTTTTTAACTTCTTGTGACATCTAGGCTATGTTTGTGATAGTGATCCAATTTCAATTGCATTTACCTGGACCTATTTGACTCATTCTTTTATCATTTGAGCCACCCATGAGGATTTTTTCATATTATGATTACTTCTAAATATTTGGCCCCTCCAATTTTAGTGGGGCTTCATTTGTTTTGATTTGTCATCTTATCAAGTTGTTGTTGTTCCTCATCATGTACTTTAGATCAATTATGGGTTGGACCATATTTATGTATTTGGATTCAACCCCTCTTTGACCCTCATGATATATTATACCCAACACCTATTAATGTATCTTGATCAAACCCCTCTTGATATTGATCCCAGTTTTTATTCATACATTAATACAAGCACAGGGTTCTTATCTCTTCTATATTCAATATTGTATATAATTCACCCTCTAGTTGCTTTGTATACAACTGCATCCTCTATGAATCGTTTTAGGGGAATGATTCTTTCTCTTTACTCGCTCGTTTTCCTTATTAGGTGTTCATGGTTTCCTATGGATTGAAAATGACTATGATGTATTTCATCCATATGATCATTTCATGACCTCACACATAAGGGGGAAACTATTAACAACATAATGTTTCTCTCCTAATTTGTCATGTGTATCATGAGATGTGAGTGCATGAAGTTGGTGGACCATTTAGATGCAACTCGATTTTTAGAAAACTGATTATGTTTATGCCATGTAAAATTTTCTTTTCTCAACCATTTCATAAAAGAATATATGTTGCACAACTAAATAATGACCCCTAAATGCTATAAAAAAACCATCCCATCATCATTACATTAATACCTTGAAATTGTGCACTAACACTTGGCGTACCAATTTCAAGGTCCACTCACTTAGACAATTTTAAAAAAGATTAAAGGTACTAATTAGATATTGGAAAAATAATGTCTCACTAGTACTATTTGTTATCTACATATTTGCCAATTTTCTTATATTGATTCCATCATTTAGGCATTTAAATGGTGCACTAATATGGACACACACCTTATCATTTGTTGAAAAAATAAAATGTCAATGTTAGAAAAAATCAAAATTGTGTTAGTTATGAACATTTTCAATAAATAAAATGTATATATTTGGAAAGGAATTCAATTTCCTATGTAACTTAATATTTTTTACTAGAAGCAAGATTCATTGTGTAGGCATGTGAGAATACCCATGTAAGTTGAATGATGTCTACTTTTCAGTTATGTGCATCTAACACGCAAAAAAGAGACCATACTTAGCTTGCACTCATGTGAGTGCTTCCATCACTATATGAACTCATCGATATGATCCAAACCTAAAGAAAAGTCAAATATTAAACTTAATTGCCATTGAGTGGGTTTCTCCTTAAACTTTGTGGCCACATGTCACACTAAAAACCTTGAAAATTGTGATGGGATCCCAAAACCAAATTTTGGTTACTCTTAATTTCTGTGAGACTTCAAAAAATTTGCAATGGCTGAAAATGTACATTCCCTAACCATTATTTCCTAAAATAACATTTGATTTGGTCTCCAAAACCTATCTTCCTCACTAAATCATCAATGAAAATAGTACCATTCACATTGGATCTACATTATTTCCTATAAATACAATCCTCAAGGTCAATCCATCACTTGGCTAGACTTTGGGTACAAAGGAGAAAAATAGCCCTCCCTTGGGTCTCCTCTAGAGGGCCATTACCTTCTACAAGTAACACCAAGGTGTCTCTTTGACAGTTTTTCTTTGTGTTAATGTAAATCATTATTCTTATATGTATTGTTTGTCATCTTTTAGCCAGTTTTATTTTCATTTACCTTACATGTGCCTTACATGCATGTTGATGAATCTTGTTACTTTAGTTTAGAGTTTCCTATTTCCATTTGATTTGGTACGTAGGATTACACAACTCCCACATAGGTACATTTGGTACATGTCCATAACAAAGCACCAACACTAGTTAGAGAATCATTGGGTATGATAATAAAAACAACTTTGAACACTAGAAAATCTTACTAAATTAAAGCTATTGAATAAGCCTTATAAATTGAGTCTCTATTTGACAAGAGACCTTACTTCTTTTGTCCTCAATAAATGTTGTGGGATTAGTAATGTTTGGTTTTATAATTTATTTTTATTTTTATTTTATTTTGGATGAAAACATATATCTCTATTCATTAAATATCTATGTAGAACCTCTACATGGATGATAAATGTGGGATTAGCATGGATACACTTTGACTATCTATCCACTCGATGACTTCTTGAAGATAATTTCCTTTGCAAGATTATCATATTTTTACAATGAAATTGTATAATCAGCAATTTAAATGTTGAATGCTTTATAATATAAAAGTTTTATGTGATTTGATTGAAGTAATTATGCTGATAGGCTTTTATATCCTAGAATTTTGGGTGGAAATTAGTGGAATATTATTTATAAAAAATAGCTCATGTGATAACTGCTTTGAACTGAACTTAATGTCATGGTGATAAGTAGATGTGACACTCGAAATTCATTAAGCAACTAAGAGTCCAACTAATGTTCGTTGTCTAACTCTTAATAACCTCCTGTGAACTCCTAATAAATTCTTCTAAACTTCTAATAAAACCATGTTAACTGATGTGATAAATACACTTACTGGCATGGTAATGTACAATCCATATGACTGGCAAACTCCTATAACACACTTGAAAATGATACACACTTGAGAATGATACTAAGCAAACCTAGAAAACAAGCTAGAAAAAATCAGATAAATTTCTATTATTTTATACTTATACTCTAAATTCATTATAAATAAACAATTACAAATATAAATATTTATTTATGACCGATTCCTCAGAGTTTCCTCTTACTCTTTAGCCATATATAATGGTTTTGTAATGGCTCTTATTTGCTGTGCTATTTAGTTAGTACTAAAAGATATGTTGCGAGTTAGATGGATCTGATTTGTATATGTGATTATAGAGAGAACTAACCTAGAACATGAGCGAGCAGGAAAATTAAAAGGGAATTGGCAGGTGGCGAATAGGCTAATCCGAAACCTTCTTGCTTCCTCTTTCTTCCATGCTTGGGCTTTCACAGTAAATATGTTTTAGTACTTGTATTTCTTTCATGCATGCTTGAGCTTGACTGTAAATATGTTTTAGTTTAAACTGTGCATTTTAAGTAATAGTACACTCACGCACGCAAGAGAGAAAAATTAGAATTGTGGTTTATCACATTATTATGTCACATCGCCCAGCGCTGTCTCTTTCTCCTCAGCGAAATAATGGTTATGCATTACACAAGCCTTGTAATCTCAATTTTAAGCTTGTTGGAGCTCTCCAACGGCAGTGAAATTTTCGAAGCTTTCAATTTCTAGGTTAAAGTATTTTTTGAAAAATCTAAATGTCTATTGTGAAAGAGAAAAACGATGAATAAATTTTCTAGGGTTCGCTGGGTATGAAAGTCAGGGTCGTTGGCTTTAGAAGCAAATCTTGGTGTCGAAACCGACCATAATACTTTTCAAAATTTGTAGGTACCGTTTTAAAAACAGTGAATAGAGTTATTAAATTAGCTTGTTGTACATGTGTCGGATCAGTCCGGAGTCGTAATTTACGAACTGTACGTGAGGCGGATCATACGCTCTTTGACTCTTAGATAGAGGCGGAAACTAAGGGTTGGAATTTGACCGGTTAAAATTTTTCATTAACCTTTTTGAATGATGGTGAAGATAATTTCCAAAATGTGTTTTGTACAGTTAATTATTAACATTTTATAAGCACGGCCAAGATAATTTCCAAAAATGTGTTGTGTAGTGTTAATTAATTAATTAATTTTGAAAAAATCATTGTTGATAAGAGGTGCATTCTACATTGAGTAAAGGATGTGTAACTTCAATTTGTGTTTATTTTTTTATATTTAAAAAAATTAAATTTATCGTTAAATTAAATTTAAAATATTTAAGAATATAATTATATAAAACTTTATAAATTAGATAAATTAAAACTATTAATATTGTATTGCAAATTTAAATAATGTCAAAAATGCAAATGTTGAAGAAGGGTTTGCATTTCAAAAGATTTGATCATTTGAAAACCTTGTTAAATTCTTTTTTTATCCTTTGAGAACCTTGTTAAATCTTCTTTTAAAATGAATATATGCTAATTATATACTAAATATATATAGATAGATAGAAAATATATCTGCAATGTCTTCCAAATTAAACTTATTCATTTTTTTATGTGTTTTTCCGTAAACATTCAAATACTATAAATTTAGACAACATTTTGAATTATTTCATACTCTTTATATGAAATTTTTTAGGTTTATGCTTATATAAACCAAAAAAATTGGACATTGATATGCATTATCATTCACATTTTTTATCTAGTCAAAATTCATCCATAAATACTGTCATGGCTATTGCATATTAAAAATTCATCCATAAATACTGTCATGGCTATTGCATATTGTTGAAGAGTTTTATTAGTTTACTTTTTTTGTTTTAGGTAGGTTGTTTAATTTGGTTAACATAACTTTTGATAAATTAATTTGTTTTATCTTACATGCATGTGTTAAACATTATTGAAAGATATATATTTCTTGAAAAAAAAGTTTTAAAAAGTAATTTAGTTGATTAGTGCTTCAGAATTCAAGATAGAAACCGTTGATATAAGAGGTTCAATTTTCTAGGTCCTAAAGGTTAGGCTTGAAACGTGAACCCTACAGTTAGGCTCCAAACGTGAACCCTACATATAAGCCTAGATAGTTCTCCAAAAAAAACAACCGATCATCTGAATAATTATTCCAATTATTCCATTAGACTGCGAGCCAAATTTGGCCGGTGAGTGTTTGCATGTATAACCGAGGCTTATTCCAAAGGCGAGTGTGATATATATATTATGTATCCTCTTCCATCGACAAGTACTCCGAAATGCGAGCTATAACTGCTTCCTCCGGAGAAAATGAATAATGGTAGAACGACAAAACCTTTCAGAGTCATAACCGGTTATTGTCCCATAGCGCTGCTTTGTAAATTTATGCCACCTTTCTCTGTTGGACCATTGAGAAATTGAGATTCCCATATGAATTTGAGATCCCCCATTCCAAGCAGAATATGCCCTTCGAAATTCATACCTTCCTCTCAACTCTGTACTCAGCTATGGTACTGTGCCGGCTATGTGTATCACAAGGAAACATTATATAAGCGGATATAAGAATTACTCAATCTTTCGCACTAACATAACCAAAAAAAAATTTCAAGAAGAAAAATGCTGTCCTTGATATTCTATTAAGAATCAAAGGGCATTGAAAACACCCACCCAAGAGGGGTTACATCACAAAGGATACAGCAAGGCGTTAGAGATTACATCCAGACGCACCCGGGGGGAAAGGCATGCAATAAAAAGTGATGTTCCCATCAGAAATCTGTCTCATCATGCAAATGATCAATCACAATCAAACCAATCTATCGTGAACCAAATGGGCAAAACTGCAGTCCAAAAAGAGTTACTCTGAAGTCACAGTACAAGTCATAGTACAAGTCACCAGCAGGGGAGAAGGGGCCCCGTCTAACAATAATCAAAAGAGCTGAAATGAGTCACATGTGACCAATTGGTCATCAATATATTCAGAAAACCAGCCAAGACCAAGAGGAAAGGCGAGTGCTGATTTTGAAAGATGATCTGCTCTCCAATTGTGTTCACGATAGATGTGACTGAATGTGAGATCATGGAAGCTTGAAATAAGATTTTGTGATTCCCAACACCAGTGATAAAGCTCTGGTGGGGAGAGAGCAGTAATTCCCTTGGCCCATTTGATGATGACCATAGAATCACCGAAAATGTGGGCAAGAGGAGTGCAGAAGGGCCCATAGGCCCAATAGTTCTGCCTTTGTGTTGGATCCTCGTTTAGTGACAGGCTGTATCCAATACCGGCAGCTGAAGTATTTGAGGCACCATCAAAATAGCCACAAGGGAAAGTCTCATGTGGTCTCGATCCAATCTGTGTGGCCGATTTATTTCCCTTGTTCTTGTTTATAGGCTGAGTGGGGCAGAAATGAATAGCACCTAAGATTTGATGAAAAACGCCCAGCACAGTTACCTTATAACCATAAAAAATAGCCCTGTTGCGAGCCTTCCACATGATCCAAGTCATATGGTGGGGAATATAATAGAGGGCAGAGCTGGGATGGTAATTTGATGCCCAGAATTCAAAGAACTCAGTAATAGGTACAGCTTCAGGAGGTAATTTCAGCTGCAATTGATCACATAAAATTCCCAATACATTTTTCCAAACAGGACAGCACAAAAAGAGGTGATAAACAGTTTCATCATTTGAATGACAAAGAAGACAGATGCCCGGACCATGTTTACCTCTTTTTTGTAAATTGTCCCATGTGAGAATTTTATTTCTCAGCACCAACTAGGAGAAACATCCAATTTTACGTGGAAGATGACCTGTCCATAGAGAATTGTACAACCTGCTACCTAACGCCAGATTGTAAGATTTTACAATGCAATCATATACACTGTCAGCAGAGATTGCGCCATTATATTTGTTATAATCCCAAATTATAGAATCTGGTTCTGATGAAAGTCGAATACCATTGAGATCCAAATTCCTTGTGAAAGTATCCCATATTACTTTCTAGTCACCTACCAACAACAATTCATCTGCTGAGTACCAATAGTGATGGGCATCAGGTAAAGTATTGTGGGCATGCGCTAGTGTCTTGATATCCAAGTCTTCGAGATATGTTCTCAAACCATCCGGGAAGTGGAGAGAGATAGGATTGCCGATCACTGGGTCGATTCCAATAATGATATCCCTTCCATTACCAACTTGCCATGTGAGGTGACAACCCATCCAAGGCAATGATTGGAGAAACCCTCTCCAAATTGCTGATACACCACATGTACAAAACTTTTTATTTCGAAACCAAGAGATCACAGAAGACTGTTTCATGTATTTAGAAGTAAGAACACGGTGCCACAGACTGTCATTGAAGAGAACATTCCATAAATTCTTAAGGCGAAGTGTTGTGCTGAACCAATGGAAATTTTTTATACCCCACCCTTCAAATTTCTTTGGCCAAGATAGGTCAGACCAGCATGCCAGGTGGAATTTTCAACTGTGTCCTGAAGATCCCCAAAGAAAGGCAAATGTAATGCTCCTTAGCTTATGTAAAATAGAAGCTGGTATAGGTGCAAGACCCATTCAGTAAACTGGAATGCTTGAGAGCACTGACTGCACAAGAATTAGCCTTCCTCCCAAAGAAAGCAGCTTATGTGTCCACAAACAGATTTTTTTTTCAAATTTCTGAGCCAGCCAATCCCAGTCCCTAGATCGGTATCCCAGGAGTTTTATGAAATACCCAAGATATTTGAATCCAAATGAATCACAGCGCAGATTGAACTATTCGAAGTGCATGGTGATCTGGTTTAATATATTAAATAAAGAACATCGTTATTATTGTTCGTTGTAATATACTGTAATATTGTTATTAAATAAACTATAATATAATATAATAGTAAATATACTGTAATTAAATAAAGAACATCGTTATTATTGTTCATTGTCAAAAGTGCGTGCGGTTATGATTCACTGTAATATACCCTCGAAACATAATAGCTTCTAACATGTAGCCTGGTCTGTATGCAAATTTCACAGCGCTTTTTAAAAGTGGTCGCATAGACAGGCGATCCAATTCGATGATATTTTGGGCATGAAACTAGTAAAATTAAATTTTGATTTTTTTTTTAATTTTAATTAATATGTTTTTAAAATTGCATAATTAGGGAAAAAAATTTAGGTATTTGAGGATCTTAAATTTATTTAGACATTTACAAACACTATCGAAATAACATAAAATTAAGATTTATTAAAAAACAATTTTTAAAATTGTGAAAAAATCTAATATAACTAAAAGAAGGAAGTAAACATTTGATAAATACAAAAGCAACTATCTTTATAAGTTCAAAAAAACTTAAAAATAAAGAAATAGACATTTCATAAATATAAAAACAAGTATTTTTGTAAGTTTTTAAAAACATAAAAATGTAAGTCATCTTCAAAAATTTAAGAAAACATCTATTAATCATTAGTCATTATTTAAAGAAACATTCATTAATCATTAGTTATTTTAAACAACTTGAAACATATCTATTTAAAACAACATATGATATAACTTGATAAAAATATAATTTAATAGATAAATAATGTGTATAATTTCAACATCTGTTTAAAATATTAAGTGGAAAGGATAATAATCATAAATTTATTTAAAATGAGTTATGAGTTTGTGTATCGAGAGTTTACTTTTTTTATTTAAAATTATTTTTGCTTAAAACATATTGAGTGGAAAAGATAATAATCATAAATTTATTTAAAATGAGTTATGAGTTTGTATATCGAGAGTTTACTTTTTTTTATTTAAAATTATTTTTGCTTAAAACATATTAAGTGGAAAGGATAATAATCATAAATTTATTTAAAATGAGTTATGAGTTTGTGTATCGAGAGTTTACTTTTTTTTATTTAAAATTATTTTTGCTTAAAACATATTTGTGGTAAAGTTACAAATGGTATGTGATTTAAGTTTTCCTATTATAGTTACACTTAAATTATATTAATAATTAATAAATATTTCCATTGATGTGAATGTTAACAATTTTGAATTGGCTCGCGTGGAAGGTGGATTAAGGGGCCTAATTCTTTAAGGTAGGCAAGGTTGAAGGCATTAATGAATTTGACTCTTCGACCTATGCGTAGTGTAATTCACAGTATTATGGCAATCATGTCATTATCGTTCATTGGTGAGCCGAATAAAATCATTTCACTTGGGCAAGTTTATGGTATTGGGCAACTTTGGTTTGGATCCTTTAAAGTGTTTCCATCTGACATTTCAGTGAGGACTTCTCTTTTACATGATTTTTGCTTCTTGGCTCTATGTTATCTTCATCTCCATATCCCAGCACACTTTGGGTTAGCTTTCCTCTTCCCTTGCAACTTCACGCACGTGATTGTGATATTAGGTGCTCCTTTAATGTAGCTGAGATGTCTAGGGGTTGGTGCAAGTTAATGCTGGTTATTTATGACACGTTCATTGCAATGGACTTCTGGAAAAAAAGAAATATGAACGTCAAAAAACAATATTAGAGGTACCTACACAACTTTTTGGAATATGGCATAAGAATATGAAACGTGGACAATCGGACTACCTTCCAGAACATATAACTTTTATTTATGGAAACTAAGTATAAATCCCAAAAAATGAGGTTCTTTTAGGGTTGGTATGTTATTTTTTTCCCAAAAAATAATGAATATGTTTGCGTTGGTCCACGCGTTTGGTATGCAAATGCTGAAATTTTGTGAAACAAGTTATATAGAGTTGTAGATAACAGGTGTGTCTAGTGCAACATTATTTTTTCATATTTATTTATGTTATATATATTTTTTAAATTAAGGAAGTCAATGATGCCCTAAAATGACAAGGTTGAGCGTTGGTCCACGACATCTTGGTCTTAACATAGTCAATGGAAGATACCTTTTTTAGGATGTAGGTCTTTGTGTCTTTTTGTGCGAGTTCTTTTCCGTTTTCTAAATAGGTGAGCCAATCAAAAGTTATAGCCAAAGCAAATAGCCTACCTTTTGTGTTAGATTGATGTTAGTCCATTTAAAATTAAATAAAAAATAGAAAAAGATAATAGATTTAAATAAAAATTACATATTCAGAATCTACATAGAGAGTTACACAAGTGTGTGAATTTTCAGTAGCAGTGGAAAAGTGTGGCATATGAAAAATCATGCACGAAATAGGAGAACTGGTACAAAACATGTTTTATGTCATAAGACATCCCAAACCACTTGGTTTGACAACCCGAACCTAAAACCAAAGCAACCAAGTCATCCACCACGTAGGTTCAACCGCATCTTCTATGAAATAAAACAGGCATGTTCTGTATCTACAGTGGATGCCTAAAAGACTACTTTGGTTTGTAGAAGTGAGGGACAATATTTGGTATCATGCCCCAATTTGCACATCCCACACACTTTTGCCTTGTCAAGTGGACATTCTTTTAGAGGATGCTTCTTCCTGCACTTAGGGAAAAACAAACCAAGTACCAGATCTTCAGCCACTTGTTTCTGTTTTTCTCTCATAACATCTAGTTGTGAAGAGATGAAACTCATCATGTTGGTTTTGAAATTCTCAAGGATATTTCCAAACTCTGCCCGAGTAGCTCCTCCACCAGCTGACTTTCGTTCCTGTAATAAAACGTCATCCTTTGTACTGGTTCGGGTAGATCCCCTGGAATATCGTCGACACAACTCCACAATGTTATCAAAGGATTTCTTGGAGATATCTCCCTTCCCTAACAAGTTAAGCATGTCCATACAGTCATCTATTATTCCTTGCAGTAGAATAATCTTAAAAACATCCCTTCCAATAGTGGTGTGTCCTACCCTCTGTACATTATACAGAAACCTTTCCAAGAAATCCTCCAAACTCTCTTCATCTTTCTGCACCATCTAAAATAATTCTTCTCTTTTATCCTTCATCCTACAATATTCTTGATATTTTCCGAGAAACACCTGTTTCATCTGCTCCAAAGTTGCGGCAGTTTCACCACCCAAGCTCAAAAACTAGCATAGGGCATTGTATTTTAAGGTAGAAATAAATATTTTCAACTTTTGCTCACTAGAGGTGTAGTCATAACTTTGACAGAGAATGTCGAACTCAAAGAGGAACTCGTTTGGATATTCTATGGCCTTTCCATGAAAGCAGGGTAACACTGAGGGTGAAATGTTCTTCATGGTAGCCTGTCTTGTTCGTTGCTGAATGGGGAACTGGAGTGTGGCAACTGTCTCGTCATGCTAGAGGTCACCATCATCATTACGATTTTCCCCAACTTCTTCCTCACGATCGTCATGGTGACGTTCGCTATTCATTTTTAACTCCTCCTCTTCTTGTTTTTTATTCTTATAGTCTTCAAACTTCTGTCGAAACTGTAACCACTCCTCTTTTGTAACTTCCTTTTCATCTATTTGGTAGAACTCCTCTGGTCCACCTAGTCCCATAGAACTACCCCTATCTCATGGACTTTCTTCCACAGGACACAAGATGGTGTCGCAGCTCCTACTATTCACTCCACCTTTGACACTGATGCTTCCATCCTAGGAGAAACAAGGTTTCTTCTGATAGATGATGGTCTTTGATTTCAAGTTCCAGTAGAAGAATTATCCTTGGAAACTAAATCATCAATGAATGTCCTTCTCCCTAATCCTGGAATATAGCCATGACCTTTACCACCTGCCAAGTTAGTATTTTGGGGAGTTCTGGGAATATCTCATTGAGTTCGTCTTGTGCTCATGCAAACCTATAAATCATGCAAGCTTAAAATCATACCTATTGATTAAAATACCAATTCAACTACTAATGATTCCTATCAATTACCTTCCCCAGCAATGGCATCAAAATGTTGGGCACTCTATATACTCATTAATTTCTTAACAAGAAGATATTTCAATATTTAATTGTCAACTCAGGGAAGTATGTTATTTCAAAGGCACTTAGCAAAGTATATGCATAAACATGTTCAGTAGTTGATAAATAAAATAAAAGTCACTCAGTTCTAATTACTACTCATCCAACTCAGCTCCCTATAAGAAATCAAAATAACATTACCCATCTAGGAATTGAAAAGAACTTCTATTTCCTATCATACTAATCTAAAGGTTTATGATCTAAAGAGGAAACCGCCTAGGATTAATTTTGCAGGAAATGAAAGTCTAATTTACCAAATCATAAAGATCTCTACTTATTACTCAAGCAACAAATTCATCAAAGAAAAGGACTAATCTAATCAGAAAACTCTAGAAAGATAAATAGCACACACAACACAAGAGTTGAGCAAGTCTGTAACAACTTCTAAAACACCTCTGCATAACAGAAAGATTAACTACACAGTCGACTGTCACACCAAATCACCTACAACAAACCAAAGGAAAACTAATTGATGCAATAATTAACCAAATGCAGTCACAACTAACCATGTAAATGTATCACACTTAAATTCGACACAAAACAGAAATAAAATACTAAAGCATCTAAACCACCAACAACTCTGTTAGAAGGCGGGCCCTGGGTTTCAAACAGAGATGTTGTTGAAATCTCACGAAGACTGCAACAGAGAAATACTAAGAATTATTACCCTTTTATTAATTGGATAAAAATTACAGTTACAGTTACAGCCACTTTGCTATCTCTTACAATCTAGGAATGAACCCTTGGATCTCCTTGCTTGCGTATATTTATACAAGAGAAAATCTAGTCTGTTACACCAATTTCAGGAAGCCATGAATATGTTTGATCTTTAGGCTTTCAAATCATCAAAACAATTACAACTAACCATTCCTTGCATAAAATCAACTTAGGAATAAATAATCTTTTACTGTGAGTTGTTCCGCGAACTAACATGCCCAGTGAATTGTAGAAGATTCTTGAGTTCAGTTGCAAGCGTGAAGGAACACCCGATATTCCTTCTACATTAACGTTGACCGCATATTTTGAGGAGGTAGTTGAATCCAAGTGGGATGATCTTCCAAATAGAACAAGTTGTTGTATTTGTGTTGCCTAGATATAATAGGTTGTTGTAGTTGTGCCACCTGTGATTCTGAATCCTTCTTTCAATTCATCGACAAATCAGCACAACTAAAGATAAAATCCATAATTATAAGTAAAACCAATCATAAAAAGCAATAATAGATAATGATTTATACCTATTATATTTATGTCTGTTCGTATGAAAAGAATAACGATCCAGCTACAACATAAGGATGAAAACAGGGGAAAAGGTGGAACAGAGTAGGGAAAAATGATGGGTAAATTCCAAACCCAACAAGAATAATAATTGCTATTACACAACGAGTTGAATAAAAATAGGATAAATATTCCACTCAATAATATTCACATTATGGGTGAATATATAATACAACAACAAGGAATAATTTGAATACTTGAAGAGGCAGTTGAATATACCAACCGAGACTGACTTAGGAGCTAACTCACTGTGGCAAAATCACCATTATATCTAACTAGTGTAACTCTAGATCACTAAAATAGTTAATAACGAGTTAAGTGAAGAGGGTAGTGGAACAAAGGCTCTTATATTCCCTTGAATCATGCAAACTAGATCTAGAGAATGGGATCGGAGCACAACTGGACATAACTCAATACCTACTAGAGTCAACTGCTGGACATTGTTGGTGACACTCCGAGTGGGTTTCTAAATTATATGGATTGATCCCTAGAGCAACAAAATGCATGCATATAAGTGTAGTAAGTGGTCGATGTCTAGTAGATGTGTCCCACATGCACTGGTGAAGTGATCAATACTTCCTATGCTAGGGAAATAAAAAATAGACTAATTTGGGGAAAGGGAGGATTAATAATAATCCTAACACTCAAAAAATTTCCCAAGATCATGTTCATGAATTTAGTATTCCCATCAGTCTGGGAATGGTATGTATAAATTAACTACAACCTCGTGTAAATTTTCTTCCATAGGGTTCTCCAAAATTGATCCATTATCTTGGTATTTCTATCTGAAGTGATGCCAGTTGAAATTGGTAAAGGTGCATATAGTCTTATATTTTGGCTTCTACCTTTGGCATGTTGTCACACTTGAAGCTATCGGATCCACTTATTTAGGTTCGTCATCATCCTTATCCAATAGTACTTCTCCTCGACCAACACTTTGGTCGTGTTAATGCCAAAGTGTCCCCCTAATACTTCACTACACAATTCCTTGATCAGGTTCTCACTCACTAATCCTCTAGGTATGCATAATTTATGCACTTTAAACATGTATCCCTTTTGGATAAAATAATCCAAGTATGGAGTTTTATCAACACTCCATGGCTCCTTCAAAACCTTCCATGCATTGACAAAATCCTCATTAACTTCATAGTCTCCCTTCATCGAATCTAACTCTATCTACTTAATGTGTCGAATTCCTTATTAGTCTTCCCCAACCTGTGTTTCAACACAAAGGTATAACTCTACAAGAACTTGACCCAATTCATTTTCCCTTGAGTATTCATGATCCTCAAATCTTGGTGTTAGATGGGATATACTCCTTATCAGTTGCAATCCAATCCACATATCATTGACCATTATGGCCTCAAACTCTGAAAACACTTCTTAGACATCTATTTATACATCTCCAATCGGTTTGTTGATAATTGGGCCCTTGGGAATGATTGCGAAGTAACATTGATGCTTCTTTTCCTCCTTTAGAAAATCCTTCACTAAAAAAATTAGCACTCGCTTTTCCCATATGCCCCTTTCCTTTCCATGGCTACTCTGCTCCTCATCCAAAGGAATCAATTGAAATATCTTATTGTATTTCTCTCTTGTAAATTTGTTCTTGTGACCTCCTTACACCATGTTTCAGTCTATGGGGACTACGTTGCATAACAAGATGTCGTATAGCCCTCCAATATTGAAGTTGATAAGGAGATTTTTCCTCAGCATAATGTGGTGACCCTTCTACAACCATCACCCTTTATAAGTGTTTGGGTGTGGTTAGCAATCCAATCCCGACTTATCAATCACCTTCATCGAGACTAGATTTTGTATACTTACCCCATCGATGATGGTCATGCAACATCTGTCTTGAATATTCACCATTTTCTAAAAATTGGACTTCCTTTGTGTCGGCTCCCTATCCTCTTATTGTATAGATTGCAATAGTGTTGTTTTGGTTATTAGGTTTTGACCTCCTTTGGGCATGAATTCATTATTTTTTCCCTTCACAGTCAAACTAGATTCATCATCTACACCCCTACTTCTAGACTCATGTCAACCTATGGTATGTGGGATCTATGGAATTCATATTCCTTGTGTCCCAACTCACGACACTTGTAGCAGGAGATATTAGGTTGGCCTACATGTATTCCTCCAAAATATCCTCTACAACTATTATTGCCTATACCTCTAGAGTTCTCACCTCCTCATTGTTACTCAGGAACCTTATTTCAGGTTGCACTCTCTTCTTGTCACTCATCATGGATTTCTTCTATTCTCACCTCAGTGGTCTAACCTGTGGTGACAAAAAACTTATGGTTTTGATCAATCAACTTTCCTCTACTCCTTGAAGTCTATCTAGACATTTTTTCCTTTACCTTTAGAGCTAACTGATAGTATTCTCTGTTTTTCTTGAGCCTAGACAGGATCAACTCATCCTGAATGGAATACTTCATTCCATCCACATATCTTGTGACTTCCTCCTCCCCTTCATCTGTCTGTCCCAACCTAATCAACAATTGATATAATTCCTCAATGAATTCTTTCACAGTCATCTCCTTTTAGCGCAGGGCTTACAATTACCTTAACATAGAAATAAAATAGTCAGTGGGAAGAATCGTATCCTTCAACTTGGAGACCATTCTATCCTAGGTATTCACTTTATCTTTTACCTTCTTCACTCTATCAGCTTCCAGATTGTCCCGCCAAAATGAGGCAGTTCCTTTAGCTTCAGACATGAAACTATCACCCTTTTGGGGTCTTCCATCTACTCTATATTGAATTATTTATCCAACTCTCTGACCCAGTCTATAAGATCCTAAGGATTCAAAATTCCTTAGTAGGTAGGAATATCCATGTTAGCCTTACCCATCATTTTTGAAAAAAAAATCAATATTTTTCCCTCTGGGTCTTCTTCTTATTTATTTCCCAACACATTTTCTTCATCCTCAACTTCCTCATTAGTATGGTTGATGGTTTCAGTAACATATCCCCATTGTTGTGCCTCTTTCAAGTCCATTAACTCATTCTTCAATGTCCTCATCATCTAGACACATTCATTGAATGTTTGACAATCAATCATGACCCTTATTCCTTTGTGTTCTCATCTTCCATGAATGTTAACACCACTATGAGCCATCCTTTCTATTACAATAACTAAAACACCACTTCTAGAAACTCTACATAAGTGCACCTGAAGTCTATTTCCAGATATGATTGCAATTGGACCTTTTAGGAAATACAAATTCCTACTCTGGTACCAACTGATGCATTATATGCAACATGGGTAGATCAACTACAAACCAATCTACACAACGACAACACAAAAAAATCACACAACACATAGAAGTTTGCCAGGGATTATAGTTTTCAATTAAACAAAACAATCTCTTTATAGAGGAATTTAAAACATGATTCTAATCTTGCATTAGCTAGAACAAACATCGACTCTCTATTAACCTCTCATCTCTCAGAATGGGCATCAAAATTCTCTACACTCATATTAGACTAGAAAACGTCCAAGAGTCCCTTTACTTTGTACATAAACTGGTATTTATTGTTGATCTATGGTTCTCAGTCTTTTGACTCTCCTTATAGAAGTTACACATATTCTTAGGCACCACCATAATCCAATAAATACTTCATGTGGCCTCTCTCTACAGGTTCTGCAATTTGGCATTCTACACAGCCGCCCTAACTACTCTACAACTATTCTGCTCCTCGATATCCTAGTTGAACATACGGTTGTCATATACCCATCATCATCATCGTCTTGTCTTGCAACTTCCTTTCTTCATGTTGATGTATTTGTAACTTCTAAATGTATTCACATGTATATCTTATGTACTGTACGCCGATGTTCCTATCGGGAGTATCAGTAATGTTATCAAGTCATGTCAGTCCCCGATGTTCATATTAGGAGAATCAATAATGTAATCAAGTCATGTAAACTCATAGACGGTAACCCTTCTTATTGTTCAAGGGTTAAAGTCCCCGCAGTTGTGGGACACTAGGGTTATTAGACTATCCTAGAGAATTCAGCCTTGGTGAGTTAATGTCAAGTCAGAAACTAGTTTAAATAGAAAGTGAGTCTTTCTATTTATCACACAGACACTCACACTCAGTTGTAGCACATAACTGAGAGAGAGAAGAAGCTGGGACAGGAGAGAGAGAGACAACTACTGTCAGGAGATCATCTTTGTATCTTTGGGTTTTACTTTTGGTGCTCATTCTATCTCTGAGGAAGTTGTGGGGTTTTCTCCTTTATGGTTTCCTCGAGGAAATCTTTGTGTTCATTGTCTCTTGTGATTGATTGTTGTACTTGTTATTATCTCGGTTAATATCCTAAGATCATATTGTTGAAATAGATAAAAATATAACATGGTATCAGAGCTAACGTGAGAAGAAGACACTCTGCAATTGCTGAAGCTAGGGCTTCCTACTTTTTGGATCTCTCTCCATATATTATCAGCAAAAGGAGGCTAGGCTAACTCTCCTCTCTAGGGCGCATCTTTCTCTCAAAGCAGAATTTGATTCTGAGCATTTTCAATTTTTGACCCGACACTATTGCGGGAAATTAGGGCTTTCCACAGAAGTGGAATTTTTGAGTGAGCCCAGGCTAGGATTGATGTCCTCCCCAAAATCAAAGGTTAGAGATCAAAATCAAAGTTTCTGGTTGGAAAGAACTTTGGTAAAGTCAAAGCCTAAATCCGCTCTTGAATCAGAAAACCAGCTCTGCAAAAATTCAGCTCCAGATCTAGTTCGAACATCTTAAATTGGTAAGATCTAAATATTTTGTATTTCCATTTGAGGTTCTCTGTTAAGATGTCTCATCATACCAATCTTGATGAAAATATTGAGGGAGATGACAACTTCCAAGCCTAGAAGTATAGGATCCCCCTAGTCCTGGAAGAAAATGAATTAGACTCCTACATAAGTGGAGAGGTTCTAGTTCCAGAAGGAGGTGAGGCTAAGGCCTTACACAAAAGGAAATTGGTCATGGTTAAGAGGATTATTTTTTTATTCAATCAAGGATCACCTTATACCTCAGGTGTCCTCCCTAAAGACACCTAAAGAGATGTTTGATTCCCTGACCAAGTTATTTGAAGGGAAGAACATAAACCGGAAGATGATTATGATAAATCAATTGAAGAATGTAAAGATCCATAATGTGGAGACCATATAGTCTTACTTTAAAAGGGTCTCTCAGATCAAGGAACAGCTTGAAGCGGTAGATGAAGAAGTAGAGAATGCGGAATTTGTGATGACCAACTTGAATGGTCTCCCTAGGTCTTGGGAGTCTTTCATTCAAGGGATTTGTGCCAGAAAGAAGCTAGTCAAGTTTAGTAGACTGTGGGAGGAATGCTGACAAGAAGAAGCTCAGATAGTAGCTCGAGAAGAAAATATGGGAAGTGAAGATCAAGCTCTCACAGTACACTCCAAGAAAAGCAGAACAAACTATCACAAAGGTAAGCACTCTCACCAGAAAGATAATCCTAGAAAATCTAACGAAGATTTGTCTAAAATCAGAAGCTATACATGTGAAGAGAAAGGACACTATGCTAGAGAATGTCCTAGAAATAGAAATGGCTCTCACAAGAAGAAGGGAAACAAGAAAAGACATCATGCTCACACTACAAGGGATGATGAACCTCCCAGAAAGAAATCCAGGGAAGAAAGTGATGATTCTTCAAGTGATTAAGAATATGTGTTGATCTCTTCCCTCATGAGAACTCTCACACATGGAAGCAATGACTGGCTTATAGACAGTGGGGCTTCCAAACATATGACAGGATTCAGGGAGTCCTTTGTGAACTTATCCAAACATGAGTCACCTCACAAGGTGAAACTTGGGGATGACTATCAGTATCCCCTAAAATGTAGTGGTGAATCCTCCTATAAACTAAACTCTGGAAATTCTATGAAAATGAAGGATGTCTTATTTGTACCAGGACTAAAGAAGAACCTTCTCTCCATCTCAACATTAGACGCAAAAGGAATGAGAGTTGCATTTATAGATGGCCAAGTCCTCATGTGGCCAAAAG
The DNA here is from genome assembly GCA_001517045.1 of Pseudotsuga menziesii. Lineage (NCBI taxonomy): Eukaryota > Viridiplantae > Streptophyta > Pinopsida > Pinales > Pinaceae > Pseudotsuga > Pseudotsuga menziesii. The sequence continues at coordinate 55,309 of LPNX010164348.1, forward strand.
GAAAGACTATTGACGATGCAATAGTAATTGGAGAGCAAGAGGGAGGACTATACAAATCGAAGGGCCAACCAGAACAAGATTTGGTTCATAACTCAGTAGAACTAAATGAACTTTGACATAGAAGGCTTGCACATGTGCACTATAGGTCACTACCACTCGCAAGAAAAGCTATTGAAGGTCTTCCATAAATGCAGGAAAAACATGAAGGTGTATGCAAAGGATGTGCGAAAGGGAAGAACAGAAAGAAGACAGTGCCAAGCAGCGAGAGCAAGGCAAAAGGAATCTTGGAAATCATTCACTCCGATGAATGCGGTCCAATATCATCTAGTTCTCTAATCAGGTATGTATATTATGTTTATTTCTTTGATGATTTTTCTAGGATGACATGGATATACTTCATGAAGAACAAGGATGAAGTATTCAACAAGTTCAAGGAATTCAAAGCCTTGATCGAGAACCACACAGAGAAAAAGATAGAGATATTTTGATCAGACAATGGCAGACAATTCACATCAAATGAATTCAAAGAATTATGCAGAGATTTAGGGATTAAGAGGGAGTTGACCACTCCATATAATCCACAACATAATGGGATTGCAGAAAGAAAGAACAGAATCATCATGGAAGCAGCAAGGGAAATGCTTCATGATCAAGACCTTCCTATGCATCTATAGGCAGAAGCTGCCAGAACAACTATGTATGTACAAAACCGTACTCCACATAGAGTACTCGAGAACAAGACACCTAAAGAAGTCTTTTCCAGCAAGAAACCAGAATTCAGTCATCTCAAAATATTTGGTTGTCTAATGTACATACACATTCTAAAAGAAAAGAGGACAAAGTTAGATCCTTCAAGAAATAAGGGTATATTTGTGGGATACTCTGAAATCTCAAAGGCTTACAGAATATACTTTCCAGGGTTCAAGAAGATCGACATCAGCAACGATGTAACATTTGATGAAGACACAACTTACAACAAATCCAGAAAGAGACTTGCAGACGACCCTAAAGAAACAGAAGTACCCATAATCCCTAATACAACAATAAATGAAGTAAATGCAGAAGAGGATCGAGAAATGGAAGAACCTCAGGAACCTGTAGATCCACCCCAGGAGAAGAATCCCCATAAGAGGAAACCTGTATGGGTACAAGGGCCTATCCAAGGTGCAAAAAGATACGGGGCTCCAGAAGAAATACACATAGAAAGGAAGAGAAGTAGGTTCTGCTCCGGATATGTAGCCCTATTATGTGACATCATTGATAAAGAACCTTCTAACTATAAAGAAGTGGTAGAGAAGAAACAACGAAAGGATGCTATGATTGAGGAGCATCCGTCGATCATGAAGAATGATGTTTGGGATGTTGTCCCAAGACCAAAAGGGAAGTTTGTTGTGACTTCCAAATGGATCTACAAGATCAAGCATGCTGCAGATGGTAGCATAGAAAAATATAAAGCAAGATTTGTGGTTCGTGGCTTCTCCGAGAAAGAAGGAATAGATTATGAAGAGACTTTTGCACATGTATCTAGATACACCTCCATCAGATTGGTACTAGCTCTGGCTACAGTCATGAAATGGAAGGTACACCAAATGGATGTCAATACTGCTTTCTTGAATGGTGTAGTAGAAGAGGAAGTGTATGTGTAGCAGCCACTCGGTTTTGAGACACATGAAAGGGATATTCATGTGTGAAAATTGAAGAAAGCCCTGTACGGTTTGAAACAGGCTCCTAGGACATGGTACGGTAGAATTGATAGCTTCCTGAATAGCTTGGGATTTACCACGAGTAAAGAAGATTCCAACCTTTACTATAAGGTTGAAGAAGGGAACCCAATGATTCTCCTACTGTATGTAGATGACCTATTTTTAACAGGTGTAGATAGGTTGATTGCAGACACAAAGAGGAAGGTGGCTGCTGAGTTCAAGATGAAGGACTTGGGTATGATGCATTACTTTCTAGGCATGTAGGTGTGGCAGAATGTGGATGGAATCTTCCTGGGACAAGGGAAGTATGTAGTAGAGATCCTAAAGAGGTTCAAGATGATGGACTACAAGACCATGACCACACCTATAACATCGAACCTAAAGCTATTGAGTGATTCTTCATCTGAGTCAGTTGATGCTATGATGTATCATCAGATGATTGGGTCCTTGATGTACCTGATGAACACGAGACCAGATATTTGCTTTGCTGTGAACACATTGAGCCAGTTCCTGACAGATTTGAGACATGTTCAGTTGATTCCTACAAAGCATATCTGAGGTACTTGAAGGGTACAGTTGATTATGAGCTCAAGTATGAGGCGAATCAGAAGATTAACCTGGAAGGTTATGTGGATTCAGATTGGGAAGGCAGTGCCATTGATAGGAAGAGCACTTCAGGGTGCTGCTTCAGTATGGGATTAGGTGTGATCTCTTGGTTTGGTAAGAAGCAATCCTGTGAGGCACTGAGTATAACCGAAGCAGAGTATGTTGTAGCTTGTTTGGCTAGTTACGAGTCAGTGTGGATGAGGAAGCTACTATGTGACCTGTTTGATCTCTAGATGGATTCTACTTGTATATATTGTTACAACCAGATTTGTGTGAAGTTGTTAGAGAAACCAGTGTTCCATGACAAGTTGAAGCATATCGAGATCTAATATCACTATATCAAGGATATGGTGTGGAGAAGAGCAGTAAAGCTCCAATATGTTGCAACATATGAAGAGATAGCTTGTGTGTTGACCAAGCCATTAGCTAGAGTGAATTTTGAGTACTTCAAGGATAATCTTGGTGTTCTCTAGATCAAGGTTTCTTCCAAGGGGAAGTGATGAGTCTGGGAGCCTTTCTGACATGGTAGGATTGGTTCCTTCCACAGTCAAATGTAAGTACAGAGCCTTTCTAACATGGTAGGATTGGTTCCTTCCATGGTTAGATGTAAGTGCAGAGACATTCTAATATGACTGTGGGATTGGATCCCACATGACCAGATGTAAGTGCAGAGCCATTTTGATATGACTATGGGATTGGCTCCCATATGATCAGATGTAAGTGCAAAGCCATTCTAATATGACTATGGGATTGGCTCCCACATGATTAGATTTAAGTGCAGAGCCATTCTGATATGACTGTGGGATTGGCTCCCACATGATCAGATGTAAGTGCAGAACCATTCTGATATGACTGTGGGATTGGCTCCCACATGATCAGTTGTAAGTGTAGGGCCTTTCCACAGATGATAGTAGGCATGTCCTATCATGTCAATGGTTGTAAGAGTTGGGCCTTTCCGCAGATGATAGTAAGTGTGTCCTATCATGCTGATGGTTGTAAGAGCTGGGCCTTTTCACAGATGGTAGTAGGTGTGATCTACCATGATGGTGATTATAAGTGTTGGGCCTTTTCACATATGGTAGTAGGTGTGTCCTACCATGCTGGTGATTGTGAGTGCTGGGCCTTTTCACATATGATAGTAGGTGTGTCCTATCATGGTGGTGAATAAGTGTTGGGCCTTTCTGACATGGTTCTTGGATGTGTTCCTCCCATGGTCAGATGTGAGTGTTGGGTGGGCCTTTCTGACATGGGTCTTGGATGTGTTCCTCCCATGGTCAGATGTGAGTGCCGGGATTTTCTGACATGGTTCTTGGATTTTTTCCTACCATGGTTAGATATAAGTGTTGAAGAAGATGAATACCTACATGGAGGCTAGGCCTACAACCAACATGAAAAAGGGAACTTCATGTGATGAGTAGAATTGAGAGATAGCACCATTTGTTCGAGATAGTGGAAGACTTGATGATGATCCAGTGATGATCTAGACTTGATGATGGTCTAGAGTTGATCTAGTGATGAATACTTGTGCTGATAATTGTGTCGAGAGAATACCTTCCTAGTTAGGAGGGAGTGTTGATGTATTTGTAACTTTAGAATGTATTCACATGTATATCTTATGTATTGTACCCCGATGTTCCTATTGGGAGTATCAGTAATGTAATCAAGTCATGTCAATCCTCGATGTTCTTATAAGGAGAATCATTAATGTAATCAAGTCATGTAAAGTCATAGAGGGTAACCCTTCTTATTGTTCAAGGGTTAAAGTCCCTATAGTTGTGGGGCATTAGGGTTATTAGGCTCTCCTAAAGAAGTCAGCCCTGGTGAGTTAATGTCAAGTCGGAAACTAGTATAAATAGAAAGCGAGTCTTTCTATTTATCACACAGACACTCACACTCAGTTGTAGCACATAACTGAGTGAGAGAAGAAGATGGGACAAGAGAGAGAGAGATACAAGTGCTATCAGGAGATCATCTTTGTATCTTTGGGTTTTACATTTGGTGCTCATTCTATCTCTGAGGAAGTTGCAGGGTTTTCTACTTTATGGTTTCCCCAAGGAAAATATTTGTCTTCATTGTCTCTTGTGATTGATTGTTGTACTTGTTATTCTCTTAGTTAATATCCTAAGATCATATTGTTGAAAGAGATAAATATATAACACTTCATATGGTCGATATCCTCATTTATCTCTTCCTAACCTTCCTATCAATCTTGTCATCTTTCATAAGAGAAAAAATTCGAGGGGTCCCATAAATTCCTATAAGGAAAGCCAAGGGGAGGGTAGTTGTAGGTGCTACAAAAACACATCTCAAAACTCCATTAGAATAAGAAATTCTTCCAGCTTTACTTCAATTTCTATACCAAAATCTATCACATATACTTCATGTAACTTCCATCCTTTCCTTGCACTACATTTTAACTACAAGGAAAAGATCTTCTTTGTCGATACCTTGTGAAATATATCATTTATGGTTCTTACATTTCTTTTACCATCTTCACATGTGAAGGTATTTTTGTAGCAATTTAGAATAATTTTATGCTAATGTAACCAATCCATTCGTATGATCATATCATAGGATCCCAGTGACAAGATATACAAGTTTGATATTTTTGACATTGCATCATGTTATAAGGTACAATCTTTAATAAACTCTGATAACTTATTTGGCATCCCTGTAGCTAGCTAAACCAACCAAGCTTGGTTAAATTTACTTTTTTTATATTATACATTGGTAAGCAATTCTAGGGGAAATATATTTTTTACAAGATCCTAGATTGATGGGGATTGTTGGAGGATCCTAGTTGGCCAAGATGACTAGATCCTCCAGTCGACTAATTGTAGATTATGTTGACATCATAAGTCATGTCGGTTAGTTGAATCGATGGGTAGTTATGTAAATTGATTGTAAATCATATATATAGGCTATAGATTCGGATAGAAACTTGGTTATATTTCATGTATGAACCCTTGTGTGTACTTGATTAGTATAAGTTGTTATTCTATCTATCATTTCTTGTCTCTTATTTGTATCATTGTGATATGAATCTATATGTGTATCATTGGCAACCTTGCAATTTGAATGATTACAACATTGGTTCTGTTGCCAGTGGTACATATATCAAATGAAAATGAGTATGCAGATGATATTAGAGCAGGAGATTAAGGATTCGTGGGAGTGTAAGATAGAGAATTACCTATAGAATTACGCTAGAAGAAACATGCTGACTATTGCTCAAGCAAAGGAGAATTATTCTCTGAAACACAAGAAAATTTTGTCAAGTTCGTCTCACACACACTGAAGAAGCTACTAGATGAAAAGTACGGTGGGTCAAAAAGAATGCCAATTACTCTAGAAACTAACAAGGGGAGGCCACACAAATTCTTCAGAGTGATTTGAAAGAACTGCTGATGAATTATGTGAGGAGTGAGTTGTCAAATAAAGGGTCTTTTTCAATAGCCTGAAAGAGAGATTCTATAACGACCTCATCAAACAATTGTTGTGTTCATTTTCGACACTTTTGTTCAGATTCCTGATCGATAGAGGTGAAGGACACATTACCAAGGCTTGTCCACTATTGATAACACCACCAAGCAACAAAAACTGAGAGTCAAAGAAAAACGAGTGGGATAAATTTGTCCAATAAAGAGAGTGGGAGTACTTCCTAAACAAATAACCAGTTCCACCCTAGTTTTCTAAAAAGATTTCGAGTCGACAATGGGGGGTAGCTGGTCATCTTCTGAGTAAAGTAGAGAAATTCATGGTCTACTTATGAAGAAAACATCGAATCTAGCAATGAAAAGTCGAACCAGAAAAGAAAAAAATTGAACAATCACACACAAAATCACTCCTTATATACAGAAAATAGAACGAGAAAAGAGTAGAAAGAGGCGGGAAGAAATTAGAGAGAAATTTGTTGTGCTCCAACAATAAATAATGATGAATTGAGTTATAGAACTAGAAGGAAATTCGACAGAGTCAGGTCATGACCGACAGGAAGAGGGAGTTGATGAAGAAGTGTCACCAATGGATGAAGACTTGTGGATAGAGCGAGGTAGAGCTCTCCAAGTAGACATACCCCATAATATAACGCCACATTCCCCTTCAAATATTATTCAGAGTGTCTGAGTGTGAGATATTGTTCAAGAAGACCTAGGACTACGAGATGGCCAAGAATTTTTAAGGATTCGACTATACGGTGATGGAAATAATGTCGATCATCTTGTAACTCATCGACCATGAGAAGGGAATTGGGTTACTTTTCAACCCTATTCGTCCTATCACATTTTTCACCTACTTTACTTAGATAATGAAGGAGAACCTCCCTGACCAATTCTAGCTTTAGATAACACACCAGACCAGTCGGTGTCACCAGCAAGGGTACCCTAGTTTTAGCAAAATTTTACATGGGTATCGTCAAAAGCAGTCAACATAAATCAACTTATAGTCGAAAGTGAACCAATTGTTACTGAAAAAAATTTCGACGGAAACAAAAGTTATGTTGAAAATAGTTGTGAAGAAAATGAAGTTAGAGAGAGTCACCCACCACCACCAGCATCACCACCTCCATCGTCTAAAGGAGACATAGACGCTAAAAATATGGTACTCATGTCTGTCCACATTCCCCTCTATGAGGGAGATGAAGACCCCAAATGACACTGGTTCGTATGTGAGTCGATATGGGAAGAAAACACTGTTGCTAGCTAAGAACATCAAATGGTGCATTTTTTCGGTGCTCTTCGTAAAAGAACACTAACTTGGTATATGAAATATACGGAGAAACCACCGAATGCAACAAATGATCAAATAAAACAACAATTTATGTCATTCTTTAAAAGTCCTGATGTAAAGCATCTTGTAACAAAGAAGCTGAAGACCACAACTAAAAAACTGACTGAAATAGTTCGGGAATATGAAAAAATATTTAAGGATTTACTGAACCAGTTGGAATATAACATAGACTAACAATTACTAATTCAGTTGTTTGTTGCTGGAATGCTACAGAGAATTCGAATTCATATTCGACTAGATAACTTTAACACATATGAATATGCACTGACCAAGGCATTACAGATCGAAATGGATGAGGATTACCTTGTAAATCCTATTGATAGATGTATTGAAGAACAACTAGAAAGCATGTAGAAATCAATACGTGAAATTAGCCTCAAGGGACACAATGTATGGTGTACTAAATGCTTAATGGCTCTCCATACAAAATACTACTATGGATAGGACGACCGTCGACAAGATATTAGGTCCGTACAATGGAATTTATTTTGTGATATATACCAGGAGCATGACTTACATACAACATGAAAAATGAACAAGCTCACTAGTTGGAAATCTGTGAAGTCAAAAGTCACTCAACAACAGAATGTCAGTTAAACTTGAAAAATCGACATAACTATCAAGTAGTTTATCAGACGAATGTTGTCACGCAAAACAACAACGTTGGAAATAATGCAAGGAATAAATATTACGACTGGAGAAATCAAAATAACAATCAAAGGTATGACTACCACAGATACGTGTGTCGATACGAAAACTATAACCGATGTGGAGGATTTCAAGGTCGAGGCTGATATTTTGAAAATCAAGAAAACAGACCATGTCATCTCATCCAATACTACACATGCTTAAATGAAGGACATCGATATGAAAATTGTCCATACAAGGACCGGATTGACCTGAAATTTTGTGCAAGTTATGGAGTAGGCGACCACTCTTTGGATGATTTCCCTCCGATGCTTGAAATATTTAACAATAAAAACAACGTTATTGTCTTTTCTAATGTTTGAAAGTGTGATATTGATCAAACTAAAAATTTACATATTGTTACTCGACAAGGAACAATAATTGGCATGGACAATCCACAAATAAGTATCATAAAAAGTAAAGAAGATTATCCTAAACCTACGTAACAAAAATGACTATATAATTATGCATCGAATATATTCCAAGAACTAGTTGCATAGGAAGAAAATGATGACTCTCAACATAATATTACTAAAGAACTAATTAAACTAATAAATATTGATGATTCAGCTGCAAAATTAATTGATTTAATGTACAATCTTAAAAATAATTATGGCGAAGATAAGCACGATAAAAGTATATGTACCCTTAATAAAAAAATATTAAAATGATTGCGAACGATTAGTCGATCCTTAGATTGAAGGATATCAAGTCCGACAAGTCCTTCTTGACTTCGGATCGCAGGTAAACATAATAACCAGAGACACATGGGAACAACTTGGTAAACCCCAACTAAATGAATCTGGCATATATTGAAAATTAACAGGTCAAGGATTAATCGAACCCATTGGTGTTTGGAAAATTTTTGACATGATTGTTAAAGGAATCTCACCTAAAGTCGACTTCAAAATAATAAACCCTAAGGAAGGATCCAATTCCTTCCCAACTTTGGTAAGTCAACCATGGGGACGAAAAATGAAGGCATCTATTTCATTAGATAAAGAAAGAATCAAACTTAAAGGAAATGAAAAAAAATTCATTGTTCCAATTCATCCATCATAGGGATAAACTTGGATTGAAACCATAGATGGAGATGTCGATGTTCGACAATTATACTAGATACAACACAATGAATATTATACATAACCTAACTTATATGGGTAACTTCACCTAGGGAATATTGATTCAATAGGTTATAACTTAGATGCAGAATTATATGATTGGGAAATAGAAAATTATGAATTACAAGCAAGGGGATGTTGGACTAAACAGGCCATTCCTAAAAAGAAAACACAATAGTGTTCTTCCGTCACTGCGGTTCCTAAAATATTTTAACAAAAAATTAGAGAGTACCCATCTGTGACACAAGTAAAAATTGAAGCATTAAGCTGAACACCATTTAGATATAAAGAACGTGAATCATCAGCACTTCATGTAGAATGCGTTTCTAAAAATATAGACAAATAAGGCTGACTCCAATGTTTGGTCAAGACATTTACGGGGCAAGATGCTTGATGGTGGGATACTCATTAGTCGAGACTACAAAAATGGAAAAAATCTTCAATTTACTTTATTGAAAGATTTGGAAGGAAGAATCTAATAACGCAGTCAAATATACAAGTCTTAACACAAGGGTTGAACCCCAACAAACATACCACTACATGTGAAAAAGAATGGAGAATACTAGCTTATAAAGGCGAGTGAGTCTAGTTGCACTTGTTTCCAAACACAATAGATGAATTACCAAATAAGTGGTATAAAATGGAAGAACGAAGAGGCGAAACGTTCACATGGAATGACCTGAAAGAAAATTTCCTCAATTACTTCACATTCTCACCCTAGGATGAATTATTGATCAAAGCATCGAAACAAATAAACACCTTCCTACAACCGACCGAAAACACATCGATGGAAAATTGACATAACCAACAGAACTCTACATGTCATAATATTCGATCGACTGCAATAGACCATTCGACAAGACTTCGACTAGAAACAAAAAACGCAATTGGAAAAATTTTCCAATGGAAAAATGATCATACCAAAAATTCAAAACCAGTCAAAACAATACTCAAAATCGGAACAACGGGAAAAGAAGATTCTGAACGAATGATAGCAGAAGATTCCCCACGATCATTTTCACAGTTTAAAGAAGGTAGTCAGCAAATTAATGAAAGTAAAGCACTAGAATGGATGGATGCAAAAGTTAAAATAAAAGAATTTGACATGTCTAACTATGATAGGCATAAAATTGCAAATATTGGAGACTGTTGGAACAAAGAGAAAACACCATAAATCATCAACTTATTAAAATAATTTCAAGATGTTTTTTCTCGATACTATAAGGATATCAAATGGTTAGTTCAAGAAATGGGTGAAATGAAGATCGACATAAAAGTCGAGGCAAAACCTATAAAGAAAATACCATATGAAATTGCACATAAATATAAGTAAATAGTAAAGAAATAAATCGAGAGCATGTTAGCAACCGGAATCATCTATCCTATCGATCAGTCAGAATGGGCAGTCCCATTGGTCGTTCAACCGAAGAAACATGACCTGACACAACTAAAAATTTGTGTTGACTTCTGAGAACTTAATAAAGTAACTCTCACGGACCCATTTCCAACTCCTTTCACAAATTAAATTCTTAACGAAGTTATAGGCCATGAGTGTTATTCATTCACAGATGAATTCTTGGGATACAATCAAGTACCTATTGCTAAAGAAGACAAAACAAAAATGGAATTTGTATGTGAATTTGGATCATTCACCTACAAAGCCATGCCATTTGGAATGGAAAATGCACCAGCTAATTTTTTCCAGAATAGTCATGAAAGCATTCCAAGAATATATATATATATATATATATATATATATATATATATATATATNAATGGCTACGACTTATGTTAGAAAGATGCTGACAGATCCAATTATCTCTCAATATCGAAAAGTTTATCTTTGCAACTCCAATCGGAATCCTATGGGGACACGTCATATGTAAGGAAGGTATTAAAGTCAAATTCACAAAAAATAAAATTATTCTCAACTTACTAACTACTAGTAAATCCCAAGAAAGTGAGTGTCTTACTGGGACATACGAGGTATTATAGAAAGTTCATCCAACATTAATCCGACATGACATATCCACTAGAAGAACTACTTAAATAAAATCGGGAGTACAAATGGACCGATGAATGCACCACACCATTCGACATTTTAAAGAAAAAATTAGTCGAAGCACCCATATTATGATTTCCAAATTGGTCGATCAAATTTCATGTACATATTGATGCATCTCACATAGAAACTAGAGCAATATTAACACAACCTAGTGATGAAGGAATGAACCATCCAAACACATACAATAGTAGAAAACTAAATAAAGTTGAACATAATTATTCGACAACGGAAAGAGAAGCACTCGAAATGGTATTTTCACGTCAAAAATATCGACATTATTTACTCACCAATCCATTTGTGTTTTATACTGACCATCAAGCACTAAAATATTTAGTTAATAAACCATTTCATCATGGAAGAATATGTCAATGGCTATTATTATTTCAAGAATTGAGTTTGAAGTCATAGTTCAACTGGGTAAAGCAAATGTGGGACCTGACTACTTGTTGAGAATCAACACAAGGGAAGAAACGACTGGAATTAAAGACGATTTACCAGATGCACATCTATTCCGAGTTGAAGTTGTATATTTCAACTTAGCAAAAATTGTTCAATTTATAGAGGAAAGACGAGCGCCAAAAGGGATGAGCAATAAAAACAAATATCCTAGCAATGAAACCTGCACCCTACACTATAGTAAATAGATTCCTATATAAACTAGGGTTAGATGAGGCATTCCATCGATGCGTTCTTGAAAATGAAAGATAAATTATAATGAATGAAGCACACTTTGGTCCAGTTGGAGGACATTTTCAGGAAGACACAACATCTAGAAAAATCCAACAGTCGGGATTATGGTGGCCGACATTATATTGATGTTGTCGAAGATTCGTAAGAAAATGTGACCAATTCCAATGACTAGGTAGACCTCTACTCAGTACTGAAATGCCTCTAATATCGGTAAACTCAAGCTTAACATTTGAAACTTGGGCGATCCATTGCATAGGACCATTTCCAATATTGGCTAAATGAACATGAGCACGATATATTATCACAATAGTAAAGTATGCCACTAAGTGGGAGGAAGCATAATTAGTCGAAACCTGCTCAAGTGAGATAGCCACAAAATTCATATGGAGAATATCCTCACTAGATTTGGTTTCCCATTAACATTGATCAGTGATCAGGCATGGGATTTTGTAAACAAAAAAATCACAGCTTTGACAAAACAATTTATGATCGAACATCGGAAGAGTACAACATATCATCCCCAATCTAATGGTACAATTGAATATTTTAACAAAAAATTGACCAGAGGACTAACAAAAATATGTAACACTGACAAAGACGATTGGAACGAAAATATTCCTGATGTCTTATGGGAATACATAAAAACATACAAACAGTCGACAGTTCAGACACCATTCTGACTTCTCTATGGACAGGAAGTAGTTGTTCCTTTACACTTTTGACACCATACTCCTATAATCACCGACATATTGCACATTGATGTTGGGAATGCTAGAAAAAAAATGATTAACACAACTATATAAATTGGAAGAAAACTGACTAATTGCAATGCAACACCAAGAAATCCAAAAGCAACAACAAAAATCTTTGCACGATCGAAATATCAAAAGTAAAATCTGTCGATTGGATACCTTGCGTTACTATAGAATAGTTGAGTAAAGGGAAACCCTAAGAAATTACATATTGAATGGATGGGTCTATACATTGTCGAAGAAATCAATGCTAAGGGATCAATTTGACTAAAAAAATACAATGGAGTGTATTTTGAAAGTTAGTTAATGGTGCTCAACTAAAATGTTATGAAGCAATAAAAAAATGGTTGTATAACTATAAAAAAATTGAAAAAAAATAAAAACTATAAAAACCTAAACACAAACACAAGAAAAATACTACACAAAATAAAATCAGTATGACAGGACCTTATACCAACTCTTAGGCAGGAAGCAACAGATTACTGTTTGGGAGATATAACCACCAATATAACTGACATGAAGAATACTGGCCACTTCACCGACACCATCACAATCCCGACACCTACTGACATAAAGAAGGGAAAACTGTCCAATCAAGTCATGATGAACATCGACATATGGAGCACAAAAGTCAGCATGTATCGAAAGAAACATCGACAACCCATCCTTCATAGTCAAATATGCGATTAAGACAACAATTAATACTCACATCCACTACACCTCCGCCCAACCCAAATAATTCCACTATAAATACCACACTAGAAGAAACTTGGACATCATTCTGCGAAGAACTAGAACACCAAAGCACCCAAAATTCTAATCCCAATTTACCCCCTTGTAAACTAGAGCATATGAGTTGACACAATGGCCCCCGAAAATCCAACTGCAACTACGAAGTCTGCATCAAACAAACTCAAGTAGCTAGAAAAAGCTAGCACACCATTGGAGACACGACTACATAACATTTGAAATGATAAAGTAGTTGAGACATCATGGAAAATTATATGGAATGAAATTAAGGATTGGGGATACAAAGATCATAAATGGATAGAGGAGGCCCAAATATTAAGTGCCAGTACAATATTCAGTTATATAAATGCACTACTGATGGATAGCTTCACCAATACAAAAGAGATAATTTCACTGTTCATTGTCAGCAAGTACCACAATGGCATGTTCTATTTTGACACACCTATAGAAATCACCAACGACCTAATCTACAGGCTCACTAGATTAACAAAAAAAGGAGAGTCAGTTCATGTTAGATTAAACCCAGGACTTGTGGAAGAATGAACAGGTACATCGGCAGGGAAAAAATCAAGATGGATGATAAAGAGTCAAATAATCTATGCCACGCCCAAGATAGCTAAAAAAATTATTTATATGGCTTTATCAAGCACTGGAAGAGGCTCCGACTTTAAGCTCGACATGCTAGAAGCAGTTCAAAATGTGTCAACAAATGGGAAACTCTACTGCTGGGATGAACATTTAGCCGACATAACCAAGCACACATGTGTAAAGTGCCAAGAGGAAGGTGCTCAAATCTAGTACCCTTCAATGATAACATGGATCACCATGTACCATGTTCAACCATTCAAGGTTAAGTTATTTAATGAACTAAGTCGAATTAAAATGTGGAATTTGAAATGTTTTGCTTCGTCTGGGTGTCGACAAGGAGAAACAACAACAAAAATTTGCTTGGACACGTGGTTCCAAGCACTTGGTTCAAGTTTGTTTTTACAGGGATTACCTATGAAGGGTATCATAGATAGCCTGGTAGACACCACGACCGTGAATGGAAGCCCTGTCACCTGCAAAAAAGAATAGAGGCCTGTTAGAAGTATGCCAATCCTCCACTTGGAAAAAGCAAGGATTAAAACCCTACAGACCCAAATGGAGAGAATACCTTCCCAAGGTGCAAAGCGAACCAATCCTTCACGCAGTGACAAATGACTATTTCCATCCACGAAAGACCAAGCATATGGTTTGAGTTTTCCCATCCTGAGGAGCATTTTCTCCGCCACCCTATCCACCACCAACGTCGTGATAATTACCCTCCTGCCTATAGTTTTAAAACCCCAAATGCGACTTGGTATTGGAAACACGATTTTATATTGGAACCACCATCATTAGCATCGTTGACTTAGTTAAGCCAAGGTTCATGGCATATGGAATATTCCATGAATGGCTCTTCATATATATATCATATGGCATACAAACTTTAAATATAATATGGCTTTAGTCTTATGACTTCAAGCCTTTTACATACAAGAACATTCAAATCATATGTGATAAATCCTAAGCATAGGAATAAAGTTTATTAAGTCTTAAACCACATTAATAATGTTAACTAGATAGACGCAGATCCAATAAACCCCAGCTTTGCGTAAAACAATAACACAAACATGAGTAGTAAGAATTGCTAGGATAAGACTTTGGTCCTTTTGTCTTCAAAAGGAAATGGAGTAGTATAGCATAGGTAGCATGCCAAGCTTAGCGGTCATAGAAAGTCTTTGTCACCTAATGAACCTACACAAAATGAAGAGAAGTTGCATTAGTTCAACATGAACTAAGTAAACCCTGTAACACCACATAGAATCAATTACCGCTCCAAGTGGTCCTATAAGGGATACAATTCCCACCACTCCACCCCTTGACAGTTAAAGGTCAAGTCAGGAATTTCCATAAACAACGAACAAAAATTACAACCGAGAAGTAAGATATAACTGAACGGGTATATGCACATGCATGACAATTAATAATCAATCAACAGAGTAATCATTTAAACCAGTTCAAGTAAAATAAACATGATACATAGTTACATCAATAACATAGGAAAACACATAGAGATGGTAAAGACAAGCTTACGACACTTCGATTTAGAAAACCATGACTGATATATTCCACAGAAGATAAGTTAATGTCCAGATTAGGTAGTAATTAAACTAGCCTATAACTTCTTTTTTTCAAATTTTGGGGACATTACAATTAGTTAGTTGGTATCATTTATATTTGAAGGATTTAAAAGGATGATCTTTAGCCAACATCGTACTAAGTGATATATGCTACCAAAGAAATAAAAAAAATGAATACAAAATTCTACACCTTGTCAAAAGATTAATAGGGTAGGCTAAAGATCGCCACGGTAGATTTTTTACTAGGGAATTATCCATACATACAAAATGTCATGAAAGACACAAGTCAAATCAATGTCTAAAACCGTGAGGGATAGAGTCACAAAAAACTAAGAGGGCGAGTTTCTTGGAGCTCAAGAGAAGGTTTCTCCATCTATGAAAATAGTTATTTATCCAACTAGTCTTCAACAAGACGTGTGCCTTGCTTGAATAAACTATTTACAATTTTGTTGTGTTCAATGAGCATATGTTGAAAGGTGATAAATGAAAATTGTTCCATTTGCAAACTAAATTTTATGCAAAGTATATTTTCAAATCACCTCGTCAATACACACTTTTAAATATCACTAGGTTGATGGAATTAATGAATGAATGAACATAAGATACTTTCTTAATACTTTGTATCGATGAATTAATGAATGAACGAACGAACAAACATAGGATACTTGAGCTCTGGAGCACCCTATTGACGAGACCTAAACCTTGAGCTAAGGAAAATTCACTAGATAAGTTCAAATAATAATTATATATATTATAATTATTGATAGATTAATAATTATTATGAAAGTCTATTATCAAGATAAATAATTATATAATAATGTAATAATATTTTAAATATATAAAAAATATAAATTTTAAATTTTTAAAATTTTAAATTAATAAAAAATTTAAACATTTATTTCATAAATACATAAAAGAAATGAGAATATAAAAAAGAATAATAAAAACCCAAAATATATCAATCAAGTACGAAGTATCCATGCTTGGATTTCCCTTTAGGTTATTCAAAATAATTTCCACGCTTGGCAAGGTTATCTGCGCTACAAAATACCATCTAATAAATACGCTTAGAAAGCACTTTGCAATATGAAATTTCATGAATATCATTGTTAGTTATTTTAGAAATTGCCCAACGCCATTACAAGTGTTTAATCCTCCTTCTAATTATTGCATTGAGAGTATATGGCATGTTTATAATTGAGTATGGCTGAGATGTTGTCACATAAGTAACATAATACATAAGGCTATGTTACATTAAGAAAAAGTAAAATAAAAATTAGATACTTTTTTAGGAACATGTAAAAAAGTTAAATAAAAGAAATTTACACCTCAAGAAAATAACCCAAGCAACGTTATGTTACATTACAAAAAAATAAAAAGTTAAAAAAGTTAGATAAGAAATTTCTACACCTCAAGAAATTAGATTCCTCTATGTACTTGGTAGATCCAAGTTTAAGATGGATCTATGCTAGTTTAATCAACTCAATTTGTTAATTAACAAACATGGAGTATGAACAACTCAATTTGTTGATTGCCAAAGGAGGATTATTGAAGGTTCCATAACACATATTAAGAGTGGGTATTATTGTAGGTGGTAGAAAAATGAAATATATATATGTGTGTGGGGGGGGAGGGGGGGGGACGGGGGGACGGGGGCAATGGTTTAATCTGAGTGGATATTGTAATATTTGCACAAGTTGATCNATTTCACTAAGGGTTTCTATAGTTACACAAAAGATAGAATATTTGTGAATAGAACACAATATAGAATTAAATTAAGAGGAATAATTTCCATTACATTAATGAATAATGATATGTGTATAATATTAATACACTCTCAAGAGAGAAAAACACATTCCAAAGAGGCAATTCAAATAGTTCACATATGGCAAGCTTAGAAGAGACCAAACCCCCCCTATATGGAAAGTATCCAACCCAAATCTAGGCTACAGGTCACAAATGGGCTAAGTGGGCTTAGATTCCATATCAATGACCATAAATAAAGCTATGAACAACTTTTTAGGGAAAAAAGGAGTAATTGGTTTAGGCAACAACTAGAAAGCTTGCCAAAGACGTCCTAGCGCTTCTAACATTTCCTAGTCAAGGAGAAAAACTCATAAAAGAAGCTTTAACTCATAAAATTAGGATAAACACAGGAAGGGTGTTTTGTACTCAAAAAAGGCAGAGTAAAAGAAAAAAGAGGGCGTATTAGTGGATAATGTGGCCAAACTATGCTTTAGGAAGCCAAAATATGACGAAACAACATGGATCTAAGACTATGAACCTAATGAAGGTGTTTTAACCTATGTCTAGATGAGATTTTATTTCAACAATCCCCTTCGCGCCCCCCCCTCCCTGCCCCAACACCTTAATCCTAACTATGTGAGTGTACTTAACAAAATAGGGCCCATGCAACTAGGCCTATGGTCACCCTTTACAGCATTTATCCATATAAATTGTGGAAAAAGGAAAAACCACATGGGGAAAATCCTTCCTAAAAAATGGACATGAAAAGGAAAACGAAAAATGCTCTCCAAACTCAAATGCTCATGTATAGAGAAATATTCTTCTTGGGAAGAAGAGAAATATGATCAGCTAAATTAGGAACAAAAAAAACTGCATGATGGAGACTGGACCATGTAGAGAAACTGAGGTACACTGACAACAAAGCGAATGGAGGTGCTCTTCATACTTGAACTTCGAACCAACTAGGGTGCCACGTCCAAAAGAGATTTGATGAGCTTGGATCTTCGAACCAAGAGTGGTTTTATCAGCTCTAGGAGAGTGAGACAAGGGTCTGAGGTGCACCAATGTGATGGAAAATGCGCCATGTTCTACATCTTCAACGAAACTTTGAGGAATTACGCCAGTCACCATAGAGGAGTAGGTAGAAATCATGAGATCAAGAGAAGAGATCTCAAAGTTTGATATAGCCTTCAGAACATCCAAGTGATCATAAGATTGTGCACCATCATCATGTGAAGTATGCACATGATTAAGAACAATTGATTTATCATCCTCAAGATAAAAAAATATGAAGATTGTGAGAACAATGAATGAATGGAAATCTCTTCAACAAGAACAACATCTCAAATGTCTTATTCATGTAGAGGTGCTTCATGGGAAGAAACAAAGGGAAGGAGACTTATACCAACTCAAACTGGTTCAAAAGTTGAAGATTTTGCATTTTCTTCTTCTTCAAGACCAACAACTTCATCCCAAGAAATGAATGAGGCTATGACATTCAAAGAGAATTACTTGAGGAGATGTTGGATTCGATCCAAGGATAATCTTCTTCTTTCTACACATGAAAGGATATGTCTAGATTGATCCAGAGCTTGAATGGATATTCAACATAATCTATGAGATAACGCATATTAGGAGACGTGGCCAAGCACATAGTTTTGAATGCTCTATCACAGTCATTTAGCAAATCACTCTTTTCATCATAAGAGGACTCATTTAAAGTTGCAATAGACACATCAAAGAGACATTGTCTCTTAAGATATGCACTGATCTTTGCTTTCCACTTAGAATAGTTGAATGGTGAAAGGAGAGGAACCACTTTGGAATCCATGAAGTTGTTTTAGATACCTATAACATGGAGAAACAAAACTTGGAGGTATGATTAGAATCAACTAGAGATTCCTACTTCAACAATAGGAACATTTGGACTGCATCACACCTCAGTAGACTCCGATGGATAAATCAAATGGCTTCAAGGCAATTTCCCAGAGATATATGTGGTAACTCCATTGCTTCTTGTGCACTATTAGAAGAATCTAAGCACAACTTTCCTGAGCTCTGATACAATGTAATATTTGCACATGATGATCTAGATTGCAAATGAAGATTTCATTAAGGATTTCTATAGTTACAGAAAAGATATAAGAATTGTGAAGAAATAATGAGTAGAATAGAATAGAGAATTAACTCAAGAGGAATAATTTCCATTACATTAATGAATAATGATATGTCTACAATTTTAATACACTCTCAAGAGAGAAATCTAATTCCAAAGAAGCAATTCAAATAGCTCACATATGGCAGGCTTAGAATAAACCAAAATATCTCTATATGGTTCAAGTATCCAACCTAAATCTAGGCTAGAGGTTACGAATTAGCTAAGCAAGCTTAGATTCCATATGAGGGACCATAAAGCAAGGTGTGAGTGGCTTTCTAGGAGAAAAATAAAGAAGAGGTTTAGGCAACAACTAGCAAACTTTCACTTTGTAATATAAGAAAGATGCTTATAAAAGTAGGATAAACTCAGGAAGGGGCTTTGTAATGCATCCTAGGGCACATGTACCACTTCCTAATATTTAAAAAAAAACTCATAAAAGTAGGAAGAGGGATTTGTACTAAGACCAGCTTAGATCCAGCTTTACCCGGCTCTATCATGCGCCGAGAGGGATCAAATATTTCGAGGTGCAAACCCTTTTTTGGAGTGCAATTGTTGAAGCAGGGTTTGCACCTCCCTCTCGGCGCATGATAGAGCTAGGTAAAGCTGGATCTAAGTTGGTTCCAGTCGTGGGCGGCAACATAAATTTTTTAGATGATCCACAGTATGTATATGTTTTTAGTTATTTTTGCAATTGAATTTTACAGTAGAATATTTTATAATCCAATTTTTACATTATAAAATTACGTGAAAGAAGCTTAAGAATAACAATGTAACAATGTAAGAAGGTGAATAAGAAGAATGTGATATGATGGAGATCTATTGTTTTAAAACAGATATATTTGATATTCATATTGAATATAACACATATTACAAACAAAGTGATATGAATATGAGCAAATTTATCAATTCTTTCACGAAATTTATCAATTCTTTCAAATGGAATCACACTTCTATATGGCTAGAGAATACTGTGTTGTTTTTTCCCTTGTTTCCTTATCTTGGCTTCACGCCAATTTCTGAATATAGCAGGCTGGATATTATTTTATGCAACCATCCATGTGTATATTGTTTTTTTTCTCTGAAATCTGTGCTTGCATCTTCTAAATTTTGTCATGTTAAAAACCAAATTTGATACAAATACTTTCATTTACAATCTCCTTATATGCCAAATTGCTCAGTAAGTTGTTAGATCAGATTTTACTTTGTTTTTCAGCTTGATACTAGTTTTAATTTGATGGATGGAATCCATGTCAGCATTTGCAAGACTCAGCTTTAAATTCTGTTATGCTAAAGTTGAATTTGATTCTCATACCTTTAAAACATAAAGGTATTTTATAAAATCTCAAAACTTTAAAACATAAAAGGTGTTGTATGGTTCTAAACAACGCTAATTAACTATATACATGTTAAACTAAATACATTTTAAAGAATTTGCAATCAAATTCTAATAACAAAAATATAAAAAAATGTAAACAAAAATTATGTGAGTTATATAAATTATTCACTCCATTAGAATATGAAACAAATTCTAATTATTAATAGAAATGGAATGAATTACAGTTGTGATCATGTCAGTGTCCAGGTTAGAGCTGATTTAATTTTTAATCTGTTGATCTGTAAATAGGTGAGAGATACCAAAACGCAGACTGAAAAGAAAACCAACACGTATTANATCACTTTCTCAGCTACCCTATAGATAGATGGATATGGAGAAATGTTATATGACTGGAATACCCACATTGCAATCTCCCCAGTGCACATTCCCTAGATACAAATCATCGATCCACTCAGCATTTATTAGGTTCTTCCTTATACACGCTATTATAGATGATCTTATCCTTCCTATAAAGTTAGGAGAGCTAAGAGGTGTGCTACTGGATGGATAGATTCTTTATTTCACCATGAGGTGTCCAGGGGGTTCCGGGGACTGCTGGTATCCTTCGTAGAAGGGAGACGTTTTAGTTTAGAGCTAACCTAACGGACAGAAGGAACTTAACTAACGGCACCTGACAAAGAGCAAACAGCTAATCTCAACCACTTGACTTGAGTCCCAGTACTGAAGTCACTTCCAGAGTTGACTTCGGAAAGAAAGACTCTCTGAGCAAAACCAAACGCACTTGCCTTTGGGGGCTCGTTCCGTCAGGCTCTAAAATCTGTGCTTGCATCTTCTAAATTTTGTCATGTTAAAAACCAAATTTGATACAAATACTTTCATTTACAATCTCCTTATATGCCAAATTTCTGGTGCCAGTGGCAAATAGAGATACGTTTACTCGGCCCCGTCGGTGAAGTGAACTCAGAGTGGATGACCTTAGCCAGGCTTCGGAATATTAACCAAGGTCGAATGTGCATAAATAACAGGTTTCTTGACTTTAGGTTTCATTTATTCATCAATCTTCTTGCAAAAGAGAAGCAGAAGGCCGCTGGTTTGCCTGTAATGAAGAACCTTTGCTTACGGAAATTGCAGTTCGGGGCTGAGAATTAAGAGTTAGAGCCGCCGATTAATTTAGGTATATACATTATCCAGGAGTTGTTCGCATAGAGCTCTGACCGGTCCGCTCATATTTGTAGGAATTGACAATCCATGGCAACTTCAATGCATTTGCTAGAAAATTTGAGGGATTGTATTCAGGAGCCTCACGAATTCTTGATTTTGTCTTTCATCTTCATCATTATGCATCTCTTCAACCTTGTCTGTTTTCATGGCTAATTCATATCAATTTTATTTTAATTTGCCATTATTTTCGCCCAATTTTGTTACATTAGATGCAGATCTAATCTGGCTTTTCTCTTTATGAATCTAATTAATGTAATTGTTAATTTATCTTACATAATACGCTACCATCTAACTGGGTATTTTATGTGTATATTCTATAGGTTTAGAAACGCTTCCATCTGTGTTCGCTGTTTGGAAGCTTACAAAGCAGTTGGAAAGCGTTTCTGGTTTCCTGTAAGTTTGAATCTCCTTCTTCCCTTCATTACTCAATGCAATTTGGTTTTAGTTGGACTCGAACATGCAGTATGGCCTTCGAATACAAAAGCAAGATCATTATAAAATCTCCTTAATTTGTGGCATATGATTTTCTTAATCCTCTTCATAAAAATATTTTTGCATCTGTGTATAGATATTAAGCCTAGTTATGGCAGCACTTTGCTGTATATAGATATTAAGCCTAGTTTAATCTTTAAGCCGACATTGTGGTAGCTTCAAATATATATTTAGTATGAGCTGACATTGTGGGAGATTTAAATATATATTTATCATGAGCCGACATTGTGCCACGTGTCACTTCCACTTTGAGCACGGAATCACACTTCTACCTCATACAGGGCTGTAGAATGCGCCTCTCGCAAAAAGGTAAAGTAAAAGCAAAAGAGAGCACATTAGTGGGTAATGTGGCTAAACTATGCTTTAAGAAGCTAAAATATGATGGAAGAACATGGATCTAAGACTAGGATTCTAATGTCTAAATGGGATTTTATTCGAACATTTATAGGATGGAGTGTTATAATTTTTCTTCACCCAATTTTTATTGAAATATGAGGTATCAAAAACGGGGGGGATTTTATTGAAATATGAGGTATTAAAAACGGGGAGCCAAAAGACCACCTTTTAAATATTGTGATTCCTTCGACCTGACACCAATAGGGAAGAAAGAGCAGTTTAGTATTATAAATTGATATTAATCTTTGGTAAAGGCTAATACAGAAATGCAAAATACGTATTTCTATAGGAGTTCATGATGAAAAACTTGTTAGTTTTATTGAAGTGAATGCAATATTTTAAAGACATGACAACGAACAATATTATGCATAGATTCATGATAATGAAATGAAGAACGAAACAACTATTGATCTCTTTGACAGTATAGATTCAATGATGATATATCTTAGAGGTAAACTGGCAATTGGAAATGTGATTAGAGCCTGCAATTCAAATAATTTAGTTTAAATGCATGTTGCACCTAATTTTAAGTGATCAAAGCGATAAGTTGCACCTGATTTTAAGTAATTAGTTATACTTTACAGTATAATATAAAAATATGATAGTAATCTTTTTAAAGCATGAAGAATTGAGTTTCCAAGTTTGTAGCCAGCCTGATAGGAGACCCATTATCAGGTTGTTCTTGTTGTTAATGCATTTTAAAAGGCCCAGAGGTTTCACATTCTAAAAGGCCTAGAGGTTTAAATGGCCAATCATGTGAAACAAACTACAGGGTTCGTACAGACTGCTATCACTCTAGGACTTTATTGAACGTAAACATTTTAGAAAGTGAGTTCTAAAGTGCTTTATAATATAGATTACAAATAGCATAACCACATTGGTTGATATATGCAGATAGCAATGTCGAAATAGAAAGAAGTCCACTTTTGCAAGCTGATATCCTTTTACTGCAATGCAAAAATACCTCGTAAGCTGTTATCCTTTGAATGCAAACATGTACCAATGAGTTAATGGATGGCACTATGTCAATGGCTTTGATGTCTTAAATTTCTATATCTCAGATTTAAAAATATAAATTTTGTTATTTCAAATTCTAAAATATAAACAGATATGATATAAATATATTCTTTAAAAAAAACTTTTTTTTCATTTTTTTTTAATAATAACATGGAAACCGTAATTAAAAATGCAATTAATCTAAGAAGGTTGAGCAATTCTCACAACATTACGAAGTCGTAGATTGGGTTCAGACACTATAACACGAGAAGTCCCTAAATAGTAATAGTTTGGATTCATACACTATAACTAAAAGGAGTTGCAGGTAATCTGAGTAGTTCTACATTGACAACAGAAAATTGGTGGAAATATTTTAAAGATTGATGATTATTTAAAGTGACATAAAAGGTTGTATACAAGACCTAATGCTGGGTGACAGTAAAAGAGAATAATCAATTAGCAAATCATCGTTGATTGACGTGACAGCCTCAGGAAACATACACGATGGAAGAGGGAATGTAGTTGAGCATAAACCTGAGAATGATCCAGTTGATTGTATGCTCCTGTCTTGGGGTTGAGCTACATTCTGAACTGAGCTCTGTATTTGACTCTGTGAATAGCTGAAAGACATATTTGAGTTGCCGATCAAATGTAAATCTCCAGCGAATTCGTCGATCGAATTATGTTGTGCTTGTATACCATTCCCGCGATGATGGAAATACCTAGTCAGTGAATTTTCCAGTATACCAAATTTCAACGTAGGGGAATGGCAATATAGATGCTTTCCACTAGCATCCAATGTTTCTTTGACGATGGTTTCTGGAGATGCCGAGGCAATAGTTTCCTGCAAATTAATCGTTTCTATTTCAACAGTTTTGGTGTGATTCATATGCGATGAGGCAGATGCAGTGCTTCCACTGGTGTACTGTATTTTCTCTTTGGTTCTTTCCCGAGCTCTTTCCCGCGCCTTGGATCTAATCTCCTTTAAACTTGCATCATGTCTGGTGCACCTTCTTGCAGTTTTAAAATCTGCCTCTTTAGGTCTAGTTTTTCTTGGATTAGTTCTTTTGTGTCGGCTGCAGAAATGCTGCTGCACAACGTGAGGTTCCGTTGATAGGTTGGCAGATAAGGAATAAGCTCCACCGATATTATTTTCCTCGTAATTAGTTATAAAGTCTGCTCTGGTGCCGTGTTTATGATCACGATGCAGAAAAGACAATGAAGAGTCTAAGCTTGTATGTTGACCGGATGCTATATCGAGGCCGGATGGAGAGATTGCAGGTAATTGCTCAATTTCGGAGCGCGACATTTGAATTAGCCATTCAATTGCTTTACCTGGTTGATCAAATCCAAGTCTGTGTTGTACATCGAAAAATTTGATGGCAGTTTCAACAGACAATCTAATTCTCCTGTCTCTTGGCCCTCTTGATGTAACAATTTTACTATGCCGATCCTTGCTCCCAGAAGGACGACAAACCTTATACATCTCCACGAAATCCCTTGAATTCATGTCACCGCATGATTTTCCTGGTTGCTTCAATAGCGACTGTGATTTCTTGCCATTCTTTTCATGTTTCCTTTGGACTATATCTTTTTTCTCCATTGATTCCGGAAATTGGGGATCAGTTCCTGAGAAATCTTGGAGTTCAAATATTTCTGACGAAAGGTGAGAAGGAAACACATCTAGAAACAGGTTTGAATCTTTATGTTGGGACATTACAGAGCAAGGAGTCTCTGTTCTCGTATGACGGTGAATGCAATCACCAATCGGCGCTGCTTTATGAGAGCGATCTAACGGATCTGCCGAAGGATCAACTGAGGTTTTGTTATAGCCAGTAGTTTCAGGTCTAACTGAAAAGGGATGAGATGAATAACCGTAACAGGCATTAGAATAGTTTCTAGGGCTTTGATGTCCATACTGCCTGTTTTTCTTCAGAGGAATATATTCTGGATGGGATTCTATAGAGCTGAAAAGGTCACCTTCATACAACGCATTACAGTTGTCATCCTGAGCTTCTCCAGGGATTGCATATTCGTTGGCGCCCAAATAGTCATCATCGTCATCAATGAAGTCCATTACTTCAAAGACTTAAAATACATCACCTGCTGTCAGTTGAAACGACACAACTAAACTGCTTCCGGACAAAAACCCTAGATAGTAGATATTTCGTAAGCTAAATTCATGCTTTAATCTGTGTTCCACTTAAGCTACAGAGAAGATCCCCTTAAGAATTCAAGTAGCAATGTTGATTCCTCTCCTCCGATTACAAGGAACTTAATTTAGATAGCTTGGAAAAGCATACGTCGAAAAATTGTCGGCGACTTGTTAACAATGCTAGATACATTGACAGATGATCTACCTTCCGTAGAAAGCCAAGCTGCAATAGCACAGTAAATGTTACGACAATCGCTGCCCATGGAAAACCCATAACTGAAAACTATTGTATAGATGTTTAAAAGCAGTTTGCCCCATAGATTATCCATTTTGCGAGTCTTGCACTGAGGTGGGCATTGTCTACAATGCATTATATATCACAAAACTCGCCAGATCTGGCATTTGTAGAAGTAGGCCTTTCCATGTCCTCAAATTTTGCAAGAACACACAAGTGTTTCGCTCTAGCTTTCAATAATTGTAAAGAACGGTGATTAATTTCAAGAAAAGTGGACTGCTATATTTTTAATTTTTTAGCAAACCAGTGTATCTATTCCAACGGTAGACTAGATCTCAATAAGCCTACTCTACTGCTTAAATTGAAATATTCAAACGGAAGATTTATCCGACAGCGAAAACAAAATGCAAGGGAGAATACCTCATTCATGCCCATACAGATTCTACGGTGGAGAGTCTGGAGACGACCAGAGAAGTTGTCCACAAAATCGTGCGCCAACTTTGCCGCAACTTCATATTTTCAGCAAACAAGAAAGATAGGGGTTCCGTCAAGATTCAAGAAGAAGAAACTTTGCCATTCATACATACCCTAATGTCGGGCACTTTGACAGAGGCAATTAAGTAAATGCCTAAATTCAATCTGGACAAATCAACTCCTCCTGCTTGACCATCACACACATATGACCTTGACTGTACACCATTTCGTGCATAGGGAATCAACATAATTTGTGGGAAACCAGGCTATAAATTGTTGGTATCGATAGACTCCCGTCCCCATACAACTTTCACAAAGCTCGAGCAAACAAATAATTATTTAACGATAAAATGGCTTTAAAGGAAAAGATATGAAACGAGCTGGAGCCTGAAAAGCCTACACGGTTCGGCCTTGAACAGTCAACGTAGAAAGTCGTGATGTGTTAGGTGGATCAAAAGTTTATCCAAAACTCAGAAATCCTTGAAGTGACAGGTTGATACTTTTAGCCGTTGAGAGTTGCACCTACACTTATACCGCAGAACAGTATCAGCGGGATCCAATGCTGTCAACATCTTAAAAATTTATGGGTTGTCTGTACTTCTCACTTTCACTTTAATGTGAGGACGGGAAACAACATATCGTGCTCGTCCAATTCGCTTATACACGCGCGAGGGAGTGGGCTAAAGTCGATAGGCGTGAACACAATTGACAAGCGTAGGCTGGCAAGTTGCTCCAAAGGACATTTCAGTCAAGTACACCTATTTTTAAATGACAAGCAGAAACCCTAATAGTGTTCATTTATAGTGTTCATTTCCATTCGGTCCAAATAGTTGACAGAATAATCTCCTCCAAGCAGTTCGATAACATTGAATCTCTCGGTCCTTCTTATTAACTAAATTCAATTGATTTACTTTGGATAGAGTTCATCATAATATAATTCATGGGAGAGCTTGCTTTGTTCAAAACACGGAACCAACGGCGTTAGTTCAGGTCTTTTAAATTTGTTCCAGTATTTGAGATCACCGGACAATAGCAAATTCAAATATCAAATAAGATTTATGACCAACTGATAAATTAATTAGTATCCTGTTAAAGTGAATTGGCTTTTCCAAAGTTGTGAATTGGGAAACAAAACATTAACAGAAACTTTGCGAGCATTGAAAATAAATACCGGCGCTGAAGTTATTGTTGCTGCAAACGGTTCAAAAAGGGAACTCTCACAACAACACATGGCATGAGAATTTTAGTGCAATGGCAGACCATTTAAACTGAAATGGATCGTACTCTTTAGAATTGTACAATTCAACAAAGCAACTTTTTGCAACCAAATTTTATCTTTCAGCACTCGGCTATGTTTTGCTTCCTCTGAAAGGATAAGGATGAACGAAAATACAAACTTTTCAATTTTGAAAATGCCTGGTAGATTTAAACGAAAATTAAAAAAATATTAACGTTAGCGATTTTTTTAATAACTATATACTAAATGTAATGGTTAGTTATTTTAAAGAATTTTTCAAAAAATATTACGTCAACGATTTTTTGAATAGTTATTTTCAAAGAATTTTTCTAAATAAATTAACGTTAACGAATTTTTGAATACCTATTTTTAAGGAAATTTTCGAAAAGAAACAACTTTAACGAATTTTTGAACTTATATTTTGTTGAGAGAACGGCGTAGAAACGAGAACGGGACGAAAAACGCCGTTCTCGCTTCGCTTCCACAGTAAAGAAACCGTTTGTCTCGTTTTTCAATCAAACGTTTCTCCGTTTCTGCTTTTTTCCAACTGCAAAAAATTCCTTGTGTGTTTTTAACACAGAAAACAGTTCAGAACTCCCTCAGTTTTTTCGAAGGAATTCTGTCGAGATTATATATATATATATATATATATATATATATATATATATAACAATCCATTAAAACTTATATATATGGGATCCAATCCATTGAAACTATTACCGGCTTTTCGAAAAACGAGTCACTCCTCTCTCCTATTCATGATGGATTAGACCTCCTGCTCTTCTCCTAAATCTTCTTCGATCAGTGGTCATCACCGGTTTACCTGTTTCCGAAGATCGAACGGGCTTTTCCCTTGCATCATGAAAAACTGGTGATAAATGAAAGATATTAGATCGTATTTGTACAATCCTCTCTTTGTGAGCAATGGACCTCGACTTGTAAATTGTTATTTTGTGTATAAAAATAAATATAATAAATAACTTTTATTTTGTGCATAGAAATAAATAACTTTTATTTGAAAAAGATAATTGACAAACTAGAGAAAATTTATCAATCTGATTGTATTGTAACCTTAAAATTAGAGTTTATTTATTTTAAATGATGTTGAAGGAGGAAGAAAATAGTACGTCAGGTTTGTTTTGGATTATTTGAAGTTCAATTGGAGTGAGATCTATTTATTCTTTAAAGTTATACTTTAAATGAAATTGTTATAAAGTTAAGTTATAATTTTAAAAAAGATTGTGGGAAAGTTTTATTTAGTTTAAATAAATTTTCAAAATATTTACTTATGTATATTATCTATATTTTAAAGAAATATTTCTAAAATACCTATAGAATATTAAATTTAATTGACATTTTATTTAATATGAGTTTATCATTGATTTGAATGCGCACCATTAATAAAACTTTCAATATAAATTAAGATATGTAATGCCTAAACAAAATAATGGCAAATGATTATGCAATGGTTACCAATCGCATGGCACTAGTTTTAGATTTTTATTAATATTATGATTAGAAAATAAAAGCTTCATTGTTTGTGATTGATCCTAATTTGTTCGTCCTTAATTTTCTCTCTTGGAAATATGTTGACTTTGATATACCTGCTGATGTCTTCACTTTCCTTATTTTCAATTTTCTTATTTTTCTCTTTCATTTTTTCTTGTATACAAAACAATTATGTTTCATATTGTGTAGTGACATAAAATCTACTTATACTTAAAGAATACTTATAAAATCAAAATGAAACAAGTCAATTTGGCATTTCCAAATTTCAATCTCAAAAACCCAACCACACAACCATCTAGAAGTGATATGTTCCTTATATGCCAAGTAAATGTCACACAAGAATTGTGGAAAAATGCTTTATTTCCTATATACATAAAATTCCAATGGGCATTTCTAACCTATGTAAATTAAGTGCCAAGTGAATAACACACAAGGATCTAAACATGATTTCTTTTGTATTTACATTAAATTCTAATGGACATCAAATAAAAATACTTTCCTTATTATTCTAAACAAAAAATAACTAATCATATCTAAACTGATCACTTAACTTGTGGTCAATGAACACACTTGTTGGCCACAGGTTAAGTGCCACAAATAAGTTAAGTGTTAACTATTCTCTCCATTAAGTACAGTTCTTACATGAGTTGTTTTTTTTTGTGATTATTTATAACTAATTTTTAATGACTACCACAAAATCATAGACAATACACTTTGGTATTCTGCCGCAATTTGAAAGAAACATAGATGGCATTCCACCAAAAAATTCTAAGATATAAAAGCATGTGGAAGTAATTAACTTTCAAGACTTAAAATTTTATTACTGCACATGTGTTTGTGTGTCCCTCGCTCACTCCCCCTCTCTCATAACCTCTCTCCACCTTCATTATGCCTCCCTCCGTCACTCTCTCTCTATCACTTACCCTTCCCCCTGTCTCTCTATCGCTCACCCCCTTTCTCCCCCACACAATCTCTCTCTCTCTCTCTCTCTCTCTCTCTCTCTATTTGTGTTTCTCCCCCTTCTCTTTATCTATATCTATGTGTGTGTGTGTGTCACTCTGTCACCCCACTCTCTCATAGACCCTCTCCACCTTCTATATACCTCCCTCACTATCCCTCCCTCCATATTACTCTCTCTATCGTTCAACCATCCACCCTCTCTCTTTATCTCTCACCCCTTCCTCCCTCTCTCCCACACAGTCTGTGTGTGTGTGTGTGTGTGTATGTATGCCTATGTGTGCGTCTCTCCTGCCTCACTATCTATCTCTATGTGTGTGTGTGTGTGTGTGTATGTATGCCTATGTGTGTGTCTCTCTTGCCTCACTATCTATCTCTATGTGTGTGTGTTTGTCCCACACTTCCCATCTCTCATTACCTCTCTCCACCTTCCCTATACCTCCATCACTATCCTTACCTCCATCACTCTCTATCTATTTCTCACCCCCCCCCTCTCCCTCTGTCGCTCACCCATCCCCGTTTATCCTACATAATCTTTGTGTGTGTGTGTGTGCGTGTGTGTCCCCCTCTCTCATAAACTCCCTCTGTCTCTCGATCCATCTCCACCTTCTATTTACCTCCCTCACTATTCCTCCCTCTATGAATCTCTCCTCTCTTCTCCCTTAATTACCAACACTCTGTGGATTTATCCATCTCCTCTATCCTCTCTCTCTCTCTCTCTCTCTCTCTCTCTCTCTCTCTCTCAAATTGTATCCCTTCCTCCCTATCTCTTTTCACCCTTCTCCATGATTCTCTCTCTCTCTCTCTCTCAACCTCCCTCTCTCTCCATCAAAACCACCCTTTGTCTTTGACACCATCTCTCTCTCTCTCTCTTAATATCCCTATACATGTGTGTCCCTCCGTTCTTTCTATCCTTGTTTCTATCCCCCCATCCCCCCTCTCTCTCACACACACCTTCTATCCCTCCCTCACTATCTCCATCCCTCCCTCACTCCCCCTCCTCCCTCTCTATCTTATTCTCTCACACACTCTCTCCACATCATTCTCTCTCTCTCTCTCTCTCTCTCTCTCTCTCTCTCTTATACTCCCTTCCTCTATGTTTTCAACTTATCCCTTCTCCTCAACCCCCTACCTCATTATGACCCCTATTCTCTATTTTATCGCATCTCATTCCCCTCTCTTCAATTCCCCCCTCCTTCCACCTCTCTCCTCCAACACACTCTATTCGTCTTCTAATACTCCATATCCACCTTTCCATTCACCAATACTCCCTCTCATGAAACCATCACCCACTTCCTCCCCTCCAACTTATCC
Source organism: Pseudotsuga menziesii (assembly GCA_001517045.1). Lineage (NCBI taxonomy): Eukaryota > Viridiplantae > Streptophyta > Pinopsida > Pinales > Pinaceae > Pseudotsuga > Pseudotsuga menziesii. The sequence goes on from LPNX010164348.1 coordinate 86,862, forward strand.
CCCTTCATCACTTTTGTCTCGTGTACTAATTCTAGCCCTCTATGTCTTCAACACCTATTCTCCTCCTAATAGTGCTTTCAACCCCCACTCCCCTTCACCCTTGTAACCCATCATGTTCACATTTCATTCATATTTCTCCACTTAAATTTACAACATCCTTCTATGACCTTGACCCTTCCCCACCCCCTTTCAACTATTAACCATATTCACTCAAAAATTACAACATCCTCTTAGGCCGTTAACACTTCTCCACCGACTCTCAACTATTAACCATCCCCACTTAAAATTCCAACATCCTCCTAGTCCCTTGACCCTTCCCCATCCCCTCTCAACTATTAACCATCCCCACCTGAAATTCCAACATCCTCCTAGGCCCTTGACCCTTGCACACCCCCTCTCAACTATTAACCATACATTTGATGTCTTGCATATAGTGCTATATTTTTTTCTCTGCATAACGTGAGTGCATTTTTTGTAGTTCTATAACAGGCGCATGTTTTGTAGTTCTATAAGACGTGCATGTTTTGTAGTTCTATAATGCGCACACATTTTCCAATTCTTTAAGGGAGAGAAATGTAATTTGAATTTAAACATAATGCGCTCTCATTTTGTAGCACCTAAGCCATGCCAATTCACTTGCTCGCATGTCACAAATAGTCCTATGTGTATGGTTTGGAGTTTCCTTCAGTAATACCAAATGTGTACTATTGTATATGATAAACCATAGCTAATTATGCATTTCTTCCAGTTTCTGAAGAAGTCTTTGTTTATGCACTCATTACAGTATGCTACACACAATCATTTTCGACAAAATATTAAACATAAATAACATTTTTCTGCAAATTCTAAATATGTAATTTTTATTGAAAAATATTATACTTTACTATTTTTTTCAATTTCTATTGTGTCCTAACTCCTTAAATCAAAAAATATGTTTTAGTGTTTTTTTCCATTATTTTTTCAATTCTTAATCATTTTAAAAACAAATTTTATGGTGCACTAGAAGACATTGACCTATACATTCTATAAAAAACCCATTTCATGATTATTTCATTCAAACCTTCAAAGGATGCACCCACAAAAGGCGTACCATTTTCAAGGAATGATCACTTAGATAATTATAAAAACACTAAAAATGACTAATTAAATTTTCAAAAAATAGTGCTGCAATAGTGCTATATGTTCTCTACATGCCCACAAATTTTTGTAGCCCAAAACCATTATCTAGTCCCTCAAATGTTGCACCCACAAAAACATATACCTTATCATTTTCCTAAAAAATAAAAACGTACTGTTAGAAAAGCAGCTAGATGGTGGAGAAACCTTAAGCATACCAATAAGGACAAGGTAAAAGAAATCTGATGGAGTAACTTTCCTAAAATATTTCAGAAGAAATACATGTCTGAAATATTCTTTGACAAGAAAGTGAAAGAATTTCACTAGTTAAGGATGGGTTTCATGACCATTGATGCTTTCATTAACATATTTTTGGATATGTTACATTATGTACCTTACATAAAGGACGAGAACGTGAAACTACAACAGTTTTTAGGATGTCATCCTCCCAATTTTTGAGAGAGAATTGAGTTTGACCTGCCTAAAACTCTGGACACTACCCTACACAAAGCTAGGCTTTGCTATGAGCATGGACAAATAAGGCAGGAAAAAATAAACAGAAGTCGAGACAGGTCTAGAACCTTCTTGGACAACCGCAAACCAGGTTTCAACCCATCTCCTTACTGAAAAAAAAACAACAGTTTTCCAGCCAATAAGAAGTTCAACAAGACAGGTACAAAGCCAAATGTACCAACACCAAATTCCAATCGAAAACAACAAATGTAGGAGCCAATGCTTTCTCGTTGCAAATCAAATGATGGAAATGCCAAGGGCGCCATTATTCCAGAGATTGTAAAAACAAGACTAATGGAGTCTTGTACAATCTACAAGAAGACCCAATAGTAGATGACATAGCTATCACACTGAGGATTTATGCAACCGTTTGATGGCTGACAAACATACCATCATGATAGTATGGTCAAAATAGAAGGTAAGATTTCAAACACTTCTATTTCAATTTTGATTGAACTTGGTGCTTCCCAAAGCTATATATCGCCTAAAATTGTTGAGACATGTAAACTAGACAAAGTTAAACATGAGAAACTATGGCTGGTGCAATTAGCCACGAGTACGGAACGAAAGGTTTCCAAAATAATTAGAGATTGTGAGGTGAACTTGAATGGTTTCCCTGCAATAATAGATTTGAATATTTTACGCTTAGGATCATACGATGTACTTATCTGCATGGACTGGTTGGAACAACACCATGTCATGCTCGATTGTCTAAACAAGTGAATATTGTGGACATATAGCCAAGAGAATCATACTAATATTCAAGGAATACCTAAGAAGGTTTTTGTTAGGAAGATATATTCCTTACAAGAAAATAAGTGCATTATAAAATGGTGCAAACTATTTGTAGTAAACATTCAAGATGTAGAAGCTGAGAGAGAGCAACACATCAAGGAATTTCTGGTTCTCATAGACTTTACAGATGCATTTCTCGAGGAAATACCAAAATTACCACCGAAACAAGACTTATATTTTTCCATAGAACTATTATCAGGTTCAGTTCCAGATTCAATGGCCCCATACCGCATGAGCACACCAAAATTGGTGGAGCTCAAGTTGTAGTTACAAGAGCCAATTGAGAAGGGTTATATCCAACCGAGTGTGTCCTCTTGGGGAGAACCCATACTTTTCATAAAGAAGAAGGACGGTATGATGCAAATGTGCATTTATTATGTTATAACAATAATCCACTACTTAGTACCTTAGTCAAAATCCTTATCCAATTTTATTTGCATTTGTGCATTAATACACTATGGTTTGGACTTAAGTAGCTTAGTTAGGTAAAATAACCTGTCAAGTTTGATCTTTCACACCTACATGAGCACTCTAGCTCAGTAAAAATCCCCATGTGCAGCCTCATTCATTTTTGGTGCACTCCCATTCATTGAATTTGGTCTTTGTGGTTGACTAGGAGCGCTAAGGGTTGATTTGGCCTAATTTTAGACTGATTTGAGCATTTAATGCCCACCTAGAGCCTCCCACTCACCTTATTTTACACACCCATGTATGCAAAGGAGTCATGATTAATCCAAGTCACTTCAGCCACGTCCACACATCCATTTGTGGTCATTTGGGATGAGTTGGAGTGCTTTTGGCCCACCTAGGGGGGATTGAGGCCAATTTGTCCAATTTCACATGTACAGTTATTTTGGGCTTCCTAAGCCTCACAAACCACTTCAGATGTAATATAAACCTGTTACTAACATATTCACACATTATACAATCAAATAATGTCTAGTTTCAGTTTACATTGGTTATGTAAAATTGTTCTCCTTTCATGTTCTTTTGTTGGTTTTGCATGCAATTATATTTGTGAGTTTCCCCCCTCTCTCTCTATCGCTCACCCCCCTCTCTCTCCCACACAATCTTTCTCTCTCTCTCCCTCTCTCTCTCTCTATTTGTGTCTCTCCCCCTTCTCTTTATCTATATCTATGTGTGTGTGTGTCACTCCCTCACCCCACTCTCTCATAGACTCTCTCCACATTCTATATACCTCCATAAATATCCCTCCCTCCATATTAATCTCTCTATCATTCAAACCTCCCCCCTCTCTCTTTATCTCTCACCCCTTCCTCCCTCTCTCCCACACAGTCTCTCTCTCTCTCTCTCTCTTCGTGTGTGTGTGTGTGTGTCTCTCCTGCCTCACTATCTATCTCTATGTGTGTGTGTTTGTCCCACACTTCCCATCTCTCATTACCTCTCTCCACCTTCCCTCTACCTCCATCATTATCCTTACTTCCATCACTTTCTCTCTATTTCTCACCCCCCCCCTCTCCCTCTGTCACTAACCCATCCCCATTTATCCTACATAATCTTTGTGTGTGTTTGTTTCCCCCTCTCTCATAAACTCTCTATGTCTCTCCATCCATCTCCACCTTCTATTTACCTCCCTCAATATTCCTCCCTCTATGAATCTCTCCTCCCTTCTCCCTTAATTACCATCCCTCTGTGGCTTTTCCCTCTCCCCTATCCTCTCTCTCTCTCTCTCAAATTGTATCCCTTCCTCCCAATCTCTTTTCACCCTTCTCCATGATTCTCTCTCTCTCTCTCCATCAAAACCACCCCTTGTCTTTGACACCATCTCTCTCTCTCTCTCTCTCTAGATATCCCTATACATGTGTGTCCCTCTGTTCTTTCTATCCTTGTTTCTATTCCCCCATCCCCCCTCTCTCTCACACACACCTTCTATCCCTCCCTCACTATCTCTTTCCTTCACCCTATCTCCATCCCTCCCTCACTCCCCCTTCTCCCTCTCTATCTTATTCCCTCTCAAACTCTCTCCACATCATTCTCTCTCTCTCTCTCTTATACTCCCCCCCCCCTCTCTCTATTATACTCTCTTCCTCTATGTTTTCAACTTATCCCGTCTCCTCAACCCCCTACATCATTATGACCCCTATTCTCTATTTTATCCCATCTCATTCCCCTCTCTTCAATTCCCCCCTCCTTCAGCCTCTCTCCTCCAACACACCCTATTCATCTTATAATACTCCATATCCACCTTTCCATTCACCAATACTCTCTCTCATGAGACCATCACCCACTTCCTCCTCTCCAACTTATCCCCCTTCGTCACTTTTGTCTCGCGTACTAATTCTAACCCTCTATGTCTTCAACACCTATTCTCCTCCTAATACTGCTCTCAATCCCCACTCCCCTTCACCCTTGTAACCCATCATGTTTGCATTCCATTCATATTTCTTCACTTAAATTTACAACATCCTTCTAGGACCTTGACCCTTCCCCACCCCCTTTCAACTATTAACCATATTCACTCAAAACTTACAACATCCTCTTAGGCCCTTAACACTTCTCCACCCACTCTCAACGATTAACCATCCCCACTTAAACTTCCAACATCCTCCTAGTCCCTTGATCCTTCCCCATCCCCTCTCAACTATTAACCATCCCCACCTGAACTTCCAACATTCTCCTAGGCCCTTGACCCTTCCACACCCCCTCTCAACTATTAACCATACATTTGATGTCTTGCATATAGTGCTATATTTTTTTCTTTGCATAACATGCGCACATTTTGTAGTCCTATAACGCGTGCATTTTTTGTAGTTCTATAACAGGAACACGTTTTGTAGTTCTATAAGACGTGCACGTTTTGTAGTTCTATAATGCGCACACATTTTCCAATTATTTAAAGGTGAGAAATGTAATTTGAATTTAGACATAATGCGCTCTCATTTTGTAGCACCTAAGCCATGCCAATTCACTTGCTCGCATGCCACAAATAGTCCTATGTGTATGGTTTGGAGTTTCCTTCGGTAATACCAAACATGTACTATTGTATATGATAAACCATAGCTAATTATGCATTTCTTCTAGTTTCTGAAGAAGTCATTGTTTACGCACTCATTACAGTATGCTACACACAATCATTTTTGACAAAATATTAAACATAAATAACATTTTTTCTGCAAATTCTAAATATGTAATTTTTATTGAAAAATATTATACTTTCCTATTTTTTTCAATTTCTATTGTGTCCTAACTCCTTAACTCAAAAAACATGTTTTAGTGTTTTTTTCCATAATTTTTTCAATTATTAATCATTTTAAAAACAAATTCTATGGTGCACTAGAAGACATTGACTTATACATTCTATTAAAAACCCCATTTCATGATTATTTCATTAATACCTTCAAAGGATGCAGCCACAAAAGGCGTACCATTTTCAAGGAATGATCACTTAGATAATTGTAAAAAAACTAAAAATGACTAATTATATTTTTGAAAAATAGCGCTGCAATAGTGCTATATGTTCTCTACATGCCCACAAATTTTTGTAGCCCAAAACCATTATCTAGTCCCTAAAATGTTGCACCTAGAAAAACATATACCTTATCATTTTCCTAAAAAATAAAAAGGTACTGTTAGAAAAGCAGCTATATGGTGGAGAAACCTTAAGCATACCAAGAAGGATGAGGTAAAAGAAATCTGACGGAGTAACTTTCCCAGATTATTTCAGGAGAAATAAATGTCTGAAAGATTCTTTGACAGGAAAGTGAAAGAATTTCACTAGTTAAGGATGGGCTCCATGACTATTGATGCTTTCATTAACATATTTTTGGATCTGTTACATTATGTACCTTACATAAAGGACAAGAAAGTGAAAATACAATAGTTTTTAGGATGTCATCCTCCCAATTTTCGAGAGAGAATTGAGTTTGACTTGCCTAAAACTCTGGACACTACCCTACACAAAGCTAGGATTTGCTATGAGCATGGAAAAGTAAGGCAGGAAAACATCAGCAAAAGTTGAGAAAGGTCTAGAAACTTCTCAGACAACCACAAACTGGGTTTCAACCCATCTCCTTACTGAAAACAGAACAACAGTTTTCCAGCCAATAAGAACTTCAACAAGACAGGTACAAAGCCAAATGTACCAACACCAAATTCCAATCGAAAACAACAAATGGAGGAGCCAATGCTTCCTTGCTGCAAATCAAACGATGGAAATGCCAAGGGTGGCATTATTCCAGAGATTGTAAAAACAAGACTAATGGAGTCTTGCACAATCTACAAGAAGACCGAACAGTAGAGGACATAGCTATCACACTGAGGATTTATGCAACTTTGGATGGCCGATAAACATACCATCATGATACTATGGTCGAAATAGAAGGTAAGATTTCAAACACTTCTATTTCAATTGTGATTGACCTTGGTGCTTCCCGAAGCTATATATTGCCTAAAATTGTTGAGACATGTAAACTAGACAAAGTTAAACATGAGAAACTATGGTTGGTGCAATTAGCCACGAGTATGAAATGAAAGGTTTCCAAAATAATTAGAGATTGTGAAGTGAACTTGAATGGTTTCCCTGCAATAATAGAAAGTTTGAATATCTTACCCTTAGGATCGTACTATATACTTATCTGCATGGACTGGTTGGAACAACACCATGTCATGCTCGATTGTCTAAACAAGTGAATCTTGTGGAAATATAGCCAAGGGAATCATACTAATATTCAAGGAATACCTAAGAAGGTTTTTGTTAGGAAGATATATTCCTTACAAGAAAAGAAGTGCATTATAAAATGATGCAAAATATTTGTAGTAAACATTCAGGATGTAGAAGGTGAGAGAGAGCAATACATCGAGGAATTTTTGGTTCTTGTAGACTTTACAGATGTATTTCTCGAGGAAATACCAAAATTAACATCGAAACAAGACTTATATTTTTCCATAGAACTGTCATTAGGTTAAGTTCCAAATTCAATGGCCCCATACCACATGAGCGCACCAAAATTGGTGGAGCTCAAGTTGTAGTTACAAGAGCTGATTGAGAAGGGTTATATCCAACCGAGTGTGTCCCCTTGGGGAGAACCCATACTTTTCATAAAGAAGAAGGACGGTATGATGCAGATGTGCATCAATTATGTTAGAATAGTAATCCACCACTTAGTACCTTAGTCAAAATCCTTAGCCAATTTTATTTTCATTTGTGCATTAATACACTATGGTTTGGACTTAAGTAGCTTAGTTAGGTAAAATGACCAGTCAAATTTGATCTTTCACACCTACATGAGTGATCTAGATCAGTACAAATCCACATGTGCACCCTCATTCATTTTTGGTGCACTCCCATTCATTGAATTTGGTCTTTGTGGTTGACTAGGAGCGCTAAGGGTTGATTTGGCCCAATTTTGGACTGATTTGAGCATTTAATGCCCACCAAGAGCCTCCCACTCACCTTATTTTACACACCTATGTATGCGAGGGAGTCATGATTAATCCAAGTCACTTCAGCCACGCCCACACATCCATTCGTGGTCATTTGGGATGAGTTGGAGCGAGTTTGGCCCACCTAGGGGGGATTGAGGCCAATTTTGACAATTTCACATGTACAGTTATTTTGGCTTCCTAAGCCTCACAAACCACTTTAGATGTAATATAAACCTGTTACTAACATATTCACATGTTATACAATCAAATCATATCTAGTTTCAGTTTACACTAGTTATGTAAAATTGTTCTCCTTTCATGTTTTTGCTGGTTTTGTATGCAATTCGATTTGTGAGTTTCTATAAGGCTCGTAGATCTTGCAGTAGATCAAAATTTTCACATGATATTAGATTCTATTGTATTTTAGTGAGTTTCATATCAATCTTGAGCGTTTGAGCTGCATTTTTTAGAGAATTTCAAGATAAAATTGAGTGTTTTTTGCAAGACTTTCAACAATTTTCTCACCATTTTCACAATAAGAAATGGAATAAACCCACATATCTCTTACACCCTTCAATTTATTCGATTGTAAGGAAGTAATGGTTATTCAATTGATATCCAAGGGTCTCGATAGAGTTACCATGGTCATAGAACTGGATCCAAACTCTGCTGTAAAGAAATCCAAGTACTTCAATAGACTTGATGAAGCCTATGGATTGTTATGCCTGATTATCTCAAGAGAGATCTTGTTTCATATAGAGAGTTTAACAACCCCAAATAAATTATAGGTTAAACTAGAACCACTCATTAGAGGAAATTTCAACTCAAAATGGGCCTCCTAAAAAAACTAATAAAATAATAGTTAAAATAATAAAATAATATTTATTAATTTTGGAGGAAGAAAAGAAAAAAAACTACTTTTTTGTTTGTATTTTTGACATATCTCCCCGTGTGTTTACTCAAATTTCGATCAGGAGAGCTCTTTGGATGTGGAATTAAATTCCGCATCCAACGAGTCTCCACTCGGCATACTTTTGACGTACCCTGCTACCCCAAAAACAAGAAATACCTGAAAAAACGTGATGATGACATCATCATCACATTTTTTCAGGTATTTCTAGTTTTTGGGGTAGAGGGGTCCATCAAAAGCATGCCGAGTTCTGACTCGTTGGATGCGGAATTTAATTCTGAATCCAATGAGCTCTCCTGATCGAAATTTGAGTAAACACATAGGGAGATATGTCGAAAATACAAACAAAAAAATTAGTTGTTTTTATGATACCTATCCCCAAATTTATATTAAAAAAGTGTTTAAGACCTATACAGTATTTCAAATTTAAAGCAATTTCATTGGCTAACACATGATGACATGGAATTTGAGTTAAAGTTAAAAGGCCCATTTTGAGTTGAACATGATGATTTGTTTTATATATTATATATATATATGCTTGTTTGTGTTGGGCGTGGACCCTGAACCACATGATTGATGAGATGTTTTGTGTTGAGTAGGAAGCTTTGGAGCATGGGAGTGGTTGATGATTTGTGTTGAGCAAGGAGCTTTGGAGCACTTGAGTGATTGATGGTTTGTGTTGAGTGAGGAGATATGGACTACTTGATTGATTGATGATTTGTGTTGAGCGAGGAGCTCTGGAGCACTTGGGTGATTGATGATTTGTGTTGAGCGAGAAGCTCTGGAGAACATTAGTACTTACGTTTGTGTTAATCGAAAAGATCTAGAACACATGAAAAAATAATTTGAAGTGTTGGGCATAAGCCCTGGAGCCTTCCATGTTGATGTTGAGCATAAGCTCTGGAGCATCGGATCCTTGGCCATTGTATCCCTATCTGTATCGTACAAGTACATCCTAGCATTAGTGTTGAGAAAAGAGCTCTGGAATCGCACTAAGTTGTAACTCCCTGTTAAAGAGTTGAGTATGGGCTCTAGTAAACACTAGGGGTTACCGAAAATAATTTAATAACTTTCGAGTGAAAAAGAATATAGAAAAATATTGGTCTCATCATACTTATTTATAAGAGATTGAATGAAATTTCAAATTTATGTATTCTCATCAAGTACTAAAGAACTACCATGTTATACGAGGGAAATCCAACATGCAAGGATGTTTAGAGTTGCCTAGCCTAGTAGACCTAACCATCTGTTAGAATAATCAACCCATAGTTACCTACCTTAGACATTAATTTGTATTATTTTTGTCTTATTACCTAGTTTCCTAGATTCCATTCTATGTCAGTTGCCTTCTACAAGTCCTAGAAGTCAACACATTCTAAAAATGAGTCATGGAGCGCTTGGGAAACATCCTGGAAACCCAATTTAGCATGTCTGGCGCTTTATTCCAGATCCTCCAAAGCGCATATCTTCTTTTTCTGAAAAGATGCCTTGTTTTATTCTGATTTAAGGAAAAAGGAAAAGCTAGATTAGGTGTAGTTGACTTGTTTTTTTCCCACATTATCCTCCTTCCTTTTCTCCAAATAAAAGCATGTATGAGTGTCTTTCCATCCCTCTTTATCTTTCCCACTTGACTTAGCAAATTCGTGAGCATCTTCATAGATTTGGAAACTGCTTTATGCACCTATGGGGGATTTGACTAGATTTAGTAAGCCTACTTTTTTACTATTTCGAATGGCATATTTATGCATTCAATTCTCTCATGTAATGATATATTACAGCAGCCTATTACTTCACATGGTTGGCTATTGTACATGTATTGAATACAGATTAGTGTTATGGTCCAATTTCAGTCTCCTTTGGTGTGAATTTTGCATGATTGATTAGCAATTTTGTGAGTGTAATTGTTCTATATCTTGGGTTCAATTTCCACATGGTATTAGAGCCTTTGTATATTGATTTCTGTCCTTCCTTATTGCTATTGCAGGTTTGAAATCTTGATTGGGAGCGCATTCTGCTGACTGGAGGGCACGATTTCTGAGCTATGGACCAATCTCAGAAGATCATCTTGACTCCATTCAATTTATTTGAGTGGAAAGATGAGATGGAGATATTTTTGAGAGCAAAAGGTATCTATAGGGTGACTATGGAAACTGAGGCAGATCCCAATGCAGCTGTAGAGAGAATTAAATGGCACAACAGGAGGGATGAGGCCTATGGTCTTTTGTGTCTGAGCATTTCAAGAGACCTCCTCTTCCATCTTGATGGATTGACATCACCTAATGAAGTGTGGGAGAATATAGAATATCTTTTTGGAAATACAGATGAGATGAGAGGAAATCAAATTGAGAATGAGCTGATCTCCTTGAGTCCCAGTAGCTTCTAATCATTGCAACTTTACTTTTCCAAGTTTAAGGCCCTTGTTTTGCAGTTGAAATGGTGTGGGATCAAAAAGAAGGAAGAGCAACTAGTTTTGTCCATACCCTCTAAGCTTGGTCATGACTATTCAGTGTTTGTTTTGACCTTCCATGCCACCAAGTTGACAGCTCGGGCTTGGAAGATGCCTAAGATTGTAGAGTTCATGGAATCCCTCACATAGGAGCAAGATAAGTTGGTGATGATGGGAACCATAAAACCTTCCAAAGACCAAGCTTTGGTTGCTGGAGATTCAAAGGTGGATTTGAAAAGTAAGAAAAAGCTAAAAATCCACCTGAGAAAAAGAGAGATAAGAACAAGTCTCAAGAGGAGCCCCAAGGTTCCAAGAAGAACTCACAGAAAAAGAAGAACAAAGGAGAAATGAGCAAGTGCGCATACTGTAGTAATGGCTATCATCTCAAGAGCTCTTGAATGAAGAAGCAAATTGACATGTTGAGCCAACTCTTGGAGAAGAACAAAATCTCCCTTCTTGATTGCTCAAAGAAGAGGGAAGGAGGATCAAATTCAGAGGATAGAGAGAGAGAGTACATGCCTTGGTTGTGGGCACATCAAGCTCACCTAGCTTCATCACAGAATCTGGAGCTTGTACACATATGGTTTCGACAAAAGATACATTCTCTTCTCTTGACATGTCAAAAGGTCCACCAGTGGTTTTGGGAGATGACTCTCTCACTGACAGTTTGGGGAAGGGATGGATTGATCTTGACCATGGTAAGTTCAATAATGTGTTGTATGTTCCAGGTCTTGCCTCTAATATTTTGTCATTGTATCAGATGACTCATACTGGGTCTCCAAAGAAGGTCATCTTCTCCCCTAATGATGTTGAAATCACTGAGATTTCAAATGGTAAATTCATAGCAAAAGGTTTTGTAGATCACACTTCGAAGGTATACAAGTTTTCCCATTTTCTACCCTACTCAAACCCCTCTACTCTTGTAATTCATGCTAATGGAGCAAGCAAGCTTTGGCATGAAATATTTGGCCATCTTAACTACAAGTATCTTTTTTATTTGAGTGAAAAATATATGGTCATAGGGTTACCAAAGATCAAGTTTTCTAAGGGAGTCTATCAAGGTTGTATCGTAGGAAAACACCTAGAGCACAAGTATGAGAAAGTTAGTCATGAGAGAACCTTCGCACCTCTTGAGATGATCCACAGTGAAATTGCTTGTCTATTTCCTCATATGTCCATGAGTCATGCCAAATATGCACTGACCTTCATATATGACTTTTCCAGGTATTGTTGGGTTTACTTCCTAAAGCATAAGTCTGAAGTTTTTTACCTCTTCAAAGTCTTTAGAGCCTTGGTTGAGAACCAGTCTGGGAGGAAACTCAAGATCCTCAGATCTGACAATGGTGGTGAGTATGTCAAGTCTGAGTTCATTTAGTATTGTAAAGATCCAGGTATTCAGATGCAACATTCAATCCCTTACACACCACAACAAAATGGTGTTGCTGAGAGAAAGAACAGATCACTGAAGGAGATGGCAACCTGCATGATGGAGGCTAAGAATTTGCCACCAAATTTTTGGGTTGAGGCTATAAACTATGAATCCTACATACAGAATAGGGTACCTCATAAGCATCTTGATTGTATGACTTCTTTCAAAGCTTGTAGTGGGCACAAGCCAGATGTGACCCATTTCAGGATTTTTGGCTCAAAGGCTTGTGCTAGAATTCCAACTAAAAAGAGGAAGGATTTGCAGCCCCAAAGCCAAGAGTGCCTATTTTTTGGGTATTCTAAAGATTCAAATGGGTACAAGCTGATCAACTTGAGCACTAACAAAGATTTCATTGAAAGAAGTGTTCAGTTCCAAGAAGAGCCTTTAGTAGCAGTTGAAGTTGGAGAGTCTTCTTCACCACTAGATCCATTGATTGTAAGTGGAGAGACTAATGAGTTTACTGATTCTGATATGTCTGATAATGATGATTTGATTGCAAATCCTAACAGTCCTATAAGACCAAAATGGGCAAGAAATACCATTCATGAAGTTGGGGAACTAGCTGGAAATCCTAGTGACACTAGGAGGACTAGATCTTAATTTGAGAGTGCCCTTTGTGTGAAAGATCCTCTATTTGCTGAGAAGTGCTATTTGATGGTTGAATCAGATCCACAGACATATGAAGATGCAACAGATGATCCATGATGGCAAATGACCATGAAAGAAGAATTCAGCTCGCTCCAGAAGAACAACACTTGGGAACTAGTTGATCTTCCCCTAGGGAGGAAGCTAGTTCAATGTAAGTGTATTTTCAAGACTAAGTTTGCTGCTGATGGTTCACCTTTGAAATACAAGGAAATATTGGTAGCCAAGGCATACTCACAAGTACATGGTATTGACTACAATGAAACCATTGCACCAGTGACAAAGATGGACTCCATAAGGCTACCTTTAGCCATTAGAGGAAATTTCAACTCAAAATGGGCCTCCTAAAATGAACTAATAAAATAATTGTTAAAATAATAAAATAATATTTATTAATTGTGGAGGAATAATAGAAAAAAAAAACTACTTTTTTGTTTGTATTTTTGACATATCTCCCCGTGTTTTTACTCAAATTTCGATTGGGAGAGCTCGTTAGATGTAGAATTAAATTCCGCATCCAACGAGTACCCACTCGGCATACTTTTGACGGACCCCGCTACCCCAAAAATAAGAAATACCTGAAAAATGAACTGATGTCCCCGTGTTTTTACTCAAATTTCGATCGGGAGAGCTCGTTAGATGCAGAATTAAATTCCGCATCCAACG